>ML778745.1:788089-817239 GCA_009831015.1 Picea engelmannii
ACTCGATTTCGACTGAGGAGATTTCTAGGTCTGTTAAGACTCAGTCTTCACTCCTTCTAGGGAATGGGTTCTTGGATCCCGATAACACTCTCTGAAGTGTTATTCCTCTTGATATTTTATCTTGTTCAGACTCCAGGCTCCCACGCACTCCTTGTGTCCGAGGGAGTTTGATAGCTCAGATTCACGACATTTTCTCTCTTGCTCGATGCACACCTTGAAGAGATCCCATTGAAGAGAAAACAATTCCACAACGTTCCTCCCTGGCTTGATGCACACCTTGCAAAGATCCAAATGAAGAGAAACAATTGAAAATGCCAAAATCTCACAGTTCCATTCACTTGTTTATAAAACATAAAGTAACAGGAAAATACACATAGTCCAAGCACAACAGATTTGGATCAATTTTTAATTTTGTTCTATTCACAAGTTCCCAATGGCTATAGATTACATTCAAAATTACAGTAACTCAAAACATTTTCTTCCTGCTAATTCGCAGTTCTCTCTTACAACTAATTTTTCTCTGTATTCCATATCTCTGTTCTAACTGGGTGTGTCAACTTCTACATAACTCAAAAATGCTTCTAGGGTTTCCCTTGGCTACTTGCCTACTCTAAAATTCATCCTACACTATCTAAGTCCATTCGCATTATAGAGCTAAAGTGGAAACTCCTGCTCTGTTTACAATTTTCCAAAAAGTGCCTCAAAGGGTAAAATTCAGCATCGGTTCAAGCGTGCCTCCAAAGGTGAATTTCAATGCTAATTGAAGGAGGATTTCACAATTGGCTGCAACTATCAACGTTGAATTTCTAGAAGAAATCACACGTGTTGAGTGGTCCTGCCTCTGTGCGCTTGCCAACGATGCTCCTGCATCATACTCCCCTTGACAAAAATTCATGGACTCTTGTCCATGAGCTCCTCTACTAATTTTCCCTGCTTCTGGATAGCAGCTTTGTTTTCGCAACTGGCATCTTCTATTGGGTGTCCTTCCCATTTGACAAAATATTCAAAATAAGTCTTCCTCCTGGTCTTCTTGCTAATCCTCTAATGAACAATTTTTTCCATATGCGGATTTTCTGCCACAAGCATCTATTTCTCCCACTCAATCTTTCCTTGATCTTCTGACCCTTCTGTGTCATATTTTCTGTATGGGTACAGGTCTGAAACATTGAATATGGGTGAAATGCCCACACCATCTGGAAGTTCGATCTCATAGGAGTTTGCATCAAACTTCCTCAAGATCTTACAGGGTCCTATCTTCTTCATCTTCAATTTGTTATATGTTCCCCTAGGGAACCTTTCCTTCCTGAGATGTGATAAAACCTGATCTCCCACTTGAAATTGAAGTTCCCTGTGATGCTGATCAGCTCTGTGTTTGTATTTCTGATTAGAACTCTGTAATTGTTCTTTGATCCGACTATGGAGTCTCTACATTTCAACAACAAAATCCTCTGCTCCAGTGCTTCTGATCTCTCCCTGTTCCAAGTCCCTTAACTCAGACACTCCCCTAGGTTGGATTCCATAGAGTATTTGGAACGGGCTCCTTCTAGTTCTTATATTTGGTGAGTTATAGTATGCAAATTATTCTTGTGGCAGAATCTGATCCCATTGGTTATGATGTTCAGTAACCAGGATTCTCAATAAGTTTCCTAAACTTCTATTTACCACCTCAGTCTGCCCATCTGTTTGAGGGTGATAAGCTGAGCAGAAGGACAAATCTATCCCCATCTTCTTCCACAACGTCCTCCAAAAGTGACCAACAAATTTTGTGTCTCTGTCTGAGACAATGCTCCTGGGTAGGCCGTGAAGTCTCACAACTTCTCTGAAAAATAGATTTGCAACATGTGTTGCATCATTGGTCTTCTGGCATGGCATGAAATGTGCCATCTTTGAAAATATATCCACCACCACAAATATGGAGTCAAATCCTCTTTTTGTTCTTGGCAATGCCAACACAAAATGCATGTTTATTGCATCCCAAGGCCTCTGTGGTATTGGCAATGGTTGATACAATCCAATGTTCTATCTTTTCCCCTTTGCATGTTGGCAGATTCTACATCTGTTCACCAACTTTATCACATTTGTTCTTATACCTGGCCAACAGTATGAGCTTCTCAACTGTGCAAATGTTTTATCATGGCCGAAATGTCCATCCAATCCTCCACTATGCTTCTCCTTCAGAAGATTGTCCCTCATTGAGCATCTTGGTATGCACAATTGATTTCCTATGAACAACAATCCTTCCTAAACCATATACTCTATCCATTGACTTCTATCTCTCAGTACATGTCATGTACATGCTTCGTAGGCCTCCTTGAAATCTGTATCATTACAATACATATCCTTAAGGTGTTCAAACCCCAAGGTCTTCACCTGGAATTCCTATAGAATTAAACATCTCCTTCTTAACGCATCAACAACCTTGTTAGTATTCCCAGCAATATGTTTTATGACAAAAGTAAAATTTTGCATAAATTCAACCCATTTTGCATGTCTCTGATTTAGTTTTTCTTGTCAGGTTATGAATTGTAAAGCTTGGTTATCGTTGTACAAGAAAAACTCTTGCGGGACAAGATAATGCCTCCATTTCTTCAATGATTGAATCATGGCATAGAACACTTTGTCATATGTGGAGTATTTCCTCTTAGTCTCATTCAAATTCTCGCTGAAATAGGCAACAGGTCGATTGTCCTGACTCAGAACTGCTCCTATTGCAACTCCACTTGCATCACATCTTACCTGAAATGTCTTTTCGAAATTCGGCAAGACCATAATTGGTCATTCTGTTATCTTCTCCTTCAGTATATCGAATCTCTTTTCAGCCTCCTCTATCCATTTAAAAGACTTGTGCCACTTCTTCACTATATCCATCATTGGTTCACAAATCCCACTGAAGTCTCTAATGAACTTTCTATAAAAACTTGCTAAACCATGAAAGCTCCTTACCTCGAACATTCTCCTTGGTGACGACCATTCTCTGATTGCTTTCACCTTCTCTGGATCCATCTTCAGTTCATTCGAAGAGATCACAAAACCCAAGTAAATGAGTTCTTTCTTCATAAAAGAGGATTTCTTCAAATTGATCAAAAGCTTCTCCTGTTGTAGCCTTCTCATTACTAGCGTTAGGTGTCTCAAATGCTCCTCTTTAGTCCTTCTAAAGACAAATATATCATCCAAATATACAACCACAAACTTGCCAATGAAATCTTTTAGAATTTCATTCATCAACCTCATGAAAGTGCTTGGGGCATTCGTTAAGACAAATGGCATAACTAGCCACTCATACAGGCCTGCATTCATCTTAAAGGTCATTTTCCATTCATCACCTTCTCTCATCCTGATCTGGTGATATCCACTTTTCAGATCTATCTTAGAAAAGAAATTTTCTCCACTTAAACAATCCATTAAATCATCCATTCTTGGTAAAGGGAATGTGTACCTGATGGTGATCTTGTTGATGGCTCTCGAGTCTATGCACATTCTCCATCCTCCATCTTTCTTTGGGCTTAACACAGTTGGTACTACACATGGGCTCAAACATTCTCTGACTAGGCCCTTATCCAACAACTCCTTGACTTGGTTCTTCACCTCCTAATTTTCTCGAGGTGTTAATCTGTACATTGCCTTGTTTGGCAGGCTTGCTTCTGGTATCACGTCGATATGATGACTGATACTCCTGATGGGTGGCAATGAGTTTGGCAGCTCATCCACCACTATATCAGCAAAATTATCCAACATCTCCCGAACTTCTTCAGGTAGATCATTCACTAATGTACTTGTAAGGATGACTCTGGGCTTCCTCACCATAGTGAACTGCATCTCCTCTTCTTCCTTGACTTCTTTCAGGAGTTCCTTCTCGCTCATGAGAAGTATGCTTGTGCTGGATTCCTCCTTCGCTCTCTTCTTCTCCATTGGCAGCAACATATGCGTCCTACCATTCTTCTCCAATGTATATGTATTCTTTCTTCCATAATGGATGACATTTCTGTCAAACTTCCATGGTCTTCCCAACAGAATGTGGCATACGTCCATGGGAATTACATCACATAAGATTGCATCTTTATATCCTCCTATTTTAATTTCAACCAGGCATTGTTTAGCGATCGTTACCTGGTGTCCTTTTTGCAGCCATGAGACTTTGTATGGCCTTGGATGTGCAGTTGTATTCAGCTCCAATTTCTCCACCATGTCTGTGGATACTAGGTTGTCAGTACTCGCACTATTAATGATTACCTTCCATACTTTATCCTTAGTCTTGCAAGCTGTCCTAAATAGATTGTTTCTCTGCACTAGCTTTTCAATTTCTGCCTCTGGTTTTAAGAGAACTTTTCTCAACATCAGGGATGCTCCATCCTCTGCTCCTTGTGCCTCAACATCTCTTCATTGTGCTTCTGAAATGTGGGATTCTCCTCCTTCCTTCTTCTTCTCGGGACATTCCCAAGACATGTGCCCTATCTTTCCACAGTTATAACACCTTACTCCTCCTCTGCCTCTTCCACTAGAAGAGTTTCTTCCACCACTGTGTCTCCCTCGTGAACTTCCTCCTCGTTCTGAGTGATTGTGTGGTTTCTCAGCCTCATTCTTAGACTATTGTGCTTTGTCATGGTTAAATCGCTTGCTTTTGCTTGGGATTGAGATTTTACCTCTTCCTCAATGGTTTTGTTTTTTGGCCAGCTTTTGCTCTGCCTTCAATGCAAACTGATAAGAATATTCCACTGTCCTCACTGACATCATGCTAAGTTTGTCCTAGATTTCATATCTCAAGCCATTTATATATCTGGCAACTCTTTCTTTGTCTCTCTCCCATTGTCCAGTTCTGATGTTTAGCCGGTAGAACTCTTCGGTGTACTCCTTGACTGTCATCCCTTTCTGTCTCAGGTTCTGTAGCTTCCTGAACAGATTGATCTGGTAGTATTTGGGTATGAACTTAGCCTTCAGTTTGGCTACCATCCTGTCCCAACTCTTTATCCTCTGTTTGCATTTACTTCTCCTCTCATCCTGCAGTTCGTCCCACCATAGTGTTGCATGCCCTTTTAGCTGGGTGACTGCTTGCTTCACTGTCTTCTCCTCATCCACATATTCATAGTCGAAGTGTTTGTCCATGGACCTTATCCAATCCAACAGTTCTTCAACATCTATATTTCCCTCATATATGGGGACCTCTATCTTAGCTTTGCCTCCCAACCTGGAAACTGCTCTCAACAAACGTTCTTCTGCAACATTCTCTCCTGTAGCTTCTTCAATCTCAACCTCTTCACTTTTTTCATCACTGACATCCCCAATGTCAAGTTCTCTTCTCTGTGCTCCTTCCATTGTTTCCAATTGGGTGCGAAGCTCTCGCATCTCCCTCTCTACAACACGATTGGCTAAAGGCGACTCTTGTCTTCTTGGCGGCATTATGTCGACTATCTGACACACACATAGTACAGCTCCGATTTCTCTGTCTCCTTATTTTCCTCCTTCGCCTGAAGTCTACCGATGAAAAAATGATGCTTTAATACCACCTGATGCAGACCGCCTATCCCTCGTAATGGCTACGCGACCTCCCAGTCAGGATCTTCTAATTTTAGAGCCGAAATAGCTCTTTTGGTTATGAAATGGAACCCTTCGGACAATTACACAGGTCCCTTACGAATGCTCAGTTGCTTTTTCGAGCGCCAAGCGTGAGCTTCCACAATGCGCGACCAAGGGCTGTGACCAAGTTCCAAGCCGAAAAGGCACTTATCGGGGACCGAGACTTCCCGAGTCAAGTGTCCCATCTTCTGGTCTCTCAAACCTTTGGTAGCCAAAATGTCGAAATGGCCCAATGCTCGCTCCTTGGGATTTCACATTTCGTGAAATCTGGATGCAAGGGATATCCTTGCACCCTATGATCTTCGGTCGTCGAAAATCTGAAATACCCGGTGCCTATTCTTTCAGGATTTCACGTTTCACAAAATCAGGATGCATGGGATGTCCTTGCTCCTTACAACCTCTGGTCGCTGAAAAGTTGAAATTCCCGACACCTCTCGATTTCAATATTTCACATTTCACGAAATTATGATACAAAGAGTATCCCTACTCCTTGGAGTCTCCGGTCACCGAAAAGATGAAATTCCCGGTGCCTATTAATTTTGGGATTTTGCGTTTTGCGAAATCAGGGTACAAAGGGTATTGCTACTCCTTGGAGTCTCTGGTCATCGAAAAGCCGAAATTACCAAATGTTGAAACGTCGAAATGCCTTGGCGTTCAATCAACGGCTCACAATAATCCCTGTGATTGATGGCTCACGTCAAATCGTGATTTCTCTATTTCGTGATTCAGGGTTCTGAGGCACAAGAACCTTTGTCTTTCAAACTCCTGGTACCTGAAGTCCTGAAATGGACCAACGGTCTAGATTGTCCTGTGACTGACGGCTTGGATCGAATCATGACTTCGTGATTTTGTTATTCGTGGTTCTGATGGACAAGAACCTCTATATTTCCAACTCCTGGTACCCGAATTCCTGAAATGAACGTCAAGAAACTCTCGCTACTAACCTCCTTACAACTCTACTTGATCCAATGGCCTGCGGGGTTTCGGTGTTCCTCTTCGAGGATTCTCTACCATCCGTTCAGATTTCCAAACTATCCTCCTGGATATATGCAGGGTTAAAGTCTATGCTCCTTCCTTCAATCGGACGACCTGCAAGGATTTCCACCATGATCCAATGCTCAACGACATTCTTCCTCCTGAGCTTTTACTCGATTTCGACTGAGGAGATTTCTAAGTCTGCGAAGACTCAGTCTTTGCTCTTTCCAGGGAATGGGTTCCTGGATCCTAATAACACTCTCCAAAGTGTTATTCCTCTTGAGCATTTATCTGGTTCAGACTCCAGTCTCTCATGCACTCCTTGCATGTGAGGGAGTTCGATAGCTCAGATTCACGATGTTTTCTCTTTGGCTCGATGCACACCTTGCCGAGATCCCAATCAAGAGAAAAAAATTCCACAACGTTCCTCCTTGGCTCGATGCACACCTTGCAGAGCTCCAAATGAAGAGAAACAATTGAAACTACCAAAATCTCACAGTTCCATTCACTTGTTTATAAAACATAAAATAACAAGAAAATACACACAGTCCAAGCACAACACATTTGGATCAATTTTTCATTTTTTTCTATTCACAAGTGCCCAATGGCTATAGATTACATTCAAAATTATAGTAACTCAAAACATTTTCTTCTTGCTAATTCACAGTTCTCTCTTACAGCTAATTTTTCTCTGTATTCCATCTCTTTGTTCTAACTGGGTGTGTCAACTTCTACACTAAAATGCTTCTAGGGTTTCCCCTTGCTACTTGCCTACTCTGAAATTCATCCTACACTATCTAAGTCGAGTCGCATTCCATAGCTGAAGTGGAAACTCCTGCTCTGTTTACAATTTTCCAAAACGTGCCTCAAAGGGTAAAATTTGGCATCGGTTCAAGCGTGCCTCCAAAGGTGAATTATGGTGCTGAGTGAAGGCGTATTTCAAAATCGGCTGCAACTGTCAATGTTTAATTTTTGGAAGAACTCACACGTGTTGAGTGGTCTTGCCTTTGCACGCTTGCCAACGATGCTCCTGCATCAAAAGGGATGAGTTGTATATTCATGGTATGAGCCCTGGAAATCACATGATTCAAGTCTCTACTGGTCTCTAGAATATTTAGAAGCTCTCCCAAGCCTCTTCTATGGATCTATATAAAAAAAGGAAAATATTGAGAAAGAAGGAAGAATCATTGCTAGTGTTATGTTGTCTATTTGTAGAAGAGCTCTTCTTATCCATCACATCCATAAATCAAAAGTTCCTAGCCTGATCAATAAGCCGAGGATAAAGGAGAAAATAGTCAAGGGACAATGACATCATCATCAAAGGTATGATCTTGATGTGAGTTATCTATAATCATTAATAGATTTTTAGCTTTCCCCAAATTATTTGTGTTGGATTCATGAATGGTTTGTATTTGATTTTATGAATGAAAAATCAAGTCAGGTCTGAGGTATATTAATGATTTGTAACACTAGAAGAAGAATTAGATTGTTTTTGTTTGTTTCTTATGTGGAGGAAGCAAGTTCCAGGAGCTAGAGCTGCAATTTAGGAGTTGTAATAGCGAGGATATACAAAAACAAACTTCAAGAATAAGGTATGCTAATCTATCCTATATTGGTGTAAAAGGAGATTTCATTCTATAGATATCGGAAACCATACAAATATATCCTTCATTTAGTCTAGGATTAATAGGAATATCCTAGGGAGATGTTGTTGTTTACTCAGTGATATCCTTATGAGATTTATCACATAACAAAACTAGTGACCATATTGGGGAAGAATATTCTCTAGTTTGAGTTTCTTTGCCAATACTTTCCTCTGCTTTTTTTTATTTAATTTTATTTTTCTTCCATTCATTCCTCCAAATCCTAGATCCATTAGATTTGATAGATATAAGGTAAATCAGACATATCTAGAAAATATCCATCCTTCCCTAAAAAAATAATATTTTTCTACATCATCAAGGGTTGCAGCACAATAGTCAGTTGATGATCATCTCTTGTTGACTTGCATGTGTCCTGTGATGACCTATGAAAAATGTTGGAATATTCACCAATACTAAGAGGGTGGAGTAGTGAGCACTTTTTACCACTTTTAATCAAAACATGTAATCATCAACTTATCAATCAGTTATAACTTATGATTGCATTTAGCATATCATAAAAATATAACCATAAAAAATGTGTCACAACATAACAAGAGATACACGGTATGCTTATGTGGAAACTGAAATGAGAGAACAAAAATTATTTCTTACATATACAAATATTAAATTCATAGGAACCAACAACTTCCCAATTATCCAGCATAAGAGACTTCGATCTCCTCCCTTGCACCATCCTGTCCCTGAAATATAAATGGAGACTCAAAATATCATCGAAACTGTCACTCATAATCAACATGTCACCGATAATCAAACTATCATTGTCAATGATGTTGATATATCATTATAAACAACCACTTAAACTGATATGTAGATCTCCAAGAATGTCCTCAAAATCATGTGCTCTAAATCACCATGTGCTTTCTGATAAAGAGGCACTCACTTAGTAATAAATAGAGTCTAGTAGGAGATGATTTTTTGGGAGAGGGGAAATAGCTCAGTTGGCTAGAGTGTTGTTTTGTCATGCAAGGGAGTTTTGGTGGTAATGAGGGCTACACATATTGGGAACCTTTACAAGATAGATGGGAGTACTAATACAAATGAAGCATTGGTGGTAGCTAAAGAAGCAAATGAATCTACTCATTTATGATATCATTGGCTTGGACATATGAGTGAGAAATGAAACAATTTACTTATAAATTGTAAGTTACTTCCATATTTATAATATTTGAAATTGAATTTATGCAAGAATTGTGTTTTTTGAAAGTAATGTATATATAAGTTCAAAACATGTAGTTAGACAAGTAAGGGTATTGTAGATTATATTCACTCACAATGTTTGGGAGACATCCTTTACCATTTCTTTTAAAATATCCTCATACTTTGTAACATTTATAAATTATCACTCTATAAAGGTGTGGTACTATATTCTCAAAAGATAAACTCATGTGTTTAATTTATTCAAGCAATTTAGAGTTTTGGCTAAAAAGAGAACTAGTAGGTCAATCAAGTCTTTAAGAGCAAATAATGGAGGCATTCTCACATTTTTTGAATTTGAAAAGTATTTCAAGGAAGCTAGGATAAAAAGGAATAAACCACAATTTATGATGCTTAAAAAATGGTCTGGTTGAATGCATGAACATGAATCATCTAGAGAGAGCAAGGAGCATTCTTAGTAATGTCAAGTTGCGGTAAGAGTTATAGGAAGAAGCAATCATTACAACTTTCTATATAGTAAATTAGTTTCCATTAGTTGCAATAGATTGTAATATTCTTAAATAGGTTTGGGCAAATCATTCTTGTAATTACTCAATTATAAAAAAAAATGGTGTGATGCCTACACTCTTGTTTCTAAATATGAGTGTTCTAAGTTAGACCCTAGATCACATAACTATATCTTTTATGGTCATGGTGATATTTTATGGTGATGGTGATGGAGTTAAGGGATACATATTGTGGGATACTAATTCCCACAAAATCTATTTTAGTAGTGATGTAGTATTTGATGAATCCCCTCTCATAAAGTCAAACATAGTAGATGTTGAAATGAAAAATGAACAAGTACCACACAATCAACAAATTTAGTTGGAAAACCATCTATTCAGAAAAAAATAGGGAGCATGAATAATATTTTGAAGAAAATGAGGATGCAAAAAATATACAAGAAAATGTGGAAAGACAAAAATCATGCTAAGAGGTACAAAGATTATATTTCATCTATTGCTTTGATTTATAATGATGATGAACCTTGTTGTTTTTCCGAAATGAAGAGTTTTATTGTAAGTGCTATGTGAAAAACAACAATGAAGGAAAACATGGATGGCTTGGAGAAGAATAAAACATTGGACCTAGAACTATGAAAGGACAAAGAAGTCGTTGTTTGCAAATGAGTCTACAAACTTAAAAAGGGTGTTGATTATAAAGTTGAAAGGTAGAAAGTAAGAGTAGTATAAGAAGGGTATTCTCAAATGGAAGGTATTAATTTCCATGAAATATTTTCACTAGTTCTTCTATTGGTGTAGTATTAGCACTTGTTTCGTCATTGATATTAAGTTAGATAAGCTAGATGTTAAATCATGAATTTTATATAGATATTTAGATAAATAAATATTTCTTGAACATCTAGTGGTATTTTGAGAATCACAAAGAATATATGTTTTAAAACTCAAAAATTCATTGCATGGCATGAAGCAATTTCCTAGGCAATGGTACAAGAAGTTGGAATCCTTCATGGTGAGTCATTACCATCATGTTTACTTAAAAACTTTCAAATAATGGTATGTTCATTATCTTGGTGCTATATGTTGATGATATGCTTATAGAAAGAAAAAGCATGGTTGAGATCAATAGGCTAAATGATCATTTGGATAGGATTTTTTATATGAAGGATCTAGGAGCAACAAAATAAATTTTTGGCATAGAAAAAATAATGAAGGAAAGATGCTAAGATTTAGTTGTCACAACAAAAGTATGTGGAGAATATACTCATGAAATTCGAGTGAATAATGTGAAATCCATAAATATCCCTTTGGCTTCCCATTTTATGATTTATTCAAGTCTGTGTCCTAGTAATAAACAATAAAATGATTATATGTATTGTATACCATATGCTAGTGTAGTAGGAAGTTCAATGTATGTGATTGTATGTACAAAATTAGATATTTCACACGCAATTAAACATTAGATAACAATGAAATGAGTGTTTCATTATCTTAGAGGCACAACTAATTATTGTATCACCTATAATGGTTGTAGTGATCACGTTTGTGAGTATGTTGATTTAATTTTGGAGGTGTTTTTTCCAAAAGGATATCTACTTCACGATATGCCTTTACTCTTTCACAAGGACCTTCTTGTTGTATGTGAAAGCTTCAATAAATATTTTTTGTATCCACTAATAAGGTAGAATATATAACTATCTCTCATGAAAGCATGTAGGTAATTTTGTTAAAGGGTCTATATAGTCAAAGTGTTATCCATTTAGATATCAATATAACTTATCATAGTAAGACCAAGAATATTTCCATAAAATAACATCTTATAGGACGGGTTATTGATGGTGGTGGAGTAGTTTTTAATAGAGTCGATACTCAAGAAAATTGTGCATTGTTCCTACCCACCTCACCAAGTAAGCTTCTACTATCAAAGAATAAATTACCTAAATCATGAAAAGAAATACATTACCAACCATTATTATCAATTTTCAAAGCTAAGAGGCCATGAAGAGAAGAAAAGCAAAGAGTTTGTGTTTACAAAACCAATAGTATTAGAGAAGTTGTGGTGTTGTTTTTCTTATCATGTCTTGAAAAAAAGGTCATGAATGGGCTTGAGAAAGGTATCCATTAAATTTTTGTCATAGTGAACATTGTTGGAATTGTGACAACAATAAAAAGAAGTGAAAATTTTATGGAAAATTTGTCCATTAATGTAATGGTGGAAGTTATGTTGAATACATTATATATGTGTAGCTCTTAGAGGCATATGAAATTTTTATAACATCTTGTTTTGGAAAATGTAATCTTTACTAGCAATAAGAACACTCATAACTTACCCAATATTGTCAAGGTTTTACCATGTAAATCCTTGTACTATTGAATTCTATTTTGTTATTTTGTTTTATATTTTTTCTTACTTCTTAGAAACTAATCTGTACAAAAAATTCATATGATTCTGTGGCCTCACGTTTTTTCAATAGTTACAACCACATTTTTTGAATAGTTACAACCACCATATTCGATGCAGCGTTGACAATAATGCAAGTAACAATTATATGTGATAGATTAATCTAGCAATTATAGTACTGTGCAAATGCACAATAAGGTTTAAGTTTGCATTTTTTTAATATGAGTCCAAACAATTGTTAGGCTTGAAGATAACAGATAATCACTAATATGGTCTCTAATGAAGAACAATGCTTTCCTTAGTGTACCTGAAAAAAGGATGGGTATTGTTTAAATATTTGAAATGAATTGCACACTAAATAATTCAATACAAAAATTAAATCATACGCTCAAAGGTTGTATTGATAATTTAAATTTTCTGAATTCGATACTAAATTTTCACAATATAAAAATGAAACAATCAACTCATTAACATTTTATATGGATTTCCTTATTATCTCAAAATTTTCACTATACTATAAAATGAAATGATTAGCTCGTTGGATTTTTATATGGATTTAACTATTATTTCTGTGCATGTACATCCTTGGTAAAATATAATAATTGATTCACACTATTGATAAGTATTGCTAATAAATATCAATTGGATATTACAAATTGAATTTGCAATGCATGTGATGAATCAACTGATTTAGTAATAACCTTCCATAAATCAGATTTATAAAAAATGCAGTAATTAACACCAAACACCCCAATACTAAAGTAAAAAAAGACTATAAGAGTGAATAAATAGAAATATACTGATTTTATGGTTGAAGGTTTTGAGATAAACAACTCATCTATTAGCAATTGATTCCATTCAACAACTGTTTCACATATTGAACAATCTCAGTGCCAGTATCATCCTCAAGAAACATGGTGGTTCTCATCATTTTCCTATTTGAAACCGATCCCAAGTGTCTTTTGGTTTTCTCCCATGTGTTAATGTTGAATCCTCTCCCAGGTAGTCCACTGCTGAGGAGTTTTGTATGGTGTTTTGAGATGGTACTCAGTAAAGATCGAACAACACACACTGCCATTTAATTATAAAATCTAAAAGAGATGGAAACCTTACAAGGAACTATTCAATATTATTCATAAGGTTACATCTAGAATGGTATGGAGAGAAACAAGTAGAAATATATGTTGTTCTTCTCTTATCAGTAAATTTGAAATCTATTTTGCATCAAAGAATGTAATGTCATTCATTTTATGGTTAGGTATGTAAAGGAATGAGCAATAGTTTTAAATGGAGTCATGGAATGTTAGTATTAGCAACTTTTGTGTGTAAAATCAACGAAATGGGTGGTACAAGTCGACTTCCAATTTTTGGCTCAAGGAACACTCAACATTGAGTGCTCTCAACTAGACTCAACTCAAGGGTAACATTTTTAAACAGAGTCATGGAATGTTATTATTTGGAACTTCTGTGTGTAAAATCAATGAAATGGGTGGTACAATTCGACTTCCAATTTTTGGCTCAAGGAACACTCAACATTGAGTGCTCTCAACTAGACTCAACTCAAGGGTAAAACAATGGAAGTTATGAATTGAAGTTGCAAACATAAATTCTCCAAAATTTATGGGGGAGAGTATTCCTCATTCTCTATGCCTAAAATGTCTTCAAGAACGACTAAGATTAAGAAAAAGAAAAGAAGTGAAAAGAGGAGGTTGCCTTGATATATGGAAACATGTAGATTCAATATGAATAATGTTGTTGCTTCAAGTTCTAGGTTCAGGGAGTACATTTTGCATCCAATAGGAGGCCATTATGCTAAACTTGTAAGAAATCCAAAAGTGTAATATATGCATATTTCCCCAAGAAAAAAAAAAAAACTTTTAAAAGAAAACTTTGTTACTTTCTTACACCATTTTTAAATTTTCTTCCTCTCCTAAGAGACTCTATACTATGAATTATCCTTGCTTATCCTTCATGCATTCCATGGATACTATGACTTCAACAAGTGAAAGGAATTCTAACTCCACGTAATATTTAAGGGTGGTGGTTTGTCACCTAAGTGAATATCTATATATCTATATATATATATATATATATATATATATATAATATAATATAATATAGCTTGATTACCCATCATAGAAAGTGATCATTCGAACTAATAATATTATACCATAGGAGTTAGATGCTACTGAACTTAAGGAAAAATACGTTATGAGGATAAAACTATTATCCTGCGCATGCTATCGATATACTAACGAAGACCCGCATTAATAGACTCTGTCCCATCGTTTTATTGCTAAGAAAAAAACTTACCCTTTGCCACACGGAGAGAAGATTCCATCCATCTACCACGTGATCGTGGCAGTTGAATTGACAGGTAAGGGTCTGGTTAGTTCTATACCTTAGACTAGTCCAAGACTAACCTTGGTAATCGGCTTGGTGGACTGGGGATGAGAAAAATGTGACCTAGCTGGCTGATTTCATCGTTATGAGATCGTTTGCGTTAGGGTTTTTGAATGACTAGTACATGATAGCCAGGGTGTGGAAGAACCCTTGTGAAAGACAAGAAGTGGGACTATCATTTTCTCCTCGGGCCCAATGCTGGATTTAATGGAGTCTCGCCTAAAGGTTGCCATGTCGCCTTCATCACATGGTTGGGTACTTTATTGACATTAATTCCATGAATTCCATTTACAGGGGCTTCCCGGATCTACTACTCACTGTCCTTTCATCTATGTAATAACATACTTCCCTTAGACTATTCACCATGACACTTCCAGATCGTGATGCAGAGTCCAGTTTTCTGGTCGAGGCAGAATGATTCAATTAGTGGCGGATTTCGGCATGATTCTCCTCAGAAGGTAAGATTCCTCTAACGGTGATAACTTTAAACCTCATTTTCCTTGCAAAGATGGAGTGTGCGTATTCAAATTCTGGGTTAACTAGTTATTTGTTTCATCCTCTCCCATTTGTTTTGGGGTTATTCTTTGGTAAGGGTGAACCACCTGGTACAGTTTAGTGTTTTCTGCTACACTTATCCTAATCCAAGTTACTTTCTCTTGGTTCTACTACCTTACGAGTTTCGAATCTGGCTAAAGATCTTTGTCCAGGGTTTGTTAGGGTTTGGGACCCCATAGTTCTTTCTATTGAGTTGTAATCAGGGAAGGAAATTTTATTTAGTTTTCTATTACTTTAGGGTTGCTTTTAAATCTCAAGCGTATTGGACTCATGTCGGTTCATACCCCGAAACACGGGTTTGTAATGTTGTGTTTCCTTGTTTATAATATTTTCCTATCTGTATAGTGATCTCTGCTTCTGTAAAGTTTTCTTTGTATTTCTTCTAAGTTGGATATTCAAACTAATGATGGGCCCATTTTTCTGTGAGGGTACCCATCCTATGGTCGATGGACTCTCCACCCCTCTCAGGAGCATAGTTGGGGTGTTACTGGGATGAAAGGGCATAACGTTTTCTTACTGTAAGCCCAAGTTAAGTACTCAATCACACTCTCTGTTACTCTTACTTTCTGGTTATATTACTTTCACTTAGAAAAATATTTATACTCAGCATGTTCTTTTTTATCATAAAATACTAATCAAAACTCTTTGTTGTTTCGTCGTGCAGGGATGGGGTGTATAGGAGCCCCTCGGGTCCTCGACCTCACCATTCCCAAAAGGTATTCTAGTTCCTCGCTTTCGATGTATTCCAAATTTAATCACTCCAGGTTTTGTTCCATGAAACAACAGTTCCGACTTAGGGATTTGTCGTTGTGAGGTTTAGATACAGTCTTACGAACTGAATGATATTCGCCTAAGATTACTAAATTGATTTCGATAGGAAAGGTTTCCTCTTCTCCTATTGCGACATAGGGTTGTCCGTTCCTCATGCGATTGTACCAGACAGTAATTTTCAAGTAAAGAAAATTGATTTTGATTCACTCCAGACTTAGGTTAATTTGCAGTTCCCGCATTTTGTTCTTAATGAGCGGTTCTTGGATCATCCTGTTGGGAATTATTTGGTTATGTGTAAAGTTTTAATGTTTCATTTCCTTTAGATAATTATTGGCTACTTGCATGTAATGATAACATTCTGATAACAGTTCTGGGGTCTTCACGATCAACTATATACTTAGTTATTCATGTATTATGCACAGGGTGTAGGAGCTTCTGAATACTAAGTGTTTATTCTACTATGAAATCATACTACAATTCTCATGCATAACTGTTTAATGTTATTCTCATGAACTGAGAGACTACATACATCTGAATATAACCATGGTTTCAAATTCTTTCTAGATATTCACCTAGTTTTAACAAAGAGTTAAGAAGGGTCTGATTTCTCTATTGTTAAAATAGCTCATATAATAGGTCTGTCGTCACGACATATATAGTGTAATTTTCTACTTTCGTATTCTCTTATTCAAAATACCTTTATACGGATCAGATTAATGGATTGTAAGGAATCTAGTATAAAATTCGGTCTCTTTGTCTAAACTACAGATCTATCTCTACACAGTATCTCTGTTTTTTTTTAATCTTTGTATTAAGTTTCTAGAATACGCGTTATACAACCAATTTTAATGACTATAAGGTATACAACATAAATTTCATTCTCCGTGCTTTATTTCCAGTATCAATTTCACACAGTCTGTTTAAATGAAAACGAAATTGTTGTATAGCTTTCAAAAACTCAATATGTTGTTTCCAACATTATTCATACAACTAGATTAATGAAATATATCCTAACCTCCAATATCAGTATGTCATTTCACAACATTGATTTCACACAGATAGTTTAAATAAGGAAAGAAAAAAAAAACTATATAGCAGTAAATCTAGTTTACAGAAAGATTTCTTCCAGAATTTAACCATGTATAATCCTTTCAACTGTCACAAAAAATAAAAGTCCAATTCTGTCATTCGTTTAGAAATGAGTCATTCAGAATTAGATTTACAAGATATTTTCTGTCATCCTTTAGGCTTCATGTATTCAAACTGTTTTTTTTTTTTTTGGAATTATTATATCAATCAAAATTAGTAGATGCATTACATCTGTGGTTTACTCAATCGCCAGAGAATGGAAATTATTTCAGTTCAGATTTAGCAAATGCATTACATCAGATATAAAATCATTCAAACAGAGAAGGAAATTATTTCAATTTAGATTTAACAATTACATTACACCAGATATATAATCATTCAAACATAGAAGAAAAGATTAACATATCTGAACCAGTTCACGGGAAGACAAACAGAACAACCACGTTCCTCCCAACTGTAGAATACGGCAGCCAAATCACTTGCCCAATTCACCCCCTAGTCTGACCATGAATCCATGAGGGCAAAATTCAAATCCCCTCTTCAGCAATGTTTTCCTCTATCAGTGTTCTTCTCCTTGCCTCACACTCATAATTTCGTTCTCATAACAACAATTAATCAGTAATATTTTCTCGAGCATACTAGGCAGCGTCCTACCTCCTCACATGTGCTATTTATCAAAACAATCATTTTTTCCTAGGTCTTTTTCCCTCCCTTGGAAATTTTTGCAGCCTTCTAAATCTGTGATTTTTCAGGGGCTTCCAATGGCCAAATCCCCGATTTGACTTGTAACAATCAGCCCTGAGGTAGTTCCAACATGTTCCCCACTCATGGAGTCATGGCCAACTGATTTGAACATGACTATTCCATTTGTCCTCCTGCAATAATTATAAAATATTTTGTTTTCATAAAAGTGTCATAGTCAAATAGTTAGTTGGGTCAAATCAGAGCTCTTCCCAACATTCATAATAATTAATTACAATTTAGCAAATTCGAAATTCGGAGTTGCCACAAATGGAAAAAACATTTCAAATTCGAATTTACCAAAAACGAATTAATTTTTTTAACAATTTTCGAATTCAAAAACTATTTTATTTTTTGGGAGGTCACATCCTTTCCCCCTTCAATAAAACTATGTCCTCAATGTTTGTTCTCTTCTCGGAATATGATTGGATGAGATTTCTACAAATCTCCCTCCAACTCCCAAGTGGCCACCTCAAGACTAAAGTGCTTCCATTGCACTTTTACCTGGGCGATGACTCTTTTCTAAAGTGTTATTTCTCTTCAATCCAGAATATACAGGGGTTCCGCCTGGAACTCGCCTTCTGTTTCCACCTGCACCAAGTTCCAATCAATCATATGAGTAGGGTCATGAACATATTTTTTCAACAAAGAAACATGAAATACATTATGAATTTTTAGATTAGCTGGAAGTGCAAATTGGTATGCCACGGGTCCAATTAGAGTTAGTATCTCAAAGGCCCCACAAAACTTGGGTGCCATCTTGGCATAGTTTCCTAACTTCAGTGAACTTTTCCGGGCTTTGACCTTCAAATAAACATGGTCTCCCACTTGAAATTCCAAGTGTCTTCTTTTTTGGTTTGCATAGCTCTTATGCATGTCCTGTGCTTACTTTAAGTTCTATTGTACCTTTCTTACCATATTCTCCATTTCTCGGAGCATCTCTGGTCCAACCATGAGTCTATCATTTGGGTTATCCCAGTTAATTGGAGTCATACACTTTCTATCGTACAGTACCTCGAAAGGTATTAACTTAGCTGAAGTTTGGTACCCATTGTTATATGCAAATTCTACTAAGTGTAGGTAGTCTTCCCACTTGTTTGGTTTTGTTCTTACGTACATGCAGAGCATATCCTCTACAATCCGGTTTGTTATTTCAGTCTTTCCATCCATTTGTGGATGATAACTTGTATTGAAATTCAAATTAGTATTTATCCCTGCAAACAATTCTTTCCAAAAAGCAGATGTGAATTTTACGTCTCTATCCAAAATCACCATATTAGGAATACCATGCAATCTAAAAATTTATTTCATAAATATTTCAGCGATATTTATAGCTTTAAAAGTAGACTTTAAAGGAATAAAGTGTGCAGACTTACTAAGTTTATCAATTACAACCATAACATAATCATTATGTTTCTGAGTTTTAGGAAAACCTGTAATAAAGTCCAACGATATGGTCTCCCATTTGCATTCTGGTACTGGTAATGGTTGTAATAGGTCGGTTGGGTGGCGATGTTCAGCGTTTACCTGCTGACAATCTTTGCACCTAGCCAAGTATTCTGTTGTTTTTCCCTTCATATTAGTACAGTAAAATAGTTTTCTAAGTTTTTTTATCGTTTTCTGTTATCCTGGATGGCTAGAATACGATTTCTTATGCACTTCATTCAAGACTGTCATATTTAACTCTGCTGAATCTAGAATGTAAAGTCTGTTTTTAAATCATAATATTCCATTTTTGTTGATACTCAGATTTGGTTTATCTGAGTTTGTGGTACTATTTTGTAATTTTGCCCTTATCTTAGTGTAATTTTTGTCGTTAATACATGTCGTCCTTATTCTCTATTCCAGATCACTTTCTTCCCTGCTAACATTTATCTCAAATATCTCATGGACTCTTCTGCTTAGAGCATCTGCTACCTTGTTTTCCTTACCCTCGATATGTCTTACCTCAAAGTTGAATTCTCTCAAGAAGGCTAGCCACCTTGTTTGCCTTGCATTGAGATCTCGTTGACTAAACATATATTTCACACTGCTATTATCAGTCAATATTAGAAACTTTCTACCCATTATGTAGTGTTGCCACATTTTTAAGGCATGTATTATTGATGCCAATTCTAAGTCATGAGTGACGTAGTTTCGCTCATGTTCTTTTAATTTTCGGGATTCATAACAAATAACGTGCCCTTCTTGAGTTAGGACACCACCTAGTCCTTCTTTACTTGCATCAACACAGAGGGTGAAGTCTTTATCTGGGTTTTCTACCTTCAAGATGGGTGCGGTTGTCAGTAATTCTTTCAACTTGTTAAAACTATCTTGACACTTTTGTGACCAGTTAAACTTGGTCCATTTCTTTTGTAATGATGTGATGGGGTAGGATATTTTGGAAAACCCTTCTATAAATCTGTGATAATACCCGATGATTCCCATGAATGACCGGATATCCGCTACATCCTTTAGTACCGGTCATTCCATGATGGCTTTTATTTTCTCAGGGTCGAATCCAATGCCTTCCGCAGAAATTACATGTCCTAGGTATTGTATTTTCTTTTGATAAAAATCACATTTATCAAATTTGGCGTACAATTTGTTTTTCCTCAAAGTTTGCAGAACTATCCTTAAGTGGTCTTCATGTTCTTCTTTTGTTTTAGAATAGACCAACATATCGTCGATAAATACTAGTACAAACCTGTCCAAGTATTGGCTGAAGATACTGTTCATTAGACACATAAACGTGGCTCATGCATTGGTGAGTTCAAAATGTATGACTATGAATTTGTAGTGTCTGTATCTTGTTCGAAAAACTGTTTTGCTTATGTCCTCATCTTTTATCCTAACTTGGTCGTAACCGGATCATAAATCCAACTTTGAAAAGATCTTGGCCCCACCTACTTGATCGAACATATCATTTATCCTAGGTAAGGGGTACTTGTTATTAATAGTTATTTTATTCAATTGTCTATAGTCGATACATAGCCTTATAGTACTGTCTTTCTTTTTCACAAAGAGGGATGGTGCTCCCCATAGTGAAACATTCAGTCTGATATATTCTTTATCCAATAATTCATGTACTTGAATTTTTAATTCTATCAATTATGGTAAACTCATTGGGTAAGGTGCTTTAGAGAGAGGGGTTGAGCCAGGTAGCAGGTCTATAGAGAAGTTTGTTTCCCTTATAGGAGGTAATTCAGTTATTTCATCAACAAATACGTATCTGAATTCACGTAGAACAACAAAATCTTCCAAGTTGGGCTTATCTTCTTTTTCTAACAGATTCGTTATTTGGATGGCGTAAACTTGACAACCCTTTCTCATGCATTTCTCTAATTGCATTGTTGTGACTTGTCTAATTGATAATGGTTTTTTTATACCTTGGGTTGTTCTAGTAGTGTCATAATCGTCTTTATAATTAAGTGTCTTTCCACAAAAATCTAGAATTGCTTTGTGTTTTTCCAACCAATCCATTCCGATAATAACATCATAAGATCCTAGTGGAAGAATATTCATATTTGTTTTTATGTTTTGACCATCTAACTGAATTCAAAATAAAAAATAAAGTCAACCACTTTCCTTTTAGTTCTTGTTGCTAATTGTAGCAACCGTGATTTTGGGTGTTTCATCCTCTTAAGTTTATTTGACTCTACTACTCCAAGAGTGATAACATAACGTAGCTCTAGGATCAATTAAAACAAAATTTTGGGTGTTATTGATTTTACCTTCGATTTTCACCACAGAGGATTGGTGGTCAACTTGTCGACCATCAACGACTGCATTTATCTGATGCAGACTTCTTCCCACATCACCCACCGTCGAGGCTTCCTGTAAATTATGAACAAAAGTTATGTTTGATGTATTTAAACGTGCACAGTTTCTCCTTAAATGAGGTTCTCCACATTCCCAACACTTCAATGGTTCATGAGGACTGTCTCCAAACTTCTTTGTTCCTAGATTTATTGGTTTACCACTGCCTTGAGTACTTGGATTAATGGAGTGAAAATCCTTTTTAGGAAAGTGTTTTGTTGTATTCCGATAAGGAGCTGGCTGGTATCCCTTCTTCCATCGGTTCATGCAGACTTTCTTCTTATCTTTCCAAGCGTTGGGAAATTCTTCCCTCTGTTTTTATTGGTCATAGCACATTCGTGATTTCCTGAATACTTCACTCAAGGACTTTGGGTTGTCAAACTCAATTATGTCCCTGTAGGACTGTGGTAAACAGCTTAGGAACCACTAGATTTTTACCTTTTCATATAGGATATAAGGTACGAAACTTAGTAATTCTAGGAATTCGTTTATAAGATCCTCCATCGTCATCTGACCAAGTTGTAGCTCATAAAATTATTTCATTTTCCTTTCATAGTAGCATTCAGATAAGCACTGTTTCTTGAAATATTTATTAAAGTCAGACCATTCTATGTGTTTCTCTTTTAAGCCTTTAGCCAATTTCAGATCTTGCCACCAGATGTTAGCCTTTCGTTTCAGATTGTAAATGGCCATTCTGACCTTCATATTGCTGGAATACTTGTATATCTGAAAATATTTTTTGATGTCTAATAACCATGCTTCAACTTCGTCCCCTATTAAGGATTCTCCATCAAAGGTAGCTGGTTTAATTTTCTTATATTCTCCTTCAAGGTGGTCTACTTGTTTTCTTTTTCTGTCTGTTTTTGTTTTGTCCTCAACTGAAGGTGTACGTTGAAATGAACTGTCTCATTTTTCTTCTTCAAGCCCAGAGTTCTTGGAGTCCCTTTTGCTGACCTCTTCTTCTTTTTTATCATCCTTAGGGATTTTCTTTATCACTATATTGCACAGTAGGACTTCATTTATCTCTTACTGCTCCTGTTGTGCCTTCTTTAGTTTTTCATTGTCGGCTTTGAAAACCTACAACTCAACAATGATATTCCTCATTGTTTCCAGAACTTTAGTAGGTGAGCTTCCATCACTATTCTGTCTCTGATTTTCCAGAAGTCTTTGTTCAGGATTCCCATCGATTATGATTTCCCCATCATCTTGTGCTACCATATTTAACACAAAATAGAAAAGGTTTTCTGTTTGTAACAACAAAGGTTTATTAGTTTTACATAAATAGAATTATATGCTTAAGTAAATTAGATGGCCTTGTTCAAGGTCCAAGTGTTGTAACCTTTGCTCTGATACCATATGTAATATATGTTAATATTATGGTAGTTGCAGGAGGTATTTACCTCTACATGTGAACCTGACGAGAATAAAAGAATCTGGGAAGCAAGAGAAACCCTAATGAATTGGATAATAACCCTAGAAGCCTTGTCAACTCAAGAAGAAAATTTATATTAGGTTATTAGCCTCCAAGAGAAGAAGTCGGCTAGAATTAATAATAATATACTGAACAGACACATACCCAGAAGGAGAAGTCGACCCCAACAAACTGGCAGGATTACTATAAATACAGGGTGCCAGTTCTCATTTGACAACATCTCAGAATTATAGTTTTGCAGTTTGGTGCGTGCTGCAGTTGCAGTTGGTGTGGAGGTTTAGAGGAGGATTGCAGGTGCAGCTGCAATAGCAGCTAGTTTCAGTATTGGCTTGGATATCTCTTGGCTAGGGTTTGGGACTATCTGATCAGCTTTTGTGATGAACTATCCTTGGGGATTGATGCACTGATCCTTGTTTGGCTATCTAGCCTAGGGTTTGCTTCCGAAGGAATTCTCAGTCAAGGTTAACGTGCTCAGAGGGAGGCTTCGACTTGTGGTTGGGTGACGAGGGTATCGTCAATGGTAAAACGGGCACACCATATTCTATATTCTAACAGGTTATGGACACCCCTTCAGTCAGCCTAAACGCTGGAAGGAAACATAGCCGCTAGATATTGAGCTCGTTGAGGAACTGCTGCTAGGGTTACTAGCAGGAGCAGCTTCCAAAAGCATTGCAGCTAGGGTTACCAGCAGTAGCAGTTGTAGAAACCCTAAACCTCTTATCGAGGCACCATAAGTGACGATATTGACCTAATATCTGGATATATGAGTGCGCCCTAGCCCAACGCATCTCCTGGTACACTCAGAAGGCCAAGACGTGAAGTTTGGATTTTTGGTCAAATCTAGGGTTTGACCAAGTCAAGCAAGCCATGACGAACTCTATGAAGTCTACGAACAAGTTAGATGGAGCTTCTAAATTCAGAGCATGGAAGACAAGGATTGACCTCATCCTTGCTAAGAATAGAGTGTTGGACATTGTGAAAGGAAAGATCGTGAAGCCAGAGTTTACAAAAGGAGAAGAGAAGGAACCGCAGAATGTTGCAGCTATGGAGAAGTTCAAAGAAGTTGACATCAATTCCATGAGTATCATAGTGGATTCCATAAAATACCACCTGATACCCTACATATCCCATCTTGACTCATCAAAGAAGATGTACGATGCCCTAACAAATCTCTTCTCAGTCAGAAATATTGGACAAGTTATGAGTCTGAAGAATGTGCTCTGTGACATGAAGATGAATGATGACGACAACATAACATCCTACTTTGTAAGGATATCCCAGCTAAGATATCAACTACAATCTATTGAAGAGATCACTTCAGAAAAGGAATTGGTGAACATAGTACTTAATGGTCTTCCCAAGACATGGGATGCATTTGCCGCAAGCACGAATACAAGGAAGGAGTACCCGACATTTGAAGAAATTTGGACTTGATGTGCTCAAGAAGAATCAAGGATCAATGCAAAAGAGAAACCTCAAAAGAAGTACGATGATCAAGCCTTCACAACAAGATTCAATAACTTTAGAAACAAAAATAATTTCAGTTCAAGGAGGAAGCCAAATCAAGAGAAAGACATCTCAGAAATATAATGCTTCAACTGTCAGAAATACGATCACTATAGAAATCAGTGTCCCGAGCTAAAGAAAAGGAAGAAGAAACAAGAAACATCGATTTCCAAAGAAAAGGAACCGACAAAGAAGACTAAGCAGGATGGAAGAGACTTCTTCTACTAAAAGGTAACAACACTCTTCTTATTGCTTCGTCTCTATACATATATTGTATATCTATCTCTTGGAAGATAATGTGTTCCAAGAAGAAATATACCTATGAAAGAACAACAAGACAAGGATGAATATCATTAGATAATACATATGACAGGATGAAATACAAATCATGTGGAAGACATTACAAGATAAGACCGAAATTAGAAATCAATCTTCAAGAGACTTGGAAAAAGTAAAGACAGAAAGAAGTCAACAATCGAAAGGAAAATGAAGAAAGACTTATGACGACAACTAAAACGGAAGCATTAACTCTGTTAAGACAAGAGAGCCAATTATATATTTCATAAGAAAATAAGGATGCAGATGGAGGCGTGGACTATATTATATAGAAGACAATAAGGACGGAGATAGAAGCATGGACTCAGTCAAACGAAGGGAGCAGATTATATGCACCTATACATGAAGCAAGGATTAGGAGGGAGCTAATCTTATGATCCATTGAAGATGATGAAATACATATATCCATGGTAGCATTCATGAAAGACAGTACGTGTTCAGCTCAACCACAGAAGAAGATCTCTTCAAGGAGAAGCCTTAAATCATTCCTGGTTGTCCATCCAGATCCATGATCCTATGATGAAAGGTAGAAGTGGAATCTCTAGGGCATGGAATCTATAGGAAACTCCATGAACTCAAGAGCTAAAGAAAAACATGAAGAATAACATGAAGATTCCAAGAAATAAGAATCAGAACAACCAGTCATTGTATCAAAAATCACAAGGTTACTAGCCTGATATGAACCCACTAAAAGCAATCAAGCAGAAGAACTAAAAGTCGTGATGAAGAACAATGTACGAAAGACTTATGAATGAAAGCATTACGAGATCCAGAACCAGAGTTTCTCTCAGATGGAGGGAGGAGACCATGATGATTGATTGTTCCAGTACACCAAACTTATCTCTATATAAGTCATTATATTATCCTGTAACACACCCACTATCATAATTTTTTTTTTTAAATAATTTGGGTTAATCTCCCACAAATGAGAAATCTCCAGAAACCGGCATTTGCAAAATGCCAACCCCTGGTTAAATATTGGGATTCGGAGTTTCGGAGGTTATGGTGTCGAGGGTCCCTGTCCTCTCGAAGCCCCGATCACCGATGGAACGAATTTCCAATGCGCCCCTTGGTTGCCTCAGCCCTGCTTGGCTAAGCCTTTGGTCCATACGACCGGTTCCTATATGACCATACGACGACTTCTCCCAATCGGAATTCCCGATCCTCCGATTCTCTATGTGCTCCTAGCATGTTGGCTTTTTGGGCTAAGTCCTGGTCCATACGACCACAACATTCACAAGACCACAGTCTTAATTCTTGTCGGGGCTTGGCGCCTTTCAATGTCATGGCGCACAAGTCCTCTGGACTCTCGACGCGCCTTTACACTGGCTAGCCCCCTTGGATATACCGTGGTCCATGTGACCACTTATCATATGACTGCAGCCGTATAACCTTCCATCGGGGTTTCGGCATTTGCGATGACACAAAACACCTATACCCGGGGCTCGTGATATCTCGATCCCCGATTCTCTCCGGATGCTCGACACGCGTCCCTTGGATCAACGGCTCATGATGGTGTCGGGAATTCGCATATCGCGGTTTTGTGATGTAAGGGTTTCATGTCTTTGAAATCCCCGATACGTCAATTCCCGATATGCCAAACTCTGACTTTATGGGATCTCTCGCCACGCGTCCTCGCTGATGGACGGTGTTGATCCTGTCGGGAAATCGCGGATTGTGATTTCCTGTTGCGCGCGTTCCATGTCCTTGGAAACTTCGATTTCCCGATCTGTGACTTTCGTCCGATCTCTGACACCTGTCTCGTGTAAACAGACGGCTCAGATCGTATCGGTGAATCACGGATCGCGATTCCGGGTGGCAAGGGTTCTATGTATTAGAAATCCCCGATATGCCAAACTCCGACTCTCTAGGATGCTTTGTCATGTATCCCTGCTGTTTGGATGGCTCAGATCCTATCGGGAAATTGCGGATCGCGATTTCCTGTTGCACAATTTCTTTACCATCGAAAACTCCGATGAACAAAACGCCGACGGCGCCCAATCCTTTGCCACCTGTCCTCACAAACGGACGACCCAGATTGATTCTCGGGGTTTCGGGACTTATGATGTCCTAGTTCTCCTGGCCTCGAGAACTCCGATTTTCCGATGGGCCAATCGCTGATGGTTCTCGATGGTAGCCACCTGTCTCACAGATGGATGGCTATGATTGTACCAGGATTTTCCTATGGGTTTCCCGACTCTTCCCAGATGATGGACACCTGTCCTTCACTCTAACTCTAGTGGTCCCACCTTGCTTACGTCACCGTCGGGATATCACCGATCGGGATTCCCAGCAACGCAGTTTTCTTATCCTTGAAAACCCCGATTTCCCGATCCATGACTCTACGGGATCCTCTGACATGCATCTTTGAGCAATGGACGGTCCAGATCTGATCGAGAAATCACGTATCGCGATTTCAATATGTATGAGTCTTTTGTTTCCGGAAACCCTGATTTCCCGATCCCCGACTATACGGTATCCTCTGATACGCGTCCTACACAATGGACGGTCCAGATCTGATCGAGAAATCGCGGATCACGATTTCAATATGTAACGGTTCTATACTCCCCAAATCTCCGATGGTAAAAATCCCACCGCCTCTCAAATTCTGACACGTGTCCTGCCGAGATCAACGGATAGGATCCGTTCTCAGGATTTCGAGGACCACAAGGTCTCGATTTTCTAACTTCACAAAACCCCGATGACTCAGATTTCCCGATGACTCCTCTTATGCACTCTAGGGCTTAAACCCCGCGCAATTTTTCTAGATCTAACGGCTGACGGGATTTTGTCAATCTTCTCAGTAAGGTCCTGACCGTCGATTTCTTCCTCCTTGAAGGCCTTCTCGAGAATGGCTAAGTATCCCTTCTACAAGGGAGAAAATCTACAAGAGCTCTACCCCAGGGCTTTCCTGGAGACGTATAGGGAAGATAGCTTCCCGAGGACGGGTTGGGAGCTTATCTTAGCTCAATCTAAGCGTAACTAGATTCCATTATCAACGTAAGTTGTGCATGTTTTCCTCTATGATAAGTATATATTAAATCACTCATATCAAATACTACGCGGACACTCTCATGCTGAAATCATTCACAATTTCACAGTTCTATGAGCTAATATCTACTCCTTATTATCAATTAGTGCATATGCATTCTTACACAGGAAATATTTGCAACTCCACAAGTCTATGACCTATGTGACAGCATATAAATTTCAAAATGCAATATAAGCAAAATACTTATCAGGAATAACTTCAGCAATGGAAGCAACTGCTGAGAGGGGTGCTCGTTTCCACCCAACCGTAGGCGTAGTGACTCCTAATGGATTTACCACTAGCCACCCATGAGCTGAGACCACGATGTCCTGAGACTTGCGTCTCTCTATCTGCCAGTGCCCAGGAGTGAAGGTTGCAATCCCCTCCTCTCTGCAGTCACTCACTCTGCATAGAACTGTCAGAGTTCCCCTCGCATCCGCCCTTTTCAATCGCTTCTGCCATACGTCTTATCCTCTCGCGAGGTTGCGTGTGGTACGATTATCCTTGCGCTGGTCAATCATGATGGCTCTACAGATAGGCGGTTCACCTCCCCATCCCTCATCAAGCCATCAACCTACCAGCCTGCAAGGCATTTATTTCAGGGCTAGCGAGCTGATTTTGGTTCTCCGGGCCAGTGGAGTCCAAATACGGTATTTAATTCTTGGTGGAAGTTAACGCCCCTTTTTCAAGGTGCCCTCCACCACCATCGTGGTCTCTTTTCCGCACATCCCCTCTCAGCAGTTCTGCAATAAATTCAAACTATCATTTACATTCATTGACCTCTTCCTGCAGGTCCATTTACATCACATATTCATACTTATGAGTTTTGCCATAGTACTTGGCCAGTTCAGTTATATTTACAATCTGGGGGAAACAGGATGTTACAATTCCCTCCCTCTTAAAAGGAACATTGTCCTCGATGTTATTAGCTACTAACATGAATTACATGTACAGAAATAAACAAAATCGGATATGCCTGTCTCATGGCATCCTCCATTTCCCATGTAGCCTCATCTGGGACAAAATGTTTCCACTGCGCCTTGACCTGTGCAATGGTTCTGTTCCAGAGTTGGGTTTCCCTTCTGTCCAATATGCATTGGGGTTCTGGCAGAAATTCTCCCTCCGGTTCCACCTGAATCACAGACCAGTCAATTATATGATTAGCATCATGTACATATTTCTTCAATAAGGAAACATGGAAAACATTATGTGCTTTTAC
>ML778745.1:828153-858637 GCA_009831015.1 Picea engelmannii
TATATATATATATATATATATGTGTGTAATATAGCTTGATTACCCATCATAGGAAGAGATCATTCAAACTAATAATACTATACCATAGGAGTTCGATGCTACTGCACTTAAGGAAAAATACGTTATGAGGATAAAACCATTATCTTGTGCATGATATCAATATACTAACAAAGACCCGCATTAATAGACTTTATCCCATTGTTTTATTGTTAAGAACAAGACTTACCCTTTGCCACACAGAGAGCATATTCCATCCATCTACCACATGATCATGGCAGTTGAACTGACAGGTAAGGGTTTGGTTAGTTCTATACCTTGGACTAGTCCAAGACTAACCTTGGTAACCAACTTGGTTGACTGGAGATGAGAAAAAGGTGACCTAACTGGCTGAGTTCATCATTATGAGATAGTTTGTCATTAGGTTTTTTGAATGATTGGTACATGATAGCTAGGGTGTGGAAGAACCCTTGAGAAAGACAAGAAGTGGGACTGCCATTTTCTCCTCGAGCCCAATGATGGATTTAATGGAGTCTCTCCTAAATGTTTCCACATCCCCTTCGTCACATGGTTGGGTACTTTCTTGACATTAATTACATGAATTTAATTTATGGGGCTTCCCGGGTCTACTACTCACTATCTTTTCATCTCTCTAATAACATACTTCCCTTAGACTATTCATCGTGACACTTCGCTCTAGATGTTGATGCAGAGTTCAATTTTCTAGTGGAGTCGGACTGATTCGATTAGTGGCAGATTTTGGCATGCTTCTCCTCAGAAGGTAAGATCCCTCTAACGGTGATAAATTTAAACCTTGTTTTCCTTGCAAGGATGGAGTGTGTGTATTCAAATTTTGGGTTAACTAGTTGTTTGTTTCATCCTCTCCCATTTGTTTTGGGGTTATTCTCTGGTAAGGGTGAACCACCTGGTACGGTTTAGTTTTCTCTGCGACACTTATCCTAATCCAAGTTACTTTCTCTTATTTCTACTACTTTACGAGTTTTGAATCTCGCTAAAGATCCTTGTCCAGGGTTTGTGAGGGTTTGGGAACCCATAATTCTTTCTATTGAGTTGTAATCAGGGAAGGAAAATTTATTTAGGTTTCTATTACTTTAGGGTTGCTTTTAACTCTCAAGGGTATTGGACTCATGTCGGTTCATACCCCGAAACATGGGTATGTATTGTTATGTTTCCTCATTTATAATATTTGCCTATTTGTATAGTGATCTTTGCTTATGTAAAGTTTTCTTTTTATTTCTTCTAAGTTGGATATTCAAACTAATGATGGGCCACTTTTTCTATGAGGGTACCCATCACATGGTCAATGGCCTCTCCACCCCTCTAGGGAGCGTAGCTGGAGTGTAACTAGGATGCAAGGGTATAGCGTTTTATTACTGTAAGCCCAAATTAAGTACTCAATTGCACTCTTTGTTACTATTACTTTCTAGTTATATTAATTTCACTTAGAAAAAGATTTATACTCAGTATGTGCTTTCTGATCATAAAATACTAATCAAAACTCTTTTTTGTTTCGTCATGCAGGGATGGGGTGTACATGAGCCCCTCGGGTCCTTGACCTTTCCATTCCGAAAAGGTATTCGAGTTCCTAGCTTTTGATGTATTCCAGATTTCATCACTCCAGGTTTTGTTCCATGAAACAATAGTTCCGACTTAGGGATTTGTCATTGTGAAGTTTAGATACAGTCTTACGAATTGAGTGATATTCACCTAAGATTACTAGCTTGATTTCGATAGGCAAGGTTTCCTCTTCTCCTATCACGACACAGGGTTGTCCCTTCCTCGTGCGATTGTACTAGACACTAATTTTGAAGTAAACAAAACTGATTTTGATTCACTCCAGACTTAGGTTAATTTGTAGTTCCTGCATTTTGTTCTTAATGAGTGTTTCTTGGATCATCCTGTTGTCAATTATCTGGTTATGCGTAAAGGTTTAATGTTTCATTTCCTTTAGATAATTATTGGCTACTTGCATGTAATGATAACATTTCGATAACGGTTTTGGTGTCTTCACGATCAACTATATACTTAGTTATGCATGTCTTATGCACATGGTGTAGGATCTTTCAAATACTAAGTGTTCATTCTACTTTGAAATCGTACTACAATTGTCACGCATAACCGTTTAATGTTATTCTGATGAACTGAGAGACTACATACATCTAAATATAAGTATAGTTGCAAATTCTTTCTAGATCTTCATCTAGTTTTAACAAAGAGTTAAGAAGGGTATGATTTCTCTGCTGTTAAAATAGCTCATATAATAGATTTGTCGTCACAGCATATATAGAGTAATTTTCTTTTTTTGTATTCTCTTATTCGAGCTACCTTTGTATGGATCAGATTAATGGACTGTAAGGAATCTAGTATAATATTCGGTCTCTGTGTCTAAACTACAGATCTATCTCTACACAGTCTCTGTGGTTTTTTTTTAATATTCGTATTAAGTTTCTAGAATTCGCGTTATACAACCAATTTTAATGACTATAAGGTGTACATCATAAATTTCATTCTCCATGCTTTTTTTCAAGTATCAATTTTACATAGTCCGTTTAAATGAAAAAAAAACTATAGTATAGCTTTCAAAAACTCAGTATGTTGTTTCTAGCATTATTCATATAGCTATATTAATGAACTATAGCCTAGCCTCAAATCCCAGTATGTCATTTTCCAGCATTGATTTCACACAGATAGTTTAAATAAATAAAGAAAAAAAAACTATATAACAACAAATCTAGTTTATAGAAATATTTCTTCGAGAATTTAACCATGTATAATCCTTTCAACTATCACAACAAATAAAAGGCCAATTCTATCATTTGTTCAGAAATGACTCATTCAGAATTAGATTTACAAGATATTTTCTGTCAGCCTTTAGGCTTCATGTATTCAAACTGTTTTTATTTTTATTTTTTTGGAATTATTATATCAATCATAATTAGTAGATGCATTACATCCATGGTTTAATCATTTGCGAGAGAATGGAAATTATTTTAGTTCATATTTAACAAATGCATTACATTAGATATAAAATGATTCAAACAGAGAAGGAAATTATTTCAGTTCAGATTTAATGGTTACATTACACCAGATATATAATCATTCAAACAGAGAAGGCGAAGATTAACATATCTGAACCAGTTCATGGGAAGACAAAGGGAACAACCACGTTCTTCCCAACTGTAGAATAGGGCAGCCAAATCACTTGCCCAATTCACCCCCTAGCCTGACCATGAATCCATGAGGGAAAACTTGGAATCCCCTCTTCAACAATGTCTTCCTCTATTAGTAGTCTTCTCCTTGCCTCACACTCAGAATTTTGTGTTCATAACAACAAGTAATTAGTAATATTTTCCCCAGCATACTAGGTAGCGTCCTGCGTCCTCACATATGCTATTTATCAAAACAATCCTTTTTGCCTAGGTCTTTTTCCCTCCCTTGGGAATTTTCCCAGCCTTCTAAATCCCTAATTTTCAGGGGCTACCAATGGCCAAATCCCTGATTTTCCACTTGTAACAATCATCTTTGAGGTAGCTCCAACATGTTTCCCACTCATGGAGTCATGGTTAGCTGATTTTAACTTGGTTGTTCTATTTGTCCTCCTCCAATAATTATAAAATATTATGTTTTCATACAAGTGTCATAGTCAAATAGTTAGTTGGGTCAAATTAGACCTCTTCCCAACAATCATAATAATTAATTACAATTTACCAAATTCAAAATTCGGAATTGCCATAAATGACAAAAATTTTCCAAATTCAAATTTACCAAAAATGGAATAATTCTCTTAACAATTTTCGAATTCAAATAATATTTTATTTTGGGTGATGTCACAAAAGGAATATGTTTTATTATTTAGTAATTCTCAGACAATTACTTGTCTCTAGAGATATCTTTGAGAGAATTCAAAATGCTCCCAAAAGATAGTGGAATAGTGACAATTGGATTTGTTGAATAACATTCATATCAAGAATTTCATAATTTAAATTCATCCTACCATTATATTATTAGAATAGGAAAAAGAACCAACAACATCAAAATGACTATAAGAAGCAAGGGATACTTGAAATAATTCATCCTAAAGAAAAGATAGTCTCCATATCAAGCTAATGATGTACTAATGAAGTGTATTTAACAACAACATATTAGGGCGATGCCTAAGGTGAATTAGAGATAGCTAGCAGAGAGCAGCAATTCAGAGGCAAAGAAGCAATGTATGTTGAAGTGGAAACATAGGGCTAAGAATCAACATAACTAGCTGCAGAGAAACATAACGTTAAAGCCAGATAACTCTGGTCAATACAACATCTACTCATGCCAAGACGGAACAACGAAAGATAAAGGTAAAGCCGACATAAATAATATATACAATAGATTCTTGGCTGGATTCTTGGCTTCTCAAGAATTAAAAGTAAATCCCAATTTGTACCAAGTTTACATTTTAATGCATTAAATAAGACATAATATATTAGAGATCGATATCTATATTTGTTTAAGAGTTTTTTTTTTTTTTAAGTAAATAAACTTCTAAAATGGTTACTACTCTATTTTGTCTTGATAAAAGATTTTGATCTACAATCATCTTATTGTAGGTAAATAATATATAATCATTTCTAGTGAATATTTTATAAGAGAGCAAATTTCCACTTTAAGTGAATGTTCTTAAGTTTTGATATTCTATGTTTTGAGTTTTAAATTTTTTTTTTTTTATACTCATGAAGATGAATTTTTAACTATTTAAAAGGATTTTTAGGTTAATAATTTAATATGGTTATTATACACAATGCAAGTCAATTTATTATCCTTATTCAAAGAAAATTATATCTCCTTGAAACAAAGTGTCTTAAAACAAAGTGTTGGTGGTTTATAGGGTCTTTACTGAGTAAACTTATACATAGTATATGCATTTATGAGATATTAAAGAATAAGTCTAATTTTACCATATATTAATAAATGTTTTCCAAAATATTTTTGTTGGGCTCTCCTCACAAATACATCTTTCCAATAATAAGAAAATCTTATTTTTACCAAATACCCCTTTTTATACTCTCCAATACTTATAAACCCTTATTCTATTTTTCACATTTCATAAAACCCCTTTTATGAATAAACTTGATAATATATTAATTAAGAAGGTGAATTTAACACATATGAATAAACTTGATAATATATTGATTAAGAAAATGAATTTCACACATATCTCTTTTTTAAATCTTTTTTCAAGACCAAAAAAAATTTAACCTATTCTTAAAAAATATATTTTTAAATAAATGTAATCTTAATTGCTTACATAAAACTATATACTACTTAATTATAATTCAACATGTTATTCATAAAGATATTATTTATATAATTAAAAAAATAAATTAATAAAAACAAAAAATAATCTATATAAAATATAAATATATTACATAAAGTTGAAATTGAAATTGAGTAAATGTATAATTCAAACATTAATGAACTCATAACTTTATTCTTTATTTATAAAAATAGCCTATAAAATATATGCATGCATTCCATCAAACTTAAAGTAAATGAAGTACTCATATTAAATTAAAATAACTCCCATAAAACTTAAACGTATAATTTCACCATTAAGTTTCTTAATAATTTAAGTTATTTTTTCTTTCAAAAATAAATTTTCTTAAACGTATAATTTCACCATTAAGTTTCTTAATAATTTAAGTTATTTTTTCATTAAAAAATAAATTTTCAGATTGCATCCAACTTTATAAATCAATAATATTGAATAATATTGAATGTACGTGATATTTTTTTAATAATCATTTTATATACATTTTTAAGTATGTGTAAGATTTTTTTTTCCAAATCAATAATATAGTATTGAATGTACATAATATTTTATAAATAATCATTTTATATACATTTTAAGTCTGTGTTAAATTTTTTTTTTTTAAAGATCGTTTCATAGTTTTTCAATATGTTTATATGTACAACTATTATCAATCTTGGTTAACAACTTTTGTCTTTGTTCAACCATGTGAATAAAATTAGTGACATCTAAATACAGATTAGTTCAAACATGATTACCATGTTGCGTGTTAATTGAAATTATTTATAATAATGAAATCACTAATTCAAACATGATTACCATATTGTTTTCATATTGCTTGTTAATTGAAATTGCTTACAATAATGACATGATTAGAAAATTTATTTTCAAGCTAAACAAAATTCTCTCTATTTAATTGATATTACTTTCCAAAATATTTAATTCATATTACTTTCCAAAATACTTCGATGGATGGCATATAATTGTAATTTGTATCCCTTTACTTTAACATTAAGTAAACAATTTCATTAAATTTAAATTAAAATAAATTAAATTTTATATTGTAACATTTTAATTAATATTAAACTTTTCATGTATAAATAAATAATAGTTATCATTTTTATGAATAAGAAAGAAAACAATTTCATTAAATTTAAATTAATATAAATTAAATTTTATATTATAACATTTTAATTAATATAAATTAAATTTTATATTATATCATTTTAATTAATATAAATTAAATTTTATATTATATCATTTTAATTAATATTAATTTTTTCATGTATAAATAAATAATAGTTGATATTTTTTTTCAATATGAAAGTTTGTATGTATTAGCAAAACATCCATAGGCTTATTTCATTCACAAACACTAATTAGGATATATGCTAGAATTAGGATTTGAAAATGAAATAGACTAAACCTTCATGAACAATTGTACTAGTGTTTTACATAAAACAATCTATATTAATCACATCAACTAGTTTATAATGTGAAATGTGAAATTTTGTTTTTATTATTATTTTATTTTTATTTTTTTAATTTATATTAATAGCTTTCGTATTCTTATTTATCTTTTAATATCTTTTATTTTTCAGATTTATGTTAATAACTTTTATATTTTTATTTATCTCTTAATGATTTTTGTTTCTTTTATTTCTTAAATTTATATTAATAGTGTTTATGTTCTTATTTATCTCTTAATGGTTTTTGTTTCTTTTCAAGTAATAAGTGGTCATTTTTGTGTTTTGTAGTGGTGTTGTGTTTTACCAATTGTTGAATTGAAAGGGAGTCGTAGTGTTTCTTACTGATATTAAAGAAATGACTTTGCTACTTGTTCACATACATTATTCTCATAGCAGTTTTGGGGTTATGGTTAGCCTACCCGCATTTTAAGTGTTGAAAAAAAAATAGAGATTGAATTAATTCTAATTCTACTCAAGATGATTATAATCTAAATAATATTAATTACTTCTAAGTTTTTGGATTGTATTTTATTAAATATGAATTCAATTTGTACATTTTTTTTTCCAAATATATGAGTTTATGTGTTTCTTCAGTTTATATCTTTATAATTAAAATTAAGAATAAATTTCTAAAAAATAAAACTATAATATTGAATTATTTTATTCAATAATTAAATTTAAATTTTGCAATTGGTAGTATCATGTTATCGGTTGGGATCTGGTAGTAATATTTAAATTTTGTACCTGGTAGTATCATCTTATTTTTTTGCACTTATCAACAACATCCATGCATTCAAACTGTAGATCAAAAAATATTATACGATGAACTAGGCAATGCCTATCGACTAACACACACACAAAATAGATATTGTTAAACTCCAATATCCTAAACAAAACCTTCCAGAGACAACTGACAAGTCTCAAAATAAAACATGCATGCTGACACCTGTACACCTGCTGAATGTCATGGTGTCTAGGGGGATTGCATGTCCTCCGCTTCCATTGTGTGTGTGTCGTACATGGTTTCTCTCTTGTCCTCAGTTGCCTATGCACATGCATCCATGCATCGTTCATCGTCCCCTGGAAGTATGGAGAAAGAACAAACCTTGGAGATGTGGGGGCATTGGTGCCTGAGTCTAGAGAATGCAGGGAGCAGAGCAATGTAGAGAGAAGATATTCCATTTTATCTGCGTGTTGGTCAAGGTTTTCCAGCCTAAAATGTAGTCCATCGACATCCTTACAGACTGCGAAGACTAAGTCTTGGAGAATTGAGATCGAATCCTGGAGTCTTAGGCATAAATCACCATCCGGATAGAGAAGAGCTTGGATTTGAGACACCTCCAATTGGAGTTTGTATGTTAGTGCATTGAAATCCTCCAATGAAGGCACAGAAGTTGGTGAGGGGGTGGCGAAGGAGCGAAGGGTGGTGGATTGGAGGGGCGTGCCAATGTTGGTTGTGAGTTCGAGGCCAGGTTGGGGAGACATCCAGGAGCGTAGCTGAGAGAATTCCCCCGAATATCGTACCATTCGACTCAGTAAGCCCATGGTGAGGATAGAGGTGGAACGATGACTTGGTCTGGTGAGGACTGAGTGGAGGATGGAGGTGAGAAGCTAAGTGCAAGAACGAATGAGGGTAGGTGTGGGTTGGCCATGGTCTCTCTGTTTTGTTACCATATGGTACCTCTCGTCGGCTTCCCTCGAAGGCAAGGCATAGCCTCACGAACGAGAGGTAGAGGTGGAGATTCGAATAGGAAGAACCATGTAGGCACCAGGGACAATGATAGAGTGAAAAAATTGATGGAAGGGGAGGGAGATAGAAGACAACTAGGGGAATGGGCGTTTCCATAAGAGGGGCGATGGAGAGTAAAGGCACACGAGCGCACGAGGATTGAACAATGTAGAAGTTCCATAGCCATGAAGCAAAGACAACTCTTAGGACACTGGATCACTTAGTTGAGAGTGTGGTGAAATGGATGGTTGCAGCAACCATAAACTAGTAATAAAGGCCGAAGGGAGCAGTAGATGCCATCACGTGAGTCGAGGAGAGGTGGTGGGTGTGGGACGTGTAGAGCCCTCTAACACCCCATCCGAGGGGCATATAATGATGATAGTTTTTTTTTTTTTTTTGTACTGGGGGAATCAGCAACAGACGATTCTCGTACTCACGTGATATGGGGAGGATTCCTATCGACTACCACTATAACCCTAGGTGCAACCACCGAGCCCGCAAGAATGGTGCACATGTAAATCCGGGTGAGAATCGAACATGAAACCATTTTACAAATTTCCTTCCATTTACACGACACTTTCCAATCGATCTACACTCATACGAGCATATAATAATGATAGTTAATATCAATTAAAATTAGAATTATATAATAAAACTAACATAGATTCCTTGAGTTGAAACTAATTTTTTCATTCATCAAAGGAGTGTAAACCTAAAAATAGACTTTTGAAATCTTATTTAACAACATTTTTTCAATATATTTATATCTACAAATATGATCAATCTTTCTTAACAACAATTTTTCAATATATCTATACATGCAACTATGGTCAATCTTTGTTAAGACCTTTCGCTTTGTTCACCCACGTGTTGCTTTGCATGTGAACAAAATAAAACCAGTTTAATGAATTATTGGTAACATATAGATTCATTTACAACCACTAGTTCAAACATGATTCCCGTGTTACTTGTTAATTGGAATCGCTCATCATAATGTCATGGTTAGGAAAAATATTTTAAAGCTAAACAAATACCTTCGATTTAGTTGAGATTGCTTTCCAAATCAATGAATGTGATTTACTTTTCATAACTTCCTTGTATTTCTGAATGCATCTTAACTTGTTTACTTTTTAACATTTACCTAATCATATTAAGAAATTACTGTAGCACTATATGATTGCCACGTTTAAATAATTAACTTTTCAGATTACCATTTAGATTTCCTCAACTGTCCAAGCATTTGATTTTCTAACTGCCTGTACGTTTGATTTTCTGTCTTTCCTCATCTATCTGGGCGTTTCATTTTCGCTACGGATTTCAGTAGTCAGCCCATTCTCTACCGCCGATTTCCTTAGTTGTCCCCGCGTTTTCTACAATTAAAACATCACGTGGGTTTAGACTCCCTAGCATCAGTCTGATCAGTGGCAGGCGTTTCTTTTACTTCGACCTTCGTTCTCTGATCATTTGCAGGGGTTGCTTTTGCTTCGAGTTCCACGAGATGGTCTTTATAACACTTTGCATATATTTGCATATAAATATACGCAAAAGCCACGCCTACGTTCGCCAGCAACGAGTTAGCCTATATTCGATTCTTCAAGGAAATGTATACAAATATTTGCATATCTACTCACTGCGTCAAAGACTGATGTAGATGCGTCAAAAGTTTTCTGCATGATTTGTAAATAGGTTTTTTTTAATAGTAAATATTAAATGGATAGCCCAGATTTAATAAAGTCAAAACATTTTTGGTCTTCATGGGATTTAAATAAAAACCTAAAACATTAATGGTTCTCTTTTTATGAGATTTAAATCAAAACCAACCTTTATCATTTTAATTGAAAAATTGTGGCTGTGCTTTTCTGTCTATGTCTTTCGGTGTTAATCAACCACGATTTTGAGTGGCTGTGCTAGTTTGTAACCATAACATCTTCTTAAAGTTAATATTATCGTAATTTCTGTATTTTACCATTTTAATTAATATTAAAATCAATTATTAAATAATAGTTTTCATTTTAATTCATTTTAAGATCTTCTTGAAGTTAATATTATCGTAATTTCTGTATTTTACCATTTTAATTAATATTAAAATTAATTATTAAATAATAGTTGTCATTTTAATTAATTTTATAATTAAAATTTTATATGTATAAGGGAAGTTACATAGAAACAAGTCCCTGCTTTAAGTAGAAGGAGTTTATATTTGATTGATGAGCATAGGTTAGTTCTTGAAGCCTGGGGCAGGAAGAAAAATAATCATGATCGCAGACACTGATACAGCTCCTGTAAATATTAATCCTCGAGCGTGCTTGAAGAAGAAAATCCGCTTCAGCTGTTGTCATTGTTGCCTCCTGCAGTACAACACATGTAGCATTATAAACTATATAAAACATAAATCTTAGAAAAGTGATGTAAATATTATATAACAGGCTGTAAAACAAGATGCCAGGTATCAATCTTATCGCAGTGAATATTACAAGAAAAAAAAGTGATACCAGTTACAAAACATATTATCATCTAAAATTGTCTAAAATAAGTTCATCTTCATGTAAGCCAGGCTTCCCATAAAAAATATTTAAAAGCAGCCATTTATATGGCGATTGTCAAAATCCATAGTTTCACAGTACATGCATAAAGTACCTGTCTATGTGTCTGATACTGTAGAATATTCATTTCTCTTGCCATAATGTAACATGGAAAAAGGAATCCAACAACTCTTAAGAGAAGCTGAAAATAATAATACTTTAAAATCAGAAGAGCAAACAAAGAAAACCAATTATGACTGGGGACTTGCAAAAAGTGATTAGATTAGCCTTTCACCAAAGACAACCATTTGACAAACTGTCCATATAAAACTTCAAATGTTATAATTGAAGAAGGAAATCATGACCATCTTCTAGTTGAAAAATAACTATCTCAACCAATGCTTCTAAGTAAGAAAATTACTGTGAAGAATGTTGAAACATCCTCATCTCCTCCAGCACTAGTTATGGCTAGGGAATGACGTAGAAGTAAAAGGGCCATGAAGTGCCACAAAACAAGTATGATGAATTTAACAGCTATTCCTTTAAAGACATACTTAGAAAAGGTAGTCTATCATGTGCACATGCTTCAAATTAGAAAGCTACAATACTAACTAAACGAAAAATTTTCTAATGATTAGAAACTGATCTACCATGATCAAGTATAAGTAAAATTGATTTGTATAAGGAACAAAATGACTTAAAATCAAAGTTGCACTCCGGCAACATGCAGAACCACTTGAATTGGCTGTTTTGTATTCATCATATTCAGCTTCCAAAAAGTGGCGTTTTGCTGTATCCATTGCTAGCAAACGAGGATCATTCAGGTCTAAATGCGATCCCCAGTTTCCACTGCTTTACAAGATCACCAAGAAATTAAAATGGGTAAGAATCCATAAGCTTTAAAAACTAGTTTCGGATTATTCGATGTGAAAGTACGGTATCAAAAGCAGACATTTCATTGATATAAACTCTAATGATCCATCTATGATCTAATGAAAAAAGAAATTTGGGAGTCAACAAAAAAGTTAATTGCAAGCTGAAAGCTGGCAGAGGAGAAAGCAATTGTTGGAGAAGACGCTTAAGGAGCTTCAGAAATTAAAAGAATTCATTGAAGACAAAAAGAAGTTGTTGAAGCTTGTCAAATTCCCTGACGAAGTTTCGTATAATATAATGATTTCTTCACCCAGAGATATAATTTGTCACCGACTATTGGGTCTATAAAGATTATTTTGATGATATGTTGACTGATGTCAAAACTTTGCAACAATATATTGACAATCAACATATGATAAATTATGCGAAAGGGGCTCTTTAAAATTTGAAAGAAAACATTGAGTTTCTAAGAAAGTGGATCTTTATGCCTGCTAAAGCATCTGGGAAATCGTTTGCAGTTTAGATGGATCCTCGCTTCACCCACACCCACACTCTTTGATTCTGGTGAGTTGTGTAGTTTTGATTTTTTTTCTTCTTTTCAGTGCAGTTACAATGTGTAGGTCTTAAGAATGAACATCAAAACTACTAAAGTAAATTTTTATAATCCTTATTATAAGAAAAGACAATGATGATGAAGTGGGGCTGCCCACTTTCCATAAACGTCATGCACTACCGGTTGAAAATTACTTTCATCTTTTTCACTGTGTTTATGATGTGGAAAATATATTTTCCAGCGGCATGCATCAGGGTGTTCTAGCGCCATGCATTAGGGTTACTGTCAATAGTCCTTTTACATGGCAGTGGAAGTTCTGACCACCTCAATGATAACCAATGGAAGGGATAAAACATTGGTGCATAGCCTGACACAGTTTGGTGGATAAGATAAAACTCAACAAGTGTAATTTGTATGTGCACAGAGGTAATTTGTTGAACACAACAGGTTTTTTCAAGGAATGTTGGCAACCATGATTCTAGTTTGATTCTAACAACAACAATGTCACGCCTGCCTCTAGTTTGATTCTACAATTGGATTCCGTTGTTGGAAGGGTGGGGTTTTCTGTGGCTATCATGTTGGCTTCTCTTGGGTTCAAACGAAACTAGAAGAACAAGCGAAAATCATGTAGCATAGCAAAGCACTAACATATACGTACGTGTCAAAGTTTCCATTAGAGTTGCAAAGTCTAGGAAGACCACGCGCATACTTGTTGAAGGAGACTTGTTCTCGAGGGAAGTTGACACAACATTCGGGAGGTTTTACATATTTAACAGATATATGTTATGCTTTTTCCAGGCGGCGGAGGGAAAATATGATCTGAAGGAGGCCGGAGCCATTTTTTATCTCGTTATTTGTTTGGTGTTTGGAAGGAAATAGGGATCTCGTTATTTGTTTATTTGTTTGGTTTTTGTAAGGAAATAAGGAGGGAGATGGTTTTGTGGGAGCTGACATTGGTCCTGATTATGTCCTGAGGATCTCTGTTGCGGCTGATTATGTCCTGAGGATCTTTGTCCGCATGCAACCAATTGCTTCTCTTTATGGCTAGTTTCTTCAAAGTCGTGAGCGTTGCAGCTGATTATGTCCTGAGGCTATCTATCCCCAAGCAATTCATGGACGCAGCTTCTAGTTGATGTGGCACTTGTAGGTGATCACTATCATCATATGGTAAGTTGATTGGGAGACAACCATGTCTAACCCAGCTAAACCCTAGATTATTATGTGTGCGACACCACAACTCGTTGGATTAATGGTGAATAACCTCAAACGGATCCGCCATGGACACGCTATCCATGAAGAGCCCACTTAAAACTATTATTATGCTTAAATTTATGATCAATGCTTAGGTTTCCAGGGCACCACACAATGACCAACATAGGCATTTGTAAGGTTGCATCGCAAGTTACTACTCTTGCATTTTCTATACATTATGGATCGTACTCGATCCGCATGAAAAGGGAAGACAACTTAAGGTATACCTCGCCGATGTTTTAGTGATAGCTAGTTGCATTCAGTTCAGAAACACGACACGAAGTCGGAAGATATGACACGCAAATGCATGCAAAAATTCGCTAGTTGTACTTCTTGTAAAGTTGATATTGGATATTAGGGGAGAAGGAAGCTCTTTCCTTTCGTTTCAAACCTTACTACGGAAGATAAATATGTCTGGTGTTGAGTGGGATTGTGTTGGTTCGCATATAAAAGTAAATACAAATGCTCTAAGTGCCTACCCAAGTTCGCCTGATAGCCTCCGATAATCCAGGAGAAAGGTATGCCATGGGTTCTGCTACTAAAACAAATTAGGCATTTTCTATTTTAAAATAATTTGACACAATAGTGAATAGGTTTGTTGTCCAGCATTGAGTTTTGTGCATCTTGTGATACATGACTTCTTTGTTGTATCACTACATGACTTCTTCTACCTACAAATAAATTAGGAAAAATATTAGATGTCTCTATGTAGACTTTTTCATAAAGAAAACGCACTCAGTTTTTAGAAAGAAAATTCATATCTCATTTCAATCTTACACAAAAATATTTGTTTAACTTTTCTTTATTTAAGTATAGAGATAGTTTTCACCTGTTGTACCTTCTTTGTTATCACCTTCTATATCTTGGGGATTCAGCTATAACACAAGAACACGTGAAAGGCAACGTCTAGACTGAGAACGAGAAAGGAAACTTCATGGCTGAGAACAAGAACGTGAAAGGAAACTTCAAACGAGAACGTGAAAGGAAACTTCAAGGATCAGAAAGAGAACGTGAAAGGAAACGTCAAGGCGAAATGTCTATGTTATAAATATGGGTTGAGCACATAAACATTTAATACCATGAATTAATGCTATCCTAAAGGATAGCATTAATCTACCTCACCGTACTGTAATGAAAATATATTGTTTATTTTCTAAGTTTGAAATGAAAACATCTATATGAAGCCAACTAAGATCTCAATTTTTTCAATTGGTTAAAAAAATGTGTTGTAAGTATTTAACAAGTTGATTAAAAGTGTTAAATGAAATACGAACTAAAAACATTAGGTTAAATACTTGGATTTGTGTGCGAGAGTAATAAAAAGATTGGAATCTGTTTACAATAGTCAGTGCTACTTTAAGGCACATAAAATAAATAATAGAGTAATTTAAAAATAAAATTGATGATAATATCTAAAAATTAAAAAAAATTATCTAAAAAATGATGATAGTTAATGTTCACTAAAATCAAAATAAGAAATGAATATTAAATAATAATTAAAATAATTTAATGAAAAAATACATATAAATCTCATATCACCATAATTTTGGATTTTATTAAATTCTTAAACAAAAAATAAAACAAGTTCCAGTTTTTTTTAAGCTAAAATCTAATTTATCACCTAATTATTATATACAAAAATTATTTTAAATCCCTACCCTAGTTGTGTTAACCTTCGTATAGAGGAAACTGGATTCCCAACCAAGTATTATCATCGAAGTTTTTGATTATCACTAACTTTTGCGTTCAACAAAGGAGCACAAAAATAAACTTTTTGAAATAATTGTTTATGGCTATTCATACTATCTATATAATTCACAAACAAAAACATAATCGAACCCATTATCCATCACATGAAAGAGGTTTGGACTGCTCCTCTGCCTCTGTGTAACATTCCGCTTTGGTGCACTGAGCAAACTTATTCTTTGAGGACACTTGCTCGCAAGTGATCCGGATTATTATGCTATTAAAACTTTTGAATTTGATTACGATGCATTATGGGTTGATGACATGTTGTTTTACTACATTGACATAGACACGTGCTATTGACTCGGTTTTACTGAGTGTGCAGAGTTTTGGACCTTGAGGATGCAGAGGCATCGATGGAACCCCTTGGACTCCGGATCGAGTCAGGGAGTGTGCCATTGGGGTTTGATTTTTTTACTGTAATATTAGTGCATCTGATTAGATGACATGATGTCGATATGTTCTGACATGATTTGTTGATGATGCAGAATGACGATAGCTTGCCGACCAGACTCACATATGGAGTAAAGGGGTCGCACATGACTACCAAAGATGTTGAGGGAGAGGTGTGGACAACATCCCTGCCACAGCCTACTATCACTTCCATCGTGGCTTGAACTATAGGTTAACGATTACCTAGTTCGAGAGGACCCACGATGCCATGAGGGCAGACTGCGATAGTCGCTCACGATGATTCTAAGGGGCGTGAAATAAGGTGGGGGACTTATTCCTTAGAATCCCTTAGTCTCCCACAAGTTCACCTGGCGGAGTGTTGACTCCAGGGGTTATTGATGTCTACCAATCAGTCAAGAGGCGAGTTGCACCCTTGGAGCACGTAGTGCGTCCTGAAGGGCACATCATGCAAAGGAACAAATGAGGTGAATGGCACCCTTGGAGCACCTAGTGCATCTTGAAGGGCACGTCGCATTGATGATGATAGAGGGATGAACCTAGATGGCCCTAAGACAATTGACAGGTTAAATTTTTTTAGAGAAATCTCCCTAATTAAATGTCACCCAGTACAAAAGCTAAGTTGTAAGTCTAAAATTTCTCTAGGGGTAAAATTTGCCTACCTTTAGAAAAAAAATAAAAAATAAAATAAAAATAAAAATAATAAAATAAATAGATAAAATAAAATAAAATAATAAATTTTAAATAAAAAACCACTTAAATAATAATTATGATCTTCATAAAATTGTGTACCATGAAAGGAGTAAGAAATTAAATTATTCATAAGAAATAAAATCTATGGATATAAAATGTAAAGAGGGAATTAATTATTTATCTTTTGATAATTTAAGAGGATACTAAATTAATGATAAAAGGGAAAAGGGGTTAAAATCCGCACCTACCTTTTTGAGTTCTAACTAAAAGGGGAAAGAGGGAAAATCAAAAAGTAAGAAACTAGGGAAAGGAGATAACATAAAAAGGAAAAAGGGGAACTTAAGGGAAAAACCGGGAAGTCAACTTAGTAAGAAATTCACATTTAAGAGCTTTCTAATTTTAAACTGAATTAGCAATTTCATAATAGGAAAAGCCTTTAAAACCTGTAAGGGAATCTAGGGACACCTAGGAGTGATTCTAGGAGTAACTCTAGGTGGGTGAGGGAAATAAAGATATTTACTTAATTAAAGAAATTAATTAATGGAGGAATGTACGTGATGCGGGACACTTGTACGAAGAAGATTTTTTAGGAATTTATTTCTAAAACTTTAATTAAATGAGATTTTAGGAAAGAAACGAAGTTCGAAACTCTATAAAATAAAGGACGGGGAAGGATGAAGGATCATCTTCTGTCTGGGTAATGTTACGCTGCAGAAATATCGACTTGACTGATTTACTTGTGGGAGTTGGGATACCCATCCCGGAGAGGAGTGGTAGCTCGACCTTGCGAGGCGAGCTGGGAGCTAGACGTAATCTTTGGATAGTGTGTGTGGCCCCTTTGTGGCTCTGTGTGCTAACAAGGAAGAAGAGTACCCCTAGCATTGGATGGGAGGTACCGGTGAGGTCTCGAAGGTCGACAAGCAGGAGTTGCTCGGAGCGCGGGACGTCATTTGAAGCGGGCGATCAGGCAATGGTACACTCTTTTATTTGTAGAGTAGAATGCATTAGGACTTATGCTTGGATCTGCATATTGATTGTAAATGGATTGGATGTTTAGATTGATAGCAAACACCTTTCACTTAGCCTATCTGATTTTTTGGTTGATTGAGTTCCCTTGGCCTTCGTCCCCGTATGACTAGAAAACCCTGTGTGATGATTGTGATCCCTGCAATTATTTTCCTTTCATGCTTAGCTTGCTAGTCCTTGCCTGAGTAGTTGGCCAGGAGCCTGATCTATGGTCATTGCCTTGGTATTAAAAGACCTATGGATCTCAAAGTCCTGCTTCTCTATGAAAGGATGGTGAAGCGAAGGTGAACCTATCAGTCGTCTACCTCAGTGGATGTCCTTTCCTAATTGTTTGACATGCATCCTTCAGTACATCATTAGCGTTTGGGTCATTGCTTCCTTGTTGATTATTGTTTGCGCCTCGACTGATAGAACCCCTATGATCTTTCGATGAGTTATCCTTAGGGCCCTGAAATTCTCACTCTGTTGGGAGCCCCCTTTTTATTCTGGTGTTCTGAGATGTAAAAGTATTTAATTTCAATCCGCGTTTGGGTGCCTGATGGACTGTCTAGTTTTTATTATTCTATGATTGTCTTGTGTAGCTGATGGAAATTGTTGCCTCTGCTACTGTGATTCGACATTGGTTGAAAAAGAAAATATTAATAGCTTTATATCTAAATTAATTCAGCGAATGAATTATGGGATAGCCTTAAAATCTAGCCTTGCACCTTCTTCATTTAATCGACGAAATTTAGCGGTGTAGAGAAATCATTGTGGGCGAATTGGTTCTATTTGCTCATCACTTGATAATGGCATTGTGATTCTGCCTTTCCCCCATCTTTTCATCTACATCTTCACCCGCCTTTCCTTTTTACCTGCGTTTTCTTTTACCTTGATTGAAATTATATAATAGGGATATTGTTTTCCTTGCTAAGAGACATCGTTTATAATCTAGACAGTGAGTTATTTAACCTAAATAGCAGTGGATAACTTGCCAACTGACTGCTTTTTAATTAACTTACTTTTATTAACAACGAAACTATATTATCCCATGACCACAAAATCTGCTTAAAGATTGCGTTGAATATTTAAAGCCAACGAATTCATACTAGAGAGAATGGTGGATTGAGATTGTGTTCAGTGAATGATTGTTACAGACTGTATGCTTTCAGACCTAGTATAGGCTTAATATTATTATTGTGCAGTGAATATTACTGTTACAGTCTAGAGCGATTTAACTTGATAAACATTTACTGTTGTTACTGGCCAGCCCATCAATTCGTCTTCCTCACTTAATGTTGAAGTTCCCTATGTAATTATCATGAGGGCGGATTTGTTTATGCATGCTGCTCACTTGATAATGGTAGTGAAACTCCGCTCTTATCCATCCGTTACCTCTACGGTTTACCCACTCCTTCCTTTGCTTGTGTTTTCTATGGTTGGTATTCTTCTTAACCTACAATTTCTATTGGAGATCCTTGTGAACTTACCTGTCCGTTTGGTGAGTTTTATTTAGCATGCATTATCTATCCCTTGTTTGACACCCTTGAATTCGCCTTTGTGTGCATGAATTTCCATCCAACGCCAGGCTGAGACTCCCTTATAACCTATCCAACTCATTGTTATTTCATTGGCGTTTTTATTCTGCATTTCCTTTTTTTCAGAGGGTGAATTTACCTCCACGATTTATTTCCCTTGCCTGGCGAACTTTACTCCATAGAGTTAATGCCTCTTGACTGCCATTTCGTTGATTGGACAATGTTTTGTTGACAGTAAGGTGGTAGTAGTTTCTGGACAACATTTCAGTTCATCCTTGATGATAGATAGGTGTGCATAATTTTAAAATGTGAAATTTCGTTTGATATATTGCTTTGGTCGAGATAAGTGAACCCTGATATGATAGGATAGATGCCATCCATTAATTCTAAGAAAATTAAATTTTAATTTTTAATTGAAGATTGTCGATGTGAAGGAACATTTCAGGAAAAATCTATTATTCCCTTCTTTTAATAAAACTAACTCTGGGCGACCTAAATTCCTCACTAAGTGATTGCCATTCTTTTTTAGGATACAACTTATCCTCATATGGTCAATAAAATAAGAATTCAATGAAGAATTGGGGTGTCAAAGTTTTAGATTGTAAACTACCTTCTTTAAGAAGTTCCTAAATGCTTTTCACCTTTAAATAAGGAAGCGTATTTGATGACTTATATATTCCTTAAGAATGGAATTTAGGTTAGACTTGGAGTTTAGTTACCTTAAACCTTAGTCTTGAAACTAATCCCAAAATAGATAGTCCATCTTAAGATGCACTCTTGGTAGATGGAATAATCATGTTCTTCATTGTTAGCAACTTGATGAAGGTTTTCAAGAGTTGAGATTTAGGGATCTTAGGATTTAGGATAACAATAAAATGGGTGTTTATATTTGATGATCCTTCTTTATTAGGATACTTAATTAAAAGTGAAGAATATATAGAAGAGTTAAGTTATTTAATTATTAAGGATTATACGAATTGAATGTCATTAATAACTATCTCTTAAGGGTTTTATTGAAGTTTCAAAAAGAAAATGGTGACCTTAGTGACAAACCAATACATTGTAAAGATTGATAACACTTTATATCTCACATTAATGTACTTACTTCTTATATCTACGTCAACCTGTGATGTCTCATTCTTGCTATCTTGAATGATATTATTAGTTTCATATAATGGATGCATAATGTAAAAGGGTTGATAAAATTCTTGTTTTTCTTAAGATAATGCGGTTTCTTATGGGTTCTCATAATGAACTTATACTTATAGCTTCTCTTTACACACTCCTAGATGTTCTTCCTTAAAAACAAGACTATAGTTAAGATGCATGAGATTAAAATTGTATTACCGCTCTTGATTATGAGTCCTTATGCGATGTCTTTTTACTCTTCTACACTCTTTGTTTCTTGAAAACAATAAGTATAGTAGAATATTTTATTGTGCCATGAATAATTGATGATTAGGTGAGATTGATGACTTGAGTTGGGATTGCGGTTTTTGTTGGGTTAGTGGGATGTAGACACCTCCTGGTTCCTCAGAACAGTCACCAACCTTGAGACTTTAAATGGTCAAAATCGATGGGAACCTGGGCCTGAGCATTGCTTATGTGTCTTGGAGGTCCTAACCTTTGCAGGGTAGGACAGATAGGTAGCCAGTATTATTTTCGTCATTTGGTTGTCGTTCATTGCATCCAGATGCTTGATGTGCATATTAGGTCATTATGTTGTTGTTGCAGTTGCATGCATAATGTTTGCCGTAGTGTTACGACGCAGATCATAATGTCATGTTACCCCGGTTCACACGCACACAAAAAAAAATAATTTTCACTTGTTAAGAGAGGTTGTTGGCGTAACGAGGGGGACCGTTACATATGGTATCAGAGCCAGCTTCAGCCTGCGACTTGGGATCGCTACGAATTTTGTTGATATGATTTTATTATACTGTTGCTAATTGAGTTGATTGTGTGTGTGCAGGTAATCATGGTTAGAGGATTCCACAGCGGCAGGCGACGGGGTGTGAGGAGAGGATGCGCAACGCCTCCAGTAGCATCCACGCCTAAGGGGTCTAACCCCCAGGGAGACGAGCAGGTTCTCAGAGAGGAGCAGATAGCAGTTGGTGATGTAGTCGAAATGATGAGATCTTTTCAGCGCATGTCTGAGGCACTGATCAGTCGTTTGGACAGAGATGAGGCCAGGGTGCCGGCACCTGCTGAGGTTCTACCGTGCGCTCCGGTCGGTACTAGTAGAATTCACCATGAACTTGAGAAGGTCAAATTTCCTGAGTTCTTTGGTGCCCCAGACGGTGCAGCCGCCGAGGCATGGCTGGTGAATATGGAGATGTGCTTCACACTTTGCGATTATACCTCTAACATGAAGGTCCGCATGATGGTCTTTCAACTGAAGGGGAGTGCTCTTCTATGGTGGAAGACGCTCCTACCGTAGCTGAACATGGCCGTCGAAGACGTGTCTTGGGAACTATTCGAGGAATGGTTCCGAGAGAGGTACCTTTCAGAGGAATTCATTGAGCATCAGCTCAATGAGTTCAATGCCTTACGACAGGGAGGTCATACGATGCCCAAGTACAAGGCCCTCTTTATGGAGTTGCTCCGGTATGCTCCGCACCTTAACACTGAGAAACTTAAGGTCAACAGGTTCGTGTTCAGCCTTAATGGCAGCCTGTGTGCAAAGGTTAGGATATTAATGCCTCAAACCTTGCATGATTTCGTCCAGAAGGCCCTCATAGTAGAGGAGGAGCTTATCAGAGGGGGTCAGACCAGGACTCCAGCAAGACTAGCAGGGCAGGTTTCATCTGGAACACAGCAGCACCAGACATCAATGAGACATACATCGGGATATCGTGGCTTCCAGAGGGGACCCACATTCACTACACCTCATCCACTGCCACCTCAGCAGCAGACACATTATTGGGGACCACAGCATCAACAACAATGTCGACTGCAGCAACAACAGTTTAGGCCTATTCAACAGAACAAAGCAGGATTCCAGGCCGGTGGGCCATCATCTTCTACTTCAGGTACCAAGACTACTGGGCCGAAGAAGGGGTGTTGGACATGTGGGGAGCCACACTACCAACACAACTACCCTGTGGAGAGGACCAGAGTGTCCGGATCAGCCGGACCCACTATCGTGGGAGATATGGGCAACGCCCATTGGATTCATGTAGCGATGAATAACTGCTAGGCAGAGCATCAGTAAAGGTATTTTGATAGATCCCAGTGCCATCGAGAGTTTCATTTCTGGTGCAACGATAACAAGGATTAAGGTAAAGGTAGTCGAATAAGATGAGTTTAGCTTCGTGGAGATGGCTTTGGGAGCCAAACAGAAGGTTGGAGGAAAGGTTACGGGTTGTGTCCTTAACCTGGGAGAGTTTGTCACCAGGGCCAACTTGTACGTCATGATATTAGGATCTTATGATGTCATGATTGGTATGGATTGGTTGGAATCGCATGAGGCGATACTCAATTGTAAGACAAAATGGTTGAGCTTGGTCGATGACGAGGGACAAAGACGTGTGATTGTGGGATGGAACTAGGGAGTTTCCCTGAGGTTCATCTCTTCCTTACAGCTACGGAAGAATATGCGCAAGGGGTGCAAGATTTATACGATCCTTGCGTTAAATGAGAAGGGAGTAGCAGAAGGTCTAGAACACCTTCCGGTGGTGAAGGAGGTTGCGGACGTATTTCTAGAGGAGTTACCTGGGATGCCGCTGTAGAGGGAATTGGAGTTTACCATAGAACTAAAACCGGGGACTGAACCTATAGAAAGAACGCCTTATCGGATGTCGACCCCAGAGTTACAAGAGTTGAAAATGCAACTGAAGGAGTTGTTGGACCTGGGTCTGATACGTCCTAGTGTGTCACCGTGGGGTGCACCTGTTATTTCCATACGAAAGAAGGATGGATTGTGGAGGCTTTGCATTGACTACCCTCAACCGAACAAGGCCACGATCAAGAATCAGTATCCCTTGCCAAGAATTGATGATCTGTTCGATCAAATGAAGGGTGCGATGGTGTTCTCCAAGATCGATTTGCGATCAGGGTATCAGCAGTTGTGTATCAAGGAGGATGAAATCCCTAAGACCGCCTTTAAGATAAGGTTTGGACATTACGAGTTTAGTGCTTTACTGTTTGGACTAACAAACGCCCCACGAGTATTTATGAGTTTGATGAATGGGGTGTTCCACAAGTACTTGGACAAGTTCATCCAAGTATTCATTGACGATATTTTGATTTACTCCCAGACAGCGGAGGAGTATGACGAGCACTTGCACTTGGTACTATAGTGTCTATGAGAGCACAAATTGTATGGGAAGTTTTCCAAATTCTCTTTTTACCAATCGAAGATTCACTACTTGGGGCATGTCATCTCCGATGAAGGCATCGTCATCGAGGCTATTATGGAATGGCCTACACTGACGAATATCCCAGAAGTGCGTAGCTTTATGGGTTTAGCAGGATACTATAGATGGTTTGTCATGGGATTTTCAAAGATAGAAAATTCGATCACAGAGTTGCAGAAGAAGAACAAAAGGTTAGTTTGGATCGAGAAATGTGCAAAAGCGTTTCATAGGCTCAAGGAATTGTTGACAACCACATCGATACTAAAGCTCCCTGACATGGACGTGGACTTCTTGGTATGCACTGACACATTCAAGGAAGGCTTAGGTGGAGTCTTGATGCAGGATGGACAAGTGATTGCTTACGCATGATTTGGAGTTATTAGCCATTGTATATTCCTTGAAGGTTTGGAGACACTACCTGGTTGGACAAAAATTTGAACTAAAGACTGACCATTGTGGAGTACAACACATATTTATGCAAGGTGACCTGAACACATGACAACGACGTTTGTCGGAATTGCTTAGCGAGTACTATTTCAAGATTTCTTACATAAAAGGAGTAGTGAATAGAGTGGCGGATGCTTTGAGTTGGAGACCACGCATCTATTCAGTGTGGCCTCCTCAAATGAAACTACATGAAAAGATTCTAACTTTACAGCGTGATGATGACTGGTACAAAGAGGTCCAGGGTTTTATCGGACAAAACAGAAGGATGGTACCCCAATTTGATGGATTTTCATTTAATAGTGATGGTTTATTGAGGTATAAAAGTGGGATCTTCGTACCACCAAATGATGAGTTGAGGATGTTGATCCTAAGCGAGGCTCATAGAGTGGTATACATGGCTCATCCGTGAGTCACGAAGATGAGGGAAGACCTTAAACCCTTATTCTTTTGGAAGGGAATGAAGGCCGACATAGTCCACTATGTGGCCATATGTATAGAATGTCAGCAGGTAAAGGCTAAACATAGACACCCAACATGATTACTACAACCACATGCCATTCTGGAATCGATATGGGAGGTTATTTCGATGGATTTTATTGTTGGATTGCCACTGACGACAAGGAGACATGACTCGATTTTCGTAGTAGTAGACGCTCTTACGAAGAGTGCTCACTTTATTCATGTGCATATGACATATCAGGCACCTGACATAGCTAGAGTTTTCATCAGTGAGATTGTGAGGCTGCATGGTGTGCCTAAGAGGATTATATCCAATCAAGGATCGGTGTTTATTGGACGATTTTGGATATGTTTCCAAGAGGCCTTGGGAACCCAACTTAACTTTAGTACTACGTATCACCCGAAGACTAACGAGCAGATCGAATGAATGAACCAAACCTTGGAAGACATGTTGTGTATGTACGTGATGGACCAACAAAAGCGTTTAGAAGAATTCTTGCCACTAGTAGAGTTCGCTTACAACAACAGTTACGAGAGAACCATTAAAATGGCGCCTTTCGAGTTTCTTTACGGGGACTGTGTCAGACGTCTTTGAGTTAGGATCAGCTTGAGGACAGGTTCCTTGTGGGACCATAAGTGATCCAAGAAATGGAAGAGCAAATGAAAACATTAAGACAAAGGATTAAAGAAGCGTAGGTTCAACAGAAGAGTTATGCAAATGCGCATCGTGTCGAGCATAGTTACGAGGTCAGTGATCGAGTCTTCTTGCAGGTTAAACCGCACAAGAGTTCGATCAAGTTGGGAAGGGATATAAACTCTCTCCTAGGTTCGTGGGACCTTTTGAGATTGTGGAGAGAAAGGGGCCCGTGGCCTATCGACTAGCCTTGCCTGATTCTTTGAGGCGTATGCACGATGTTTTTCATGTATCTATTTTGAGACATTATATTAGTGATCCTACACATGTTATTGACATGAGTTCCTTCCAGGTATCAGATGAGGGGGCGCTCCTGGCTAAGCCGGTCTGCATCTTGGAGCATCGCATTCAATAGCTACGATGTCGAACGGTAGATTAGGTCAAGGTCCAGTGGGACAATTATAGTCCGCACTCGGTGACCTGGGAGGATGCATATGATATGCGCTAGTAGTTTCCATTTTTGTTTGATTGATAGACATATGCTACTGTGATACACTTTATTTCAACATATATACTGTGAAACTTCAGGACAAAGTTTAGACCAAGAGGGGGTGTGTGTAACATCCCACTCTCATGCACTGAGCAAACTTATTCCTTGAGGACACTTGCTCGCAAGTGATCTGGATTACTATGCTATTAAAACTTTTGAATTTGATTATGATGCGTTATGGGTAGATGACATGTTGTTTTACTACATTGACATAGACAGGTCCTATTGACTCGGTTTTACTGAGTGTGCAGGGTTTTGGACCTTGAGGTTGAAAAGGCATCGATGGAACCCCTTGGACTCCGGATCGAGTCAGGGAGTGTTCCATTGGGGTTTGATTATTTTACTGTGATATTAGTGCATCTGATTAGATGATATGATGTCGATATGTTCTGACATGATTTGTTGATGATGCAGGTTGATGATAACTTGCTGACCAGAATTAGATATGGAGTAAAGGGGTCACACACGACTACCAAAGATGTTGAGGGAGAGGTGTGGATAGCAACCCTGCCACAGCCTACTATCACTCCTGTCGTGGCTTGAATTGTAGGTTAACGATTACCTAGTTCGAGAGGACCCACGATGCCATGAGGGTAGACTGCGATAGTCGCTCACGATTATTCTAAGGGGTATGTAATAAGGCGGGGGTCATATTCCTTAGAAGCCCTTAGTCTCCCACAAGTTCACCTGGCGGAGTGTTGACTCCAGGGGTTATTGATGTCTACCAATCAGTCAAGAGGCGAGTGGCTTCCTTGGAGCATGTAGTGCGTCCTGAAGGGCATGTCGTGCAAAGGAACAGATGAGGTGAGTGGCACCCTTGGAACACCTAGTGCATCTTGAAGGGCACGTCGCATTGATGATGATAGAGGGATGAACCTAGATGGCCCTAAGACAATTGACATGTTAAGAAATTTTAGAGAAACCACCCTAATTAAATGTCGCCCAGTACAGAATCTAAGTTCTAAGTCTAAAATTTCGCTAGGGGTAAAATTTGTCTACCTTTAAAAAAATAATAATAAAAAAATAATAAAAAAATAAATAGATAAAATAAAATAAAATAAAATAATAAATTTTAAATTAAAAACCACTTAAATAATAATTATGATCTTCATAAAATTTTGTACCATGAAAGGAGTAAGAAATTAAATTATTCATAAGAAATAAAAGAGGGAATTAATTATTTATCTTTTGATAATTTAAGAAGATACTAAATCAATGATAAAAGCGAAAAGGGGTTAAGATCCACACCTGCCTTTTTGAGTTCTAAGTAAAAGGGGAAAGAGGGAAAATCAAAAAGTAAGAGGTGAGCTGGGAGCTACACATAATCTTTGGATAGTGTGTGTGGCCCCTTTGTGGCTCGGGGGGCTAAGGGGGAAGAAGAGTACCCCTAACATTGGTTGGGAGGTACGGATGAGGTCTCAATGTTCGGCAAGAAGGAGTTGCTCAGAGCACGGGACATCATTTGAAGTGGGCGATTAGGCAACGATACACTATTTTAATTGTAGAGTAGAATGCATTAGGACTTATGCTTGGATCTGAATATTCATTGTAAATGGATTGGATGTTTAGATTGATAGCAAACCCCTTTCACTTAGCCTAACTGATTGTTTGGTTGATTTATTTCCCGTGGCCTTCATCCCCGTATGACTAGACAACCCTGTGTGATGATTGTGATCCCTGCAATTGTTTTCCTTTTGTCCTTAGCTTGCTAGTCCTTGCCTGAGTAGTCAACCAGGAGCCTGATCTACGGTCGTCACCTTGGCATTAAAAGAACTATGGATCTCAAAGCCCTGCTTTTCTTTGCAAGGATGGTGAAGCAAAGGCGAACCTATCAGTCGTCTACCTCAGTGGATGTCCTTGCCTGATTGTTTGACGTGCACCCTTCAGTATGGCCCTGGTGTTTGGGTCATTGCTTCTTTGTTGCTTATTTTCTGTGCCTCGACTGATAGAACCCTTGTGATCTTTCGATGAGTTATCCTTAGGGCCCTGGCATTCTCACTCTATTGTCAGCCCCCTTTTTATTCTCGTGTTCTCAGATGTAAAAGTATTTGATTTCAATCTACGTTTGGGCGCCTGATGGACTGTCTGGTTTTTATTATTCTGCGATTGTCTTGTGTAGCTGATGGAACTTGTTGCATATGCTGCTGTGATTCGACATTGGTTGAAAAATAAAATATTAATAGCTTTATATCTAAATTAATTCAGCGAATGCATTATGGGATAGCCATAAAATCTAGCCTTGCGCCTTCTTCATTTAACCGACGAAATTTAGTGGTGTAGAGAAATCATTACTGCCAAATTGGTTCTATTTGGTCATCACTTGATAATGGCATTGTGATTATGCCTTTCCCCCATCCTTTCATCTACATCTTTACCCGCCTTTCCTTTTTACCTGCATTTTCTTTTACCTTGATTGAAATTATATAATAGGGATATTGTTTTCCTTGCTAAGAGACAACGTTTATAATCTGGACAACGAGTTATTTAACCAAAATAGCAATGGATTACCTGCCAACTGACTGCATTTTAATTACCTTACTTTTATTTATAGTGAAACTATATTATCCCATGACCACGAAATCTCCTTAAAGACTGCGTTGAATATCTAAAGCCAACGAATTCATACTTGAGTGAATGGCGGATTGAGATTGCGTTCAGTGAATGATTGTTACAGACTGGATGCTTTCGGACCTGGTATAGGCTTAATATTATTACTATTCAGTGATTATTACTGTTACAGTCCGGAGCAATTTAACCTGATGAACATTTACTGTTGTTAGTGGCCAGCCCAGGAATTCATCTTTCTCACTTAATGGCGAAGTTCCCCGTGTAATTATCATGAGGGAGAATTTGTTTTTGCATGCTCCTCACTTGATAATGGAATTGAAACTCTGCTCTTATCCATCCGTTACCTCTACAGTTTACCCACTCCTTCCTTTGCTTGCATTGTCTGTGGTTTGTATTCTTCTTAACCTACAATTTCTATTGGAGATCCCTGGGAACTTACCTGTCCATCTAGTGAATTTTATTTAGCCTGCGTTATCTATCCCTTGTCTGACACCCTTCAATTCGCCTCTGTGTGCATGAATTTCCATCCAACGCCAGGCTGAGACTCCCTTATAACCTATCCAACTGACTGTTATTTCATTGGCATTTTTATTCTACGTTTCCTTTTTTTCAGAGGGTGAATTTACCTTCACGATTTAGTTCCCTTTCCTGGCAAACTTTACTCCACAGATTTAATGCCTGTTGACTGCCATTTCCTTGATTGGACAACGTTTTGTTGATAGTAAGGTGGTAGAAGTTTCTGGACACATTCTGGTTCATCCTTGATGATAAACATCTGTGCATAATTTTAAAACGTCAAATTCCGTTTGATATATCGCTTTGGTCGGGATAAGTGAACCCTGGTATGATAGGATATATTCCATCCATTAATTCTAAGAAAATTAAATTTTAATTTTTAATTGAAGATTGTCGATGTGAAGGAACATTTCAGGAAAAATCTATTATTCCCTTCTTTTAATAAAACTAACTCTGGGCGACCTAAATTCCTCACTAAGTGATTGCCATTCTTTTTTAGGATACAACTTATCCTCATATGGTCAATAAAATGAAAAATCAATGAAGAATTGGGGTGTCGAAGTTTTAGACTGTAAACTTCCTTCTTTAAGAATTTCCTAAATGCTTTTCACCTTTAAATAAGAAAGCGTATTTGATGACTTATATATTCCTTAAGAATGGAATTTAAGTTAGCCTTGGAGTTTAGTTACCTTAAACCTTAGTCTTGCAACTAATCCCAAAATTGATATCTTAAGATGCACTCTTTGTAGATGGAATAATCATGTTCTTCATTGTTAGCAACTTGATGAAGGTTTTCAAGAGTTGAGATTTAGGGATCTTCGGATTTAGGATAACAATAAAATGGGTGTTTATATTTGATGATCCTTCTTTATTAGGATATTTAATTAAAAGTGAAGGTGTTTATATTTGATGATCCTTATTTATTAGGATATTTAATTAAAAGTGAAGAATATATAAAAGAGTTAAGTGATTTAATTATTAAGGATGATCCTATGCATGCTAGGTTGTAGAAGGTCCTTATCTATTTCAGTCGAGTGAGTTTGTGTCCATGATAAGTTGGTAGGCCCCTCCCCCTACTTCCCTTTTCCCTCCTGGCCTTCCATATATGAAACAATGATGTGGACTCCAAACACTTTCCTACAAACAACTTGAAAATTAATTTCAAATTGGAGAATTTCTTCTTGATCTTCCTTTTTCTTCTCTAATGGTTGGGACACCAAATTATTAACATGTTTGTATGTCTCAACAATCCTAAACTTCTTTGTATTGTGATTCTTCAAATTTTGTTATCTAGGATCGAACCATGTTTCAAAATAAATGTTTCCTCCACTTCCTCCACCTCCTCCTTTTCCTCCATTTCTCCTCATGTGGTTTCTTTGCTCTGTCCACTTCTTGCTCTTCCCTACTACGTCTTGTTCTTCCTCGCTTTCCCACCATTACCAACTCCTCTATACATACAAAAATCCAAATATAGGTAATGGTAAGGACCATAGTTTATATCAATTTGAGAACCGATGCCACTTCCCACCTATGAACTAAAATGAGTGTTAAACGAGAACATAGAAAAACCACTCCCAACTCTCATTCCCAACACAATGTTTTGAGCATATAGTTAGATTAAAACCACAAATAACTTTTTACAATTGAGCCACCCCGATTCACAACCCACCTATCGGAAATGAACTTCTCTATTCAAACCATGACTACCTAGTTTCCCATTCCCACTACCTTCGCCACCCACGCGACCTCCCCTATTCAAACCATCATAGATCATCATTGCATGTCAAAGTGGTGGACATGCATAGTGTATGTGGATCCACGACCCCACTCATCATCACCTCATTTGCCTAAAAT
>ML778745.1:866511-896954 GCA_009831015.1 Picea engelmannii
GAAGGATGTATATCGGCCACGTGCTGTGGCCTCAACAATTTTTACAAAAGAACCTAAAGAATTTCCTATACCTTCTAAAATTTCTGGGTCCCAAAAATCCATGGGAAGCCCAAAGAGTCGAACCCAGACAGGGGCAGCGCGAAATTGCTCCTGTTCAGGGTTATAACATTCCTCCCATTGTCGGAGGAAAAGCCCTGCATTGCTGTAAAAATAGGGCCCTCCTTCAAAAATGCGTTCTTTATCCTGTAAATTTGAAAAAATAACTGTAAAAAAAACCTTTACCCCTAATTTCAGATCAATATGACCTTTGGGCTGCCATTTTGTTTGAATCCATTTCATTAATTCCTTTTCAGAGGGCCAAATACCAATGAACTTACAGATTAAAGCATGGTTCTTCATATATCCTCGGTACTCGTCCAATTTATTCTCGGGGATGACAAATCGTGGTTTTTTAACCGCTCTTGGTAAACAGTTTCCTTTCATTTTCGCTTGCCATGCTGCTCCCAGCACTGGAGCTGTCGGTGGTTGTGTCGAATCCGCATGGGATGTGTCGCCACTCAGAATGTTATGGTAGGAGGGGGGCGTCCCTCCTCCCGATGAAGCCGCCATGTTGAGGCCAGTCAGTAATGACTGCCTACTCACACTCTTCCAAACTCAGGCGAAACTCGTTCAGTTTCGAACCCTTCAACGCTGCATTCGATGCTTCAAACCCTAAACCCTGCTACCGCCGAGGAAAGTTAATAACATACTCAGTAGCATTTTCAATTATTAGCTATGAGATTAGAATTTTAGATTAACAGGTGTTTAATTGTGCCCATCTCCAATAAATATACGCCTTTCAACTTAATTATGTGATCAACTAAATCTATGTGCAGTGTCGGGCTAATCTAGAGAAAAAATGATTTGCTGGATTCTGAATAATCTGAATACATTGAATAGCAAGGACAAAGACGCTCATAGAGTTACCGGGACATAAACCTCTTCCCTATTTCGGTCCGCTGTCAGGCCAGGCTCTGTAGTAGGCTTGGGCACAAAATCATAAAATTCAGACGAATATGATCGATCTAAAGGAAATTCCCGTTGAAAAGAAATAATTCGGGGCATCCAGGGAGGGAGGCAAGGCAACGAAGCTTCAATGTTCAATATCTGAATCAAGTCTTTTATTTTTGGCCTATGTTTGCAATCAGGATTACAACACCATAATCCAACTACCATGATCCGTATCAGTTCTCTCAGATCAAATACTCCATTTGATAACAACATAAGAGGAGGAGAAATATTTGAGTTAGGGTGTAATGGATATTTGAATTAGTGCTAAAAAAAATTAGGTTTGTTTTAAAATGAAAATAAATGTAATAGGGTTTTTTTTATAAGAAAAATAAATGTACGGGATATGGTTTTTTTTTATGATAAAAAGAAGTAATGTTTGGTATGATAAGAAAAATTAGAATTTGTTATTAAAATATTAGTATTTTCTTATTATATGAAAAAATATGTTTTTTTTTATAAATTTTAATTTTTCAATAACCAACTCTAATTTTTTTATAAATATCATTATGTATTTTATAAATAATTATTTATTTTTAAAAATATAATTATTATAATTATATATTTTTTTCTTTTTTCATCTTTTATAAATAATTATTTTATTTATTTTGTTGATTCATGTTTAAATAAATTGTTTAAAATGATAATCAAAATATTATCATATAATATATATATTTTTTCTTTTACAGTATTAGATTTACATTTTTACCAAGTTTTCTATGCAAAACTATACATAAACTTATTTCATTTTAAAACCCTAATTAAAGTTTTTATTAAAATTAGGGTTTGTGGCCTCAGTTACTGGAAAGCAAAACTATACAGTAAACATATTTCATTTTAAAATCCTAATTAAAGTTTTTATTAAAATTAGGGTTGGTTTGTAAATGAAATATGTCAATTAGAATGTGTTTGTAAATAAAATCGGCTAAAAAAGAATCAAGATTTGTTTATAAATGAAATATGTATTGTGACATTTATCAGCCACAATTATGTGACTGTGCTAATTGAGTTTATGTGTTTTTGTCAGTTTATATCCATAAAAGTAAAATTAAGAATAAATTTCAAAAATAAAAATATAATACTGAATTACTTTATTCAGTATTTCAATTTAAATTTTGGACATGGTAGTATCATCTTATCAGCCAGGTCAGCGTCTGGTAATAATATTTAAATTACAGTAGTATTTAAATTTTACACCGAGCAGTATCATCTTATTTTTTTGCACTGAACAGCACTGTCAGCGTCTGGTAATAATATTTAAATTTCAGTAATATTTAAATTTTACACCGAGCAGTATCATCTTTTATTTTGCATTTAACAGCAGTTTCAGCGTCTGGTAATTGTTTTGGGATTCTTTCTATCGTCCGAGTCTAAGTCCGATTTTTCAAGACTCGGCATTACTTAATCGATTTTTGAAGACTGGCCTCACTTGGATTACTGGAATTGCTGATTATAGGCGAGCCAGTGGGTTCGTGATGGTATGCCCATCACAAATCCTTACATTACCACGCCTGGATTGCGTTTTAGGACACCTGGAATCCTCGTTACCACGTGGATGTATCACTATGATACCTATCGTCTAGAGTTGTATCAGAGATATGGTGAACGCAGACAAAACGTGGCATCACTCATGCCACTGTTCACATTCTATTAAAAAAAATCAACGTATAATTCCAATATGATAAGTATAATCTGTGTTAATGAGTTTGAGGTAGTGTAGGTTAATCATCTAAATTTGTTTTAATGAGTTTGACTTAGTGTAGTTTAATCATTCAAATTTGGTTTGTGCATATATTAATTTATGTTAATCTGAAAATCATATGATCTTTAATAATTTTTTAATATAATTAGATAAATGTTAAAAAGTAAACAATTTAATAAATACAATGACTTTACCAATAATAAATAATATTGATTGATTTAGAGCTACTACCAAAAACAATATATCACCATCTTCAATTGTTAACAATGAAATTAGGATTTTAAATTAAAATACCACTAGCACAGCTGCTAACTTGCGGCTGAGAACGCGGAAAGGACGCGTGCCCCCAATATAAAACTTTTGTGGTAATCCGTCTGTGGTAAGATGAAATGTTTGGCTGCATTTATTTAGATGCTACGGTTTAATCCTACTTAATCATTTAAACTTGGCAATTACATATCCTTACAGTAATTTTTTAATGTGATTAGGTAAATGTTAAAAAGTAAACATGTTAACCGATGCTTTGATAAATGCAAGAAAGTTATGAACAATAAATCTGACCCATTGATTTTGGAGGAGGACTAAGAATATGCCAGCATCTTCAATGCATAGCCATCAGATTAGGGTTTAAGGTTAAATAACGTTAAAAGATCATTAATTGTGCCCATTGTCAATAGGTGTCGGCGTAATTAATTTTGTCCATTTTAAATAGGTGTACCCATTTCGACCCGTTAAGAAAGATAACGGTAATACGGTGCTTACACGTACCATTTTCGGTAATATGAGTACACCGCAATTGTTTTGCAGGTTCACCCGTGGAAAACATATCATGGCAAATTGCACATACCAATCCCTCACGCTCGCCATGACCTTCGCCGACAAGCTCTTCGGAAATAATAACGGTGAGTGAAGAGTCAACGGCTGAGATTGCGGCGGCCATCGGATAAGTCCCATGGAGAGAAATATGTTGAAGGAAATATATTGAGAGAAATAGATCTCTCAAGTGACAGTGAAGATCAAACTGTTCAAGCCTCACTTGTATGGAAGGGGAATCTACCTCCATAAGCTGCAACACCCGTCGAGAATCTAAGAAACTTCCAGTCCATGCTATTTGCAGGCTCCACACATTTCCGTCTGGGCGACTCCAATCTCTTACAGTTCGCAACAAAACAATATCAATGTTTTCTGTCATTGCAATCTTGACGTCATTGCAATCTTACTGAAGTAATTCGCAGTCGGCCAATCCTATTTCATCTAACAGTCGTATATCCACATGATCAGAAAAAGACTGGAATTCCCAGTCATCTCCGTTCGCTTGTCTCACACATCTGAAGACTACTGTCGAGATGAAGTGTTGTTGAACGCTCTCAGAATCCAGGCACACATCATGTGAAACGGCATCAACTTCACTTTCACTTTGCTCTGTTACTGTTACCGTCGCAGCTTCCAATGTTGCCCATTGCGCACGACCATCTATTTCGCACCGTGGCAGCTCGTCTTCTATAAATTTGTTAACCTTTTCAAATATTTCTATCGCAAGATCCCTATTATCACTTACATTTGTCATGTCAATAATACTTCCATTTGGTTGGGCACTTTAGTTTCACAAATTCCTGGTACGAAACGAAAAAAAGAGTTAACGAACAAGATCTTCGTCGTTAGTTTAGTTGGATAGAATCTGTGGGGCTGGTTAGGTTTTGTATATATAATAAAAAATTTATTGTCAAACATTGTGAGTATTATAATTTTCACTCGCGGACACGATATCTGACGAAATGGACGGCGACATGCCAAGAAATGGTTTGACACTACCGACGGCATAACTCAAATTCCTTTATTCATTAATTTTATTCATCCAATAAATACGTAAAACAAAATCCTTTCCTCATTAACTTTACCCCGTAAATATATAATTTATTAGTCACTGATTTTGAAACATGTATAGTCCTTGAATATATTAATAGATTTTGGATACATTTTATAATTTTGAAATTTTTACCCTCCCTTATTTAAAATAAATTAAATTATTGTAAATAATATCAAAATAATTACTTGAGATATTAAATGGTAATATTAATTGTTTTTCTTGGATTTAATGGGAGTTAATAGATAAATACAAAAAAGTTATTTTCTCCCCCCCAAAAAAAGAGCTTTTAAAAAATATGGGTAGGTAAGCCAATGAGGGTCTCTCATGATATGTTAGTGGTAATGCAAATATGGAAAAACAACAATATGTTAACTTGGAGAGATTATTCAAAGTACTTTTACAATGAATTTGAAAATAGTGTAAAAAGATGAAATGTAAGAAATTGAACTAGCATTCCAAATATATATTTATTTATAGAATTTGTGAATAATGTGTGAAATTTGAGCTTTTCTAAGAGTGGTATGTTATTTTATAAGAGAACTATAATACATATGTTTTTGTTTTTGTTAACTGGGTGATCAATACTTTAATGATGGAATCTCCTTAAAAATTGTATAATTGTAGAGAACCCATTGTTCTACCGTGGAATAATTTTTCAAAATTTAAAATATTAAGTTTATATTGTTTTAAATTATGAAATTCATTATATCCTTGAAATTACAAAAACAATTTATTTTTTGAGATTGTAGATCTCAATCTCTTATTTTTAAAATGGTTAAATTGTAGATCTCATAAATAAAAGAGGTGCATATTCTAGGATTATGATATATGTTAAGACAAAAATATACAAAAGATAGTAAACAATATTATTATTATTTTTCAGTTATATATTTGGAATATGCATAGTCAACTCTATATTTGAAAATGTACCCTAGAGTGGTCACTCTTGCTAAAAAAAACATTGAAATGAAAAGAACATGCATGCACTCTAGAATGTGCACATGCTCTTTAGGAATGCACACACATTTTAGGAACACATGTGCATTCTAAAGTGTGTACATGCTCCAATTCCTATGTCGTCCTCTTCTAACCTCCCTTTGATTCCATTTTCATTATGGTTACCTTTGTTTTTTTACATATTTATAGGTACATCATAATCATGTTAGACTATGTTGTAGGCACTTCATGAGCAAGCCATCTCTCCATAATGTTTCCTGCACTCACCCTAGTGTTACATCATGCCAAACCATCCTTCCCTCCCTCCCCTTGTTCCCCTCTCTCCCTCTACACCTCTCTCTCTCTCCCTCCCTCCCTTCCTTCCTTCCTCCCTCTCTCTTCCTCTCTCTCTTTGAAATCTATGTATCTCTCTCACTTGATCAATCACTTTCTATCTCCCCATCCTCATCCACTCTCTCCATATTTCCCTCTATTTCTCCCCCACTCCTCCCCCTCCTATCTCTATTTTCATATATCTCTCTCTCCCTCCATTTATGTATCTCTCTACATCACTTGCTCTCGCCCAAACTCTCTCCATATTCTTCTCCCTCGATCCCTCTCCCCTCCCTGCCTCAATCCCTCCCTCACTCCCCCCTCTCCCACTTTAACACTCTCTCTCCCTCCCTCCATCTCTCTCTCTTTGTCTTCATCATTTTCCCTCCCTCTCTATATATCCCCATCTCTCCCTCTCTCTTTATCCCCATATCTCCCTCTCTCTCCCCCACTCTCTTCGCTTCCTCTCTCTCTCTCTCTTTCTCTCTCCTTATATCTAATTCCCCCCCCGCCCCCCCCATCTCCCCACTCCATCTCTCTCACTCGATCACTCTCAATATTTCCCTTCCCCCTATATTTCCCTCTCTACACCTCTCTCCTTGTCTCCCTGTATCCCTCTTTCCCTCTCTCTCTCTATCCTACACTATTATCACCCCCACTCCCTCTCTCTCTCTCTCTCTCTCTCTCTCTCTCTCCCCTACACTATTATCACCCCCGCTCCCTCCATATCTCTCTCTCTCTACCCATGTCACTATCTCCACCTTCCTCCCTCTCCCACCCTATAATTACCTCTCTATCTCTCTCATCGTTTCTCTCCACATTCTTCCCTCTACCACCCTCTAATTCCTTCTCTATCTACCCCACTCTCTCTCCTATTATTCATCTCCACCTTGCTCCCTCTTCCACCCTCTAATTATCTCTCTCTCCTTTGCTTAATTCCTCCCTCCCTCCCTCTCTCTCTCTCTACCCCATCCCTCTCTCTCTCTCTCCATTTCACTCTACACCTTTCTCTTTCTCTCTATTTCTCCCTCTCTCTTGTATATTTCTCCCTCCCTCTCTCCTCCCCCTCTCTTTCCTACATATACCAATCTCTCCCCCTCATTGTATATCCCATTCCCTTTCTCTCTCTCTCTCTCTCTCTCTCGCTCACTCCCCATTTATATGCCCCCTTCCATCTCTCGGGCCTTATCCCTATCTCTCTCCCTTACAAAGAAAACATTTCGTAGGAGAGGTTTTTATGGAACCTCCCTCAAAAAGTTATCCATTCTCCACTTATAGTAGAGTTTGTTAGAGGAGATAAGTGGCCAAGAGTTTTAGAAGAGTTTTTTTTGTCGTTTTCCTATGAAGTAAATATGCACCAATGCACAAACAATAAAAATTCTTTGGTGCTTTAAAATTAAGGTGCATTGTTATCCACTATTAACCAAAAAAATAAATAAACACACCAAATGAAGTGACTGTGTTCACATGGATATGACTCCCCTATGCGTATAAACATTTTTTCTCACCTCATAAGTTTGTGCATCCTATGAATTTATAGGATTCCTCACTCACAATGTCTATATGATAAATAAAGAAACTGATGTCCTTAATGGAATAGAACCACTAAAATGTCAAAAAATTAACATAGCGATGCATTTTTTTGGAACACCCCATAAATGGTGCATTATAATATACAATGGATAATTTAACAAAAATATATTTCTCTAAGACAAATGGAGCACCAATGCATTTTATTAACCTATCATACCTCCCATTTTATAAAATAATAAAATTGGTCTATCGATGCATCAGATTCCATAAAATGCATCAGTGTTGTGTATTGTAAGGCACTAGACAAAATATATAATAATTTACCATGATGATTCATTGTGCTTGGTCAAACCAAAGATCAAAGTATTGGTACATTTAAAAATTCACCATATTATAAGTACGTGGTATCCGGGTAAGTTTCTCACTGCATACTCCTTGTAAGTGATGAATTATTTAATCATGTATCACTATTTTATCAAATCTAGTTCCTATTTATATAGTTTTGTGAGATCAGAGTTTTGACATATGGTATCATAGAAAATATTTCAACTCTAGATGCCTACGGGACTTCCTAATTTATTTATATTGAATATATGAAAATAAAAAAATTGGGATTGTTGTTTGAACCTAGCCTTTTTCTGGGTACGACAATGGTTATTTTGGAAGTTGGGTACTGTGTTGGGGGGTATTCCTTCATATATTGTGTCCTAATGTAGATATTAGGATAGATATATATGATTTGAGACAATGGAGGATAGGCCCATGCAACACATAAATAGCCCCTCGTAAAATACAGAGGAAGAATGCAGTCCATTCTCCACAACGTTTGTTTATTTGATGATTTGTTGGGCCAATTTTTGAGTTTGCTATACAATTAGGGTTTTGTTTCAATTAATGAATTATTTTTTTAAAACTTCTTTATATAGATAGGTATTGTACTACTTCATTCCTTTTACGGTTTATAGTTCACATGGCCATTAGAGCAATCAAGCTTTAGTGTTATAAACTGGAACTCATTTGTCCTTTTTTAATGGGTTATGTGTTCCTAGTTTTGGGTGTATTTAAGTTCCAATATACAATGGGGTATTTATGTAATTTGATATATCCCTTTTCATATACATGCACGACCGTTTGATATATTAGTCTTAGGGTTTCGATGATTACCGAAAAACATAACTATTTTCCATATTTTGCATCTATTATTGTTGTATCTTGATCAAATGTGTTTTATCTATTACTATTTTATTTATTTAGTAAAGTGGGTTGTTGATATGGATTGGATAATGATATGATTTTTCATCTATAGGTATGCTTTTAAAGTGGAAAAAGTTTGAGGAATCATCTTGCAACGCCATTTTAGTGGCAGGTTCTAGTTTAAAAAATTGGGGTCTAGAATGTTCCAAGCCAATTTTGAGGCATTAAATGGGATTTTGGGGGGATTTTGTGCCCAAAAGTTGTGCACAAACCTTTCATGGTGTTCTACACTCCAATACCTTTCCAACAATGTACATCATGCATCAATGAGAGCGCGTATGCAAATGTTATGCCTCTCAGAACATGACTTATCATGTTGACTAACATGGTACGAGAGGATGCCATGTCAACCCTAGTTAGCCATGCATATGGAGAAAACCACGCGGGGACTTTAAAATATATTGTAGAAGGTCTAAAAGCTCATCACAATTGAGGGTAGAGGATTTCAAAACTCTAACCCTAGACGATTATTAGGTGATGTTAATTATTGACCCGCTTTGAGGACAAGGGGTTTCATTCTATGTTATTGTATTTTGTTCTAGACCATAGCAAAAAAACTAGGAGTGGGAAAATTAGAGAGAATCACATAGGGGTTTAATTTTTTGTCTCATCCTAATACGCCACAGTTTCGAGGTAACTCCATAGATATTACCTTCTCCTCTGTACTCACATTATTTCCATAGCAGAGAAAACATATCACAGAAACCTCCTATTATAGTTGGGTTTTCGGGAATCTAAAGGAGTTTAACCTTCGTATTGTAGATTTGAGTTTTATTTATCAGATTTGTTTTGATGAACTATTCTAGTGGAATATCCACTAAGGTTTACATATCATATTGGTATCAAGGAAGGATTTATTTTAGGTCTTTGTGGGAAGTTAGAGGATCTAGGAACCGACTTAAAGGTATGTTGCAGAAACCCTTGCTATGTCAGACAAATTTGTTCATAACAACCCTCGAGATATAGTGGAAGAGAGATTTGAGAGGTTGGAAGCATAGGAAAACTATATCAACTACAACATGAACCTCCTCATCAAGTCTCTAGAAAGAAATCTCGGACACTTTAGAGATGATGGAGGATCTAACTCAGTGATCAGGTTTGACGAGAAATCAGGAGATCGATAAGACCAAATAAAGGAGTCATGGAAAGAACCTAAGAAACAAAAATCCATTTCAAATGCCATTAACCATTCATAATTCATATTTAATATGGAAGTGAAAGTGGATATAAATCTATAACAAGGTGAGATGAGTGTATTATAATGGAATCATTGGTTACAACAACTAGAATTTTATTGTATTGTTCACCATATATATGAAGAGTAAAAGATTTCATTTTCTATATGGAAGTTAGAGAAAACGTCACACAGAGACACTTATGCTAGAGAGTGATCCCCTAGTAACTAAGTGGGAGGATTTTAAAACCATCATTAAGTCCAAGTTCTATATTATTGGGTATGAAGAGGACCAATCCATCCATTTGCATTAATTCAGGAAAAGGTAGGGGTAGAGTGTATATGTGTACACCATCAAGATCAAGAAGATGGCCTTCATGTTTTGTATCTCTCCAAAGAACCTATATGTACTCCTCAAGTACATAGGGGGTATACATAGTAATATTTGAAATAAATTGATTCTTTTCAAGACAAGGACAATGGACAAGGCATGTGTATAGGCATAGTGTCTAGAAAACATAGGCTACAACGAAGGGTAGCCAAGCGGTTCCAAGAAGAAAGAGCATGAGGAAGATTCCAAGGAGGGGAAGAAGAACTGAAAATGGGGAATGGATAAGAAGAATGCATCCACCACACATCAATGTGAGGATCCTAACAAAAATTGCAATCATTGCAACACTGAGAAAAATTTATAGAAACTACATCCAGAGACAAAGTCGAAGAAACACAATTAGGAAAAAAAGAAAAATAACATTTTAGTCGCATATTCGAGCAATTAGGCTTAAACTAGCTCTAATTTGGATGAAAATATTTTCTAGACATCTATGTAGAAGTAGGTGAATCTGAGTAGCCTTGATCACCAATATATTCCACATCAAGATTTAGGTCAAGAATACCAATATAGATGTTATGTTTGACTCTCGTTCACAAGATAATCTCCTAGCGAAAGATCTGGTAAAAAATATTGGACTGGAGGTTAATGATCATCCTAGTCCCTATCCATTTAGTTGGGTAAAAAAGGATGTAGATATCAAGGTAAAAAAGAAGTGCAAGATTAATTTTTTTGTAAGTGTCAATTTTATATAGGAAGTAGAATTGGATGTATTACCATTGGATGTATCCATATTAGTGTTTGGAATCCCCTATATATATATGAGGGATTCTATCTTCATGAAGAGATCAAAGTAGTACTTACTCATCAAGGTGGGAAATTCATCATCATCAATGAGTAGAAAGGTAAATAAAACATTTCCCTAGTAAGTACCAATCAATCTAAGAAATTGATGAGTTCTAGAGAGAAATATGTTTTAGCTTTCCTAAGGTAAAATTCATCCGGTGAACAGTATTCAAACGTAATGACATTCCTAGAAGGGTGTACTAACGAGTATAAAAATGAATTGGAGGATTTGTTAATGGCATACAGGGGGGTGCTCCAAAATCCTAAAGGGATACTACGTAATAGGGAAGTGGGGCACAAAATATAATTACTGCAAGACTTCCACCTACCAAATATTGGGTTGTATAAAAAGTTTGTTCTAAAAGAAAAAAAAGTAAAGAAGTAGTCGCAACGGTTGTTGGAATAGGGTGTGATTCAACCAACTACCTCACCTTGTGGGTCACCCATCATAAATTTTCCCAAGAAGGATGGGACATGGAATATGTGTATCAATTACAATGAATTGTAAAATATTAAACTGAAGAATTGGTACCCTCTTCCTAGGATCAAATTTTTTTTGGACCAACTTTAGCATGCCAAGTACTTGATTAAGTTGGATTTGAAATCATGATATCATTAAGTATGAGTCAAAGAATAATATATCTTGGATATTACCTACAAGACAAGGCAATGTTTGTATGAGTGGTTGGCTATTCCATTTGGTTTATCCAATGAAATAGCTACATTTATGAGACTAATGAATGATTTTTTATGCCCTTACATAGATTATTTTGTTATTGTATGTTTTGATAATATACTAATTTATGGTGATACCTAGGAGGAGCCCATCTCAAATCCTATGCAGGTGTTAGTAACCCTGAAGAAGAACCAACTATTGGCCAATATCAATAAAAATGAGTTTTCTCGGTATGCTTTGGTGTTCCTAGGGTATGTGATTAGTGGATGAGATCTCAAGATAGATCCCTCCAAAATGGAGGCCATCATGAAGTGGTAGTCCCTATTAGCATTTTGTAAGCTTGTTTGTCTGATAAACAAATGATAGAGGTAACCTACAAACCAACTTTAGGTTGGATTCTGATCCTTCCAACCAGAGAGGGCTCTCTCAAACATGTAGAGACTAAAAATGCTCAAAAAGATTTGTAAATGGACACACAGAGGTTAGATTATGTGATAGGACATGTTTTTTAAAAGGTTTGGTAGGACAAACAAAGGAACGGGGCCATTGGGCAATCGGTTCAACTACTAAAATCATATGAATATTTACAAGCTATTTATTCCCAAGGGAACATAGGCAAAATAGGCATTGTGTTCATCCAAATAAGCTATATGAGATGGAAGTTGGAAAGAAAGGAAAGACCACTATGACAAGAGGCATCTAATAGAGGATGAATCTCTTGGTATAGATTTAGAAGAATGAACATAAAGGCTAGATAACAAAAACATATCACCAATCAAGGGTGAATTCTAAATGAGAAACCAATAACCATATAAAATGTATAATCAATGTGAGAAGGAGAACCAACACGATGAATTCCTTATTTTACTTAAAGATTATTACTAGCATCAAAACACTTTTATGAATATGAAATGTAGGAAAACATACTTAACATCAACATCATGATGAATCTTGGCTATCCAAGAAAACCATCTTTTCTTGTATTAAAATACTTGTGATGTCAGTGCGGTCGGGTATTCATAATATTTTATCCCGCAAAGAAATATTTGAAAGGGTTGGATCTAGGTATTCCTAAGCCCCCATAGGGTTTTGGCGCTCTCAGGATATTCTAGTTAACTAGATGAATTCTTACATTATTGGACTTCCCCCTCTGGCATATGAATTTACTTATTTCTTGTGTTATAGAATATTTCACACTTGGAGGGACTAGAAGAGAGGAGAATTGGAAGATAGGGAGAACCAAGAGAATTTCCTTGATCAACACGACCCTTCCTTCCGTATTTAGACATCCAGAACACCAAAGGGTAAATTTTGGTTTGATTTTGTCTATTAGAGGTGCCCAAGTGAAACAATATAGATTTTTTAGATATATGGGGATATGCCTAAATAATTAAAAGAACACTACTTCTCTAGAAATGGAAATTGAATGATTTTAGCAATGCTTTGAGCCACTCTATATCTAGTGTTCCACACATAAATGTGACTTTTCTGTCTATTTATATTTCCTTGAGAGGCTTTCATAAACTCATCCAGGATGGCATTAAATATTCTTGCAATAATTGAGGATGCCCCCTCCCTAATAGCAAGGCTTCATCTCCAAATTGATAGTGGCTAACTCGTTCTTCCCAACTCATTATTTTGATACCCATAATGATTTTTTCTCGTCTCACCTTCTCCAACATTATTCTCAAGGCTTATTCCATCAATATGTATAGAAGGGACGATGGTGGATAACCTTGTGGGGCCCTCTTGATATTTTTAAGAAATCAATCCACTGACCATTGATCATTGGGTATACCCATGGTGAACTAATTGTTGGTTGTGGAGCCTGATTATCTTCCTAATTTAGAGGTCTTTTACTTTCAGCCATGTTTATACCCCATGAAGTATTTACACTCTGGAAGTATGTACACTCTTCCACGCGGGGGTGTGCAGAGGGGGGATACCCCCTCTGTGGGGTTCGGGGGGGCTATTCCCCCGGGTGGGGGGTCTGGGGGCAAGTGGGGGTTCGGGGGCGAAGCCCCCGAAGCAAAAATTGCCTTGAAAATCTATATTGTAATTTCATTGTAAATATGGACCGTTCATTATAAGGTCACAGATCTAATGGTAGAAATTATGTTAGGGTTTTTTTTCCCTAGAAGGCAACCCTCTTTTATGAGGGAAATGTATTATGGCTATGGTTGATGGCGAATATTGTATTCTGAGATAGGAGACTGTGAGAGAAAGAAGAGAAAGTTACAGTGGGTTTGTTGTAGGTTGTATCCCTTCATATGCTGGATAATAATAAAGGAAGGACCTAGAAATTTCTCTGGTGGACGTAGCCCACACTAGGTGAACCACGTAAATCTATGTCTCTATTGCATCATGTATCTTTTGTGTTCTGTTTCCTCATTTGTTTTACTTTATTGCTCCATGGTCCTGTTTTTCTAACACTAATACACGAGGATATCCATGCCAGAAGGTCTTCTCCAAAGCCAAACTTGTCTAGTACTACAAAAAGTAAATTTTGCCTCATCCTGTCAAATGCATTTTCCATATCTAATTTAATAACCATCCCTCTTTCCTTCCCCCTTATTGAATGAGTATCTTCTTCAACTATAAAGATGTTATCCATAATTTGTGTTTTCTCCACAAATACTCCTTGGTTTAGTAAGATACATTGCATAGGGAAATTGGGCAGAAAAGTTTAAATGAAGAAGGATTTGTTTCCTTGGGTATAATATCTACAAAGGATGAGTTGTTACTACCTCCCATTATTTCCGATTTTTAAACATATTGAATCATATGCACCAGGTCATTCTTTATGATTTTCTAGCTTGGTAGATATAAATGGACTGAAAACCCTTCTATTCTTGGATATTTGTCCAGGTTCATTTGATGAAGAACCTCTAAAATTTCATTTTTTGTAACTTTTCTTGCTAGTTTGATAATGTCTTGAGTGTTGATAAGCCTAGGGATATAGTTTAGGAAAATTGTTGAAGCGTTGATATTGCTAGTTGTTGAAGCTGGTCCTTTCCTAAGATAAAATAATCATCCTCTCCCCTAATCTATGTAATTATGTTTTTCTAGAACCATGCTTTGGCTTGACGGTGAAAGGATTTGGTATTTTTGTCCCCCGCTTTGAGAAAAAGTATTCGGGACTTTAATATCCAATCTAATTCCTCAACCTTTAAGGCCTTTTGGTTCTTTTAAGTAGTGAATTAATATTCAGTGAGGAGGGAAGGGGATACATGATCTACCTCCATTTTGACCCTACTATTCTCCATTTTCTTTGTAAAATATTCAATGTTTGTTCTCCCTTGAGTGTTTTAGATTTTAACCCAATCTCTAATAGCCCTCTTAGTTTCCTTTAACTTGTGTTCCCAAATAAATATAGGGGAATCTTGGATCCATGGCCTCCAAGATTCTGCAAACACCCGAAGAAAGGAAGTATCATCTACCTAGTGAGGATTAAAAAAAATGGGATGGGACCTTGGGGAATTGGAGAAGAGAGTTCTAAGGTGATTAGGAGGTGTTCATAACCCTAATAGAGGAGGATTTGAGAAGTGGGTACAAAGTATTCCTATATGATTTACTTCTGATAAGAAATCGATCAAGTCTGGTTGTTATGTGACCCAAGCCTTGCCTCTTATTGGACCAGGTGTAGTGGCCAGAAATAGGGAAAATGTCCATTAACTCATAAATGGACTAGAGATGTTCCATATTCTCCTTGGTATCCTCTCTAACAATATATCCTCCCCATTTTTCAAAATTGTGCAAAGTCGTATTGAAACCCCAACAAATATAAACAATGTTGGCCTTATTTTGTTTGGTTGAGAAAGCATAGAATTCCAAAAGAAAGTTTTATCTTTATTGATAGAGGGCATGTAAGTATTTAAAATGGATAAAATATTACCTAAAGGGATATGTAGAAGTTAGACCAACAACCAATTAGAATCACATTCCAAATCTTCTAGTTGAAACGGAAATGGGGTTCTATAGTGTGCATAGCCCTCCATAGGCCTCTCTTGAGTCGGCTTCCTTACCGTGACTTGACTACCAAAAGAAAGAACTAGCTTGAAGGACATCAAAATACTTTATTTTTAGCTTCTTGCAGAACGAGAACTTGTGGCTTTTTAGAGTGAAGAATATTTTTAACCATTTCCTTTTAAACTTCACATACTAGTCCTCTACAATTCCAAGAAATGGCGTTAATCATTTAGAAGACTATTTGGGGTTTCCTCCTTTAGGGGGCACTGATCCACCTTGAATCCTTGAAGTTATGGGTTCGTTTTTACTATGTCCATCTAGTGTACTCTATTTTCCCATATCAAATTCCTTACGTTTTGTTGCTTCCCCACTTTGGTTGTTCCACATCCTCCGTAGGTTTTTGGTGGAAAAAATATTTATTATACCAGATTCCATTTCCTCTTCTAAGATTTCATCATTTTCTCCCTCCTCTTGATATGGTCGAGGAGAATCTTGTTGAATGAATGAAGGAACTAGAGTGTCTCACCCCATACCTGAGAACTCAAGTTGAATAGGTGGGATGTATTGACTTGGTTCTTCTTCAACCTCATAGATAATTTCATATTGGTTTTTGGTTGGTATGGAATGCTTATTGGTGCATGTTGAGGAGGTAGTGTGATCTTCTTTAGATTTTTCATTTGAGGGAGCACCCTCTTGAGGAGGAGATTTTTCAAATGCATGGGTCCACTTGGGGTTTTGCTTCTTTCTTTTGGGATGCGACCATTACTGTTGTGGCTTTTCTAGTGTTGAATCGGTGTGAGATTTTGGAAATATCTTAGAAAGGTGGTCGTATTCATGATCGATATTGCATTTGAAAGGAATTTTTTGATAATATACTTTATCAAGATAGGTCCAATTGTCTTTATTTTTCTTCATGGATTCCAGTAGACCTTTCTCCATATATACCTCCATGCAGATCCTGACACAAGATTGCAAACCTTATTTTGGTTCTTCTTTGTCAATATATCATCCTAAAGAGTTCCCTATTTCCCTAAGGGTCTCCTTAGTATAGAAATAGAGAGGTTAAAATGGAAGTCGAACCGAGATAGGGAAAACCAACAAGATTCCATTCTCCGCATTGAAATTTAGAGTCCAACGATTGAGATCAATCCCTCGAGCCCCCATGAAGTAGGGGCCACTTCTGAACATAATCTCTCTATATTCCTTTTCTTCAAAATGGAGTAGGGGCCACTGCAAAATGAATGAGACATTATACCCTTTAAGTTTAGTTTCCAATTCTTGTCAATCTAGAGAGAAACCGATCTCGGGGATGTCCAGATCCCAGTGAAATGGAAAATCAGTCTCTGCTCCATAAAATTCAGAGAGAGAGATGTTGATCGAGCTTTCATTGCAACCTCATGGATTTCTTCCATATTTTTCACAATATGTGACTGAGATTGCTTATGTGGCTTGGGGAGGGAATCAACAAGGGAGTACAAGGTGACAATGTCACCAGTAGGGGGAGGAGGAGGAGGCGGGGGGATGAAGAGCCTCTACAAGCGAAAGACATAGTTTTCTTAGAGAAGGGATAGGTTAGGGTTTCCTCATGGAGATATCACAACTTTTTTTCAATCTTGTATAATGTGAAAATTAGTGATAATTATGATTGCGACAACCTCTGTAAAGTTAACAAGCTCTTTTCAAACCTTGTGCACAATTGTCGAACCTCCTTAGTAATAACATGTTCATAGATATTTTTGTATCTCCATTATAAAATTGCAATGATTAGACAAGTACAATTTACAAAACATATTATACAAATTGTGCAATCTAGTAAATTATTTAATCTATTAATTTAAGCTCAATATTTTAGTCATCTAGTTGAATATTGGATGGGTAAATCTTACAAGTATCTCAAAACAACTACCAATCTTGAAGGCCTTCAAAATAAAATAAGAGAATCTACATAGACTACAAGTCTTTCTTATGAATGCTTGAATATAGTGTCTAATTGATTTTCTAACTCTTAAAACTTGTTTCACTTGAAAAAGTCAATTACAAATCAGTTGATTCCTTTATTTGTTTATGTTGATGAGAATTAATTAGGGAATATTCATATTTAAAATTAATTCTCCATTGCAATGTATAAATGCTATAAAAAAATATGACTCAATTGAGGAAGCATAGAGAATCATTACATATGGTATCAGATTCAGGTTCAACACACTAGGACCATGGACCCACTAAAACTTTCTTCCTTGCAATAATTGAATGTGTATAATTGTGAAGTAACCAAATTGAATTTTATCTTATGGCAAGTAAATATGAACAAAGGAGGAAGAAAAGGTAGGGGTATTATTTGTAGGGGACAATCTATGCCTCCTCCACAACAACCTAATTAGGAAACTCCCTCACCTAGAGAGGAGGATCATGTTCTAGAACAAGAACACATTTATTCCGGTGAAGTAATGAACATGATGAGGTCATTCCAGAGAATGTATGATGCATTAATGAATAAATTATAAAAGGAATCAAGATAAGTATCTGCTTCTATCAAAGGATCACAAAATCCTTCCAACAATCACATGCATAGAGCGTTACAAAAGGTGAATTTCCTAGAGTTTTGGGGATATACTTATGGATAGACTATCGAGGATTGGTTAGAAAACATTTCAATTTGTTTTTCCCTAAGGGATTAAACATTGAAACTAAATATTCACATGTGTATCTTCCAACTGCAGGGAAGTTCCTTACTATGGTGGAAGACTCTTTTGCCATAGTTGAGGAAGGACACATCGAATATTTTATGGGAATATTTTGAGGAGTGTTTGCAAGAATGCTACCTATATGCTATATCCTTAATTTCCACCTTATAAGATAGAGAGAAGTTCATGAGAATATTAAATACAAAGTACATCCCATGCTTGATATTTGAGCCCTTTTTAGAGGTCATTGCAGGTCTCATATGGGACAACAAACGATGATAATCACACATCATCAATAGCTCAATAGATGATGACCCTTGAATATTTTATACTCGAGTATTTATAAAGAGATAGGAGAGGGATGAGTTTTATCTTCATGGGACGAGCCTTGGGAATGGCATCATTCAAATCTCTATTGGTCTCTAGAATATCTAGAATCTCTCCCAAGCCTCTTCTAGGGATCTATATAGAAAAAGGAAAGTCTTGAGAAATAAGGGAGAATCATTGGTAGTGTTATGTTTTCCATTTGTATAAGAGATCTTATTATCCATCACACCCATAAATCAAAAGTTCCTAGACTATTAGGGGACAATCTATGCCTCCTCCACAACAACCTAAATAGGAAAATCCATCACCTAGAGAGGAGGAGCATGTTCCAGAACAAGAACACATTTCTTCCAGTGAAGTAATGAACATGATGAGGTCATTCCAGAGAATGTATGATGCATTAATGAATAAATTATAAAAGGAATCAAGATAAGTATTCGATTATATCAAAGGATCACAAAATCCTTCCAACAATCACATGCATAGAGCGTTACAAAAGGTGAATTTCCTAGAGTTTTGGGGATATACTTATGGATAGACTATCGAGGATTGGTTATAAAACATTTCAATTTGTTTTTCCCTAATGGATTAAACATTGAAACTGAATATTCACATGTGTATCTTCCAACTACAGGCAAGTTCCTTACTATGGTGGAAGACGCTTTTTCCATAGTTGAGGAAGGACACATCAAATATTTTATGGGAATATTTTGAGGAGTGTTTGCAAGAATGCTACCTATATGTTATATCCTTAATTTCCACCTTATAGCCTAGAGAGAAGTTCATAAGAAGATGAAATACAAAGTACATTCCATGCTTGATATTTGAGCCCTTTTTAGAGGTCATTGGAGGTCTCATATGGGACAACACACGATGATCATCACACATCATAAATAGCTCAATAGATGATGACCCTTGAAGATTTTATATTGAAGTATTTATAAAGAGATAGGAGAGGGATGAGTTGTATTTTCATGGGACGCGCCTTGGAAATCACATCATTCATGTCTCTACTGGTCTCTAGAATATCTAGAAGCTCTCTCAAGCCTCTTCTAGGGATCTATATAAAAAAAGGAAAGTCTTGAGAAATAAGGAAGAATCATTGGTAGTGTTATGTTGTCCATTTGTAGAAGATCTGTTCTTATCCATCACACCCATAAATCAAAAGTTCCTAGCCTAGTGAAGAAGATGAGGAGGAGCAAGGAGAAAAGAGTCAAGGGACAATGGCATCATCATCAAAGGTATGATATTGATGTGAGTTATCTATAATAATTAATAGATTATTACCTTTCCCCAAATTATTTTTGTTGGATTCATGAATGGTTTGTATTTGATTTTATGAACGAAAAATCAAGTTAGGTCTGAGGTATAATAATTATTTCTAACACTAGGAGAAGAAGTAGATTGTTTTTGTTTTTTTTCTTGTGTGGAGGAAGAAATTTCCAGGAGCTGGAGCTACAATTAGGAGCCGCAACAGCTAGGATACAAAAAAATAAAATTCAAGAATAAGGTATGCTAATATATCCTATATTGGTGTAAAAAGAGATTGCATTCTATAGATATAGGAAACCATAGAAATATATCCTTCATTTTGTCTAGGATTAATAGGAATATCCTAGGCAGCTCTTGTTGTTTACTCAGTGACATCCTTATGAGATTTATCACATAACAAAACTAGCGACCATATTGGGGAATAATCTTCTCTAGTTTGAGTTTCTTTGGAAATCCTTTCCTCTCCTTGTTTTTTTTTTAATTTTGATTTTCTTCCATTCATTCCTCCAAATCATAGATCCATTAGATATGATAGATATAAGGAAAATCTGACATATCTAGAACAGATCCATCCTTCCCTAAAAAAATAATATTTTTTCTACATCATCAAGGGTTGTAGCACAATAGTCACACGATGATAATCGATTTTTGACTCTCATGTGTCCTTTGACAACCTGCGAAAAATGTTGGAATATTCACCAATACTAAGAGGGGGGCGTGAATAAGTATTGAGCACTTTTTACCACTTTTAATCAAACATGTAATCATCAACTTATCAATTAGTTATAAATTATGATTGCATTTAGCATATCATAAACATATAACCATAAAAAATGTGTCACATCATAACAAAAGATACATGGTATGCTTACGTGGAAACTAAAATGGGAGAAAAAAATAGAATTATTTATTATATATCAAAATATTAAATTCATAGGAACCAACAACTTCCAAATTCTCTAGCATCAGAAACTTTGATCTCCTTCATTGCACCACCCTGTCGCCTTAAAATATAAACAGAGAATCAAACTTTCACTGAAACTGTCACTCATAATCAACATGTCACTGATAATCAACCTATCATTGTCGATGATGTTGATACATCATTATAAAAAACCACTTAAACTCATATCGATATCTCTAAGAAAGTCCTAAAAATCATTTGCTCTAAATCACCATGTGCTTACTAATAAAGAGGCACTCACTTAATAATAACTAGAGTCGAGTAGGAGATGAATTTTTGGGAGAGAGGAAATATCTCAGTGAGTTAGAGTGTTTTTTTGTCGGGCAAGGGATTTTTGGTGGTAATGAGGGATACAAATATTGGGAACCTTTACAATATAGATGGAAGTACTGAGATAAATGAAGCGGTGGTGGTAGCTAAAGAAGCAAATGAATCTACTCATTTATGATATCATTGACTTATGAGTGATAAATACGTAAATTTACTTATAAATTGTAAGTTACTTCCATATTTATAATATTTGAATTTTAATTTCTACAAGAATTGTGTTTTTTGAAAGCAATGTATATATAAGTTCAAAACATGTAGTGAGACAAGTAACAATATTGTAGATTATATTCACTCAGATTGTTTGGGAGCCATCCCTTAGAATTTCTTTTAAACTATCCTCATACTTTGTAACATTTATAAATTATCACTCTATAAAGGTGTGGTACTATATTCTCAAAATATAAACTCATGTGTTTAATTTATTCAAGCAATTTAGAGTTTTGGTTGAAAAGAGAACTAGTAGGTCAATCAAGTCTTTAAGAACAAATAATGGAGGCATTCTCACATCTTTGGAATTTGAAAAGTATTTCAAGGAAGCTAGGATAAAAAGGAATAAACCACAATTTATGCTCCTTAAACAATGGTGTGGTTGAATGCATGAACATGACTCATTTACAGAGACCAAGGAGAATCCTTAGTAATGTCAAGTTGTAGTAAGAGTTGTTGGAAGAAGCAAGCATTACAACTTTCTATCTAGTAAATTAGTTTCCATTAGTTGCAATAGATTGTAATATTTCTAAAGAGGTTTGGACAAATCATTCTTGTAATTACTCAATTATAAAAAAAAATCGTGTGATGCCTACGCTCTTGTTTCTACAGATGAGTGTTCTAAGTTGGACCCAAGATCAAATAAATATATATTTTATGGTTATGGGGATGGAGTTAATGGATAGATATTATGAGATACTACTTCCCAAAAACTCGGGATTAGTAGTGATGTAGTATTTGATGAATCCCCTCTCATAAAATCAAACATAGTAGATGTTGAAATGAAACAGGAACAAGTACCAGGAAATCAACAAATCTAGTTGGAAACCCGTCTATCTACAAAAAAATAGGGAGCATGAATAACATTTTGAAGAATAAAATGAGGATACAAAAAATATACAAGAAAATGTGGAAATTTCAGGAGATCTAAATAGGCCAAAAAACATCCTAAGAGGTACAAAGATTATATTCCATCTATTGCTTTGAATTATAATGATGAGGAACCTTGTTTCTTTTAGGAAATGAAGAGTTTTATTGAAAGTGCTATGTGAAAATAACAATGAAGGAAAAAATGGATACCTTGGAGAAGAATAAAACATAGGACCTACTAGAACTATGAAAGGACAAAAAAGTTGTTGTTTGCAAATGGGTCTACAAACTAAAAAAGGGTGTCGATGATAAAGTTGAAAGGTAGAAAGTAAGACTAGTATAAGAAGGGTATTCTCAAATGGAAGGTATTAATTTCCATGAAATATTTTCACTATGTGTTAAAATTTCTTCTAATGATGTAGTATTAGCAGTTGTTTCTTCACTAATATTAAGTTAGAGAAGCTACATGTTAAAACATGAATTTTATACAGATATTTAGATAAAGAAATATTTATAGAACATCCAAATGGTATTTTCAGTATCGCAAAAGTTAAAACTTAATAAGTCATTGCATGTCCTGAAGCAATTTCTTATGCAATGGTAGAAGAAGTTGAACTCCTTCATGGTGAGCCATGACCATCATGTTTACTTAAAAGCTTTCAAAGAATTGTATGTTCATTATCTTGGTGTTATATGTTGATGATATGCTTATAGAAAGAAAAAACATGGTTGAGATCAATAGGCTAAAGGAGCATTTGGATATTATTTTTTATATGAATAGAGAAGGAAAGACGCTAGGATTCTCATGAAATTCGAAGTGAATAATGTGAAAACCATAAATATCCCTTTGACTTCCCATTTTATGATTTCTTCAAGTCTATGTCCTAGTAATAAACAACCTAGTAGGAATTTTAATGTATGTGATTGTATGTACAAAATCAAATATTTCACATGCAATTATGTTGTCAATAAATACATGGAAAATCTAGATAAAACTGAAATGGGTGGTTCATTATGTAGAGGCACAAGTGATTATTGTATCACCTGTAATGGTTGTAGTGATTGAGTTTGTTATTATGTTGATTTATATTTTGTAGGTGATTTTTCCAAAAGAATATCTACTTCAGATAATGCCTTTACTCTTGCAGAAGGATATTCTTGTTGGATGTGAAAGTTTCAACAAATATTTTTTTTATCCACTACTAAGGTAGAATATATAACTATATCTCATGAAAGCAAGTAGGTAATTTTGTTAAAGGGTCTATATAGTCAAAGTGCTATCCATTTGGATATAAATATAGCTTATCATAGTAAGACCAAGAATATTGCCATAAAATACCATTTTGTAGGATGAGTTATTGATGGTGGTGGAGCAGCTCCTAATAGAGTGGATACTCAAGAAAATTGTGCAATGTTCGTACCCACCTCACCAAGTAACCTTCTATGATCAAAGAATAAATTACCTATATTAGGAAAATAAAGACATTACCAACCATTATTATCAATTTTCAAAGCTAAGAGGCCATGAAGAAAAGGAAAGAAAATAGTCTTTGTTTACAAAACCACTACTATTAGAGAAGTTGTGGTGTTGTTTTGCTTATCTTGGCTTGCGAAAAAGGTCATGAATGGACTTGAGAAAGGTATCAATTAAATTGTTATCATAATGAACATTGTTGGAATTGTGACAACAATAAAAAGAGGTGAAAATTATATGGGAAATTTGACCATTAATGTAATGGTAGCAGTTATGTTGAAGACATATATGTGTAGTTCTGAGAAGCATATGAAATTTAAATAACATCTTCTTTTAAAAAATTGTAATCTTTATAGGTTGGAGTGATGCATAGGTTGGAACGTAACGAGGATGCCCGAGCTAGGGAAACTGGAACCCTAGCCGCGCGCACAGGCAGCCTCGGCCCTCTCGGCGGCCAGGCTTAGCTTGGCCGAATCCTCTCTATCCTGCTCCGGGTCGATCGCTGGCAGCATTCTCGGTTCAGAGCGGCCCGTTTTGAAGATCTGAAGGTCACAATCGGTGCTTTCAAGTCGTGACTCGGCTCCCAAATCACAAAAATCGTGTTTTAGCACGCAGGGGCATGAGGAAGAGAATCAGTTCGGGCTTTGTTTATGGAAACCCCAGCCATGGACGCTGGTGGGGGCGCCATCCCTAACCCTTCCCCATTGCCAGAACTGGAAGCATTCAGGAAACTGGTCGCGGCAGCCTCCAAGAGAACGCCGTCAGCAGTGCAGCAGAAATTCGTGAAGAAACTGGACAACATTCCCAGTGTTGAATTGACTTTGGAAGAAACATGCAGATCGGCAGTCAACTTAGCAGACAGGGGACTCATTGGGCAATTTACCGGCCTCTGGCCATCTCCCAAATCCGTAGACGCATGGGTGCAGAGGAACTGGAATCCGCTCACAGCAGAAGGAATAAAGAGCCACTTCGTAGGGAAAGGATACTATGTATTCGTCTTTGACAATTCTGAAGACAAAAATCTCATATTCAGAAATGGGTCGTACTTCATGGGGCCTCAGGGGTTATACCTGAACAAATGGACCCCGGACTTCGACCCATCCCAGGATGTGCCCTCGGCCGTTCCAGTGTGGGTACGTTTACCTCACCTCCCCTTACACTGCTGGAACCAAAAATCTTTGCTTGCAATCGGGAACACGCTCGGAAGGTACATAGATCAAGCAGTAAGAAAACACCAGTACTCATGCGCACGGATCTGCGTGGAGGTTGATCTGGAAGTGGGATTACCGGAGGCAATTAAGCTAACGGCAGCAGACTGGACGCACATTCAGGAGCTTGACTACGAACAACTGCCCTTCAAATGCCGGCACTGCCACGGCTACGGTCACTTCGCAAGGCACTGCAAGAAAAAGAATGTAGAAGAAAGTGAAAATGAGAAAGAAAATCAGTGGACTGCAGTTCAGAAAACAGGGACAGCAAAATCTAGATCCAAAGGAACAACCAAGGAAGGCAACTCCGGGCAATTAGAGTCAGAAAAAATCGAAGGGAGCTCTAACCCCCCACCGCATGTAGAACCTCAAGCAGAAAAGGTCAACAATGCCACAGAAGAACCAAAAATTATGGACAGCAGGACACATCCAAGCCCCCCTCCAAATGGGAAAGACATAGGGGCACCTGGGCAAGCGGAAGGAACCTTGGAAGTAGTCCCCTCTCCAACATATGCTGACGTAGCCAGAAAGAAAGTAATAGATCCATCAAGCTCCTCGGAGGACGAGATCCTAGAAAGGCCAACCAAAAGAGCAGGGAGGAAATCTCGTAAAGAAGCAAGGGAGGAAGAGGCAGAAAGACAAAAGACCCAAGGAAGCCAGCACACCATAGAAATGTCAATTGGCAGAAACACAAGAATAAGGTCTCTAAAAGGAGGAGGCCCAATCACCCCCAATAGTAAGTAATGAAAATCGTCTCTTGGAACTGAAGAGGACTGGGGAACCCGGCAAAAATAGAAGCGGTCAAGGACCTGATGAAAGTGGAACCAGCAAATATCCTCATGCTCCAAGAGACAAAAATCGAAGGGGAATCCCTCCTAGAGATCAGCAAACACAAATGGCAAAAAAACACAAGGAAGGCAATTAGCGCAAGGGGTACTTCCGGAGGCATAGCAACACTGTGGAAGGCAGAGCAGTTCAGTCTCGTCAACTCCTATAACACGCAGCATTGGAGCTTTACAGAGCTCAAGCACACTGCAAGTAAGTTAACCATTGCACTTTTCAATTTATATGTTCCAACTTTGCATAATGAAAAGAAAGATTGTTGGAAAACTTTAAACGAATTTCTAGAGMAAAATTCCCCAAGCAACATAATCATCGYCGGAGACCTTAATCTAGTCATGAATGGAAAAGAAAAAAGGGGAGGAAGGCCCAGCAAAGACCAAATTATTTTTGTAGTAGAAGACATCATACAGCAGTGGGACCTTATGGACTTTAAACCAAGTAAAGGGCTGTACACTTGGACCAATAACAGGACGGGGGAGGAGCATATTTCTGCTAGATTGGATAGGTTTCTGGTCCAAAGCACTCTGCTGTTGGAAAGGAAGCTGATTTCCACTGCCATCCTCCCCAAGCTCACCTTGGACCATAAACCCATAATGCTCCAGCTAGAGGGAGAAGAAAATTTAGGCCCAATCCCTTTCAGGTTCAGCCCATTATGGAAATCAAAGAGTGGGTTCGTAGACACGGTTCAACGGGCGTGGTCTACCCCAGTTAATGGCTCCCCCAATTTTGTCTGGGAACAAAAACTCAAAACAAAAAAAAAAGCCCTCAAGGAGTGGAGCAAACTCCCGGAAAGCAACCCCAACACCCAAAGAAAGGAGTCAGTGCAGCAGCTGGGACAACTACAGTTCGAGATGGAAACAATAGACATTGCCAGAACAGAAATGGAAAAGGAGCAACAAGCTCAATGCAGAACTTACTGTGCCTTCAGAAAGGAAGAAGAGTACTGGAGGCTGAAATCCCGTAGCCTTTGGCTGAAAGCTGGCGACAGGAACACAACCTACTTCCATCGCCAATTCAAAGCTCGACTCTCCAGGAACCATATCTCCGAGATCACGACCAGCGAAGGGAAGCTCTGCAAAGGAATAGATCAAATAAAGGACGTTGCTGTCTCGCACTTTCAACAGCTTTTCAGCAAAGAGAATCATGACAATGAAGAAGACTACAACGAATTCCTCATGAATACTCCGGCATTGGTCACAAAAGAGGACAACACAACACTATTGACCCCAATCAGTGAAGAAGAAATCAGTAAAGTCATCTGGTCCATGAACCCGGACAAAGCCCCAGGTCCAGACGGGTTTACTATCCACTTTTACAGGATCTGCTGGAATATAATGAAAGCGGATCTCATAAGAATGATAAAAGGAGTCCTGCAAAAAGCAAAAATAGGAGGCAGTACTAATTCTACCTTCCTTGCGCTAATCCCAAAAGAAACAAACCCCGCCTCCTTCGACAGATTCAGACCAATCTCACTATGTAATGCTTCTTATAAGATTATAGCAAAACTTCTTGCAAATAGAATAAAACCTCTGTTGGGCAAGCTTATCTCAGAAGCGCAAGGAGGATTCGTCAAAGGGAGACATATCCTGGATAATGTAATCCAAGTCCAGGAAGCTATGCACTCCAGCAACCTCAGAAAAGAAAAAGGCATGCTGATCAAGCTTGATATGGCAAATGCCTTTGACAGAGTAAAGTTGTCCTACCTGTATCAAGTACTCCTCTCTTTCGGATTTGATCCTGAATTTGTAAAGTTGATAAAAGCTTGTACTCACGGCCCTTGGATTGCCCCATTGGTGAATGGGAGACCAACAAACTTTTTCAAAGCCACGAGGGGGTTGAGGCAAGGATGCCCCCTCTCTCCATTTCTGTACATATTAATGGCAGATACCCTCAGCAGGAAGATGGAACAGGAAATGTTAACAGGGGCAGCCCCAGGACTTAGAATAATGAAGAACCTGAAGCCCATAAACCATGCCCTTTTTGCAGATGACTCTCTTCTGCTAGGAGGAGCCTCAAATAGAGTAGCCAAAGAATTCAAGGGCACTCTTCAAGCGTATTGCAAGGCGTCTGGAGCTCTGATAAGTGATAGAAAAAGTGTTGTTTACAGTTGGAATGTAGCAGATCATGAAACTCAGAAGATAGCAAGTTCCTTGGGGTTCAAAGGACACTCCAAATGGGAAAAGATACAGTACCTTGGGTTACCTTTAACTTTGGGAGTAAATAGAGTCAGCCTGTGGGAAGGAGTCTTAGCTAAAATCAAAAGAAAAATCGAAGCCTGGGGAGGTTACTGGCTCACTCATGGAGGGAAATTAACCTTGATAAAAGCAGTCATTTCCTCATTACCGATATATCAAGCGTCCTATCTCTTAGCGCCCAAATCCATAGCAGGACAGATCAACAAACTTCTGAGAGATTTCCTGTGGCATGGTGGAAAAGGGAACCAAAGAAAATTTCATTTAGTCAATTGGGAGACAGCCAAGAGGCCTCTGAGAGAAGGAGGATTGCAGATTCGCGATCCAGGCCTTGCAAACACTGCTCTGGGTTGCAAAATCTTGTGGAAGATGCACAGCGACCCCACACACCCAGTCAGCAAAACCTTAACACACAGATACATCCCAAACGCCAAAATCCGAAACCTCCAAAACGCAGTGAGCAGGAAAACCACGATCTTATGGCAGTTGTGTATCAAAGGGGCGTGATTCTTCAATCAACATTTGTACCGTGTTCCCGGAAATGGAAAACACACCAAACTCTGGACTGACAGTATAATGGGGAATCCGCCCATTGCATCAAATGCTAGCCTGCGGGAAATCCGTGATTTTCTTGAAAACAGAGGCATTAAGAGAATTTTTGACATATCAAAGTGGGATGAAGACGGATCTTGGTCAGAGTGGCAATTTGGCAATGTCCCAGAATGCCTTCTTCAGCAACTTGAGATGCTCAAAGAAGAACTACAATAGGCAGCCCCTGTGCACAAGACAGGAATAGACACTTGGGGCTGGGGACCCACAGGAATTTACACATCAGCTAAAGGCTATGTTCTGCTCCAGCAGCACCAAAATAGACCTCTCCCGGCAAGGTTCTGGCTGGAGGTATGGGACTCGATGGCGATCCCGAAGGTAAACTTCTTTTTCTGGACACTAATGCATAGAAAGATTTTGACAGGAGAAAATTTATTAAAAAGAAATATTGCCGGACCACACAGATGTTGTCTCTACAGAGAAGCCTTGGAAACCTCGGATCACTTATTTGTAGGCTGTCATTTCGCAAACAAAGTCTGGCAACTAACTCTCCATGGCCTTAAGGTCGCAGTTCCCACCAACATAACAGTAGTGGATCTATTCACTGGCTGGAAGGATAGTTACCCATCGCTCTCCCCGAAAACACTATGGGTCAGAATCTGGATCTCCGTCCCCAAGTACATGTGTCGGAAGTTATGGCTAGAAAGAAACGAGAAAATCTTCAACAACACAGAATGGACCCCTCAAATGGTAGCAGCGAAAGAAAAAGGCCTTCTGCTAGAATCCCTGAGCTCCCAAAATCACAAAATCGATACCTCGATTCTGCAGGAAGAAAAGGAGTGGCTTGGCTCCTCCGTGCTGAATCTCCGAACCCATAGCGTGGAAAAACCCCAACTTGAAACAGCATGGAGGTTAAGGGACAGCCATGACATATTTCAGAGCTGGTGGCAAAAACAAGGCAAAATCTCAGCTTTTTTTGATGGTGCCTCCAAAGGAAATCCCGGGACAGCGGGCGCAGGAGGAATCATATATTCCAGCAATGGGGAGAAATTAGCAACCTTTTGCTCGGGTCTTGGACAGCGAACCAATAATCAAGCAGAAATTCTGAGTTTGATCAAAGTTTGTCAGATAGTAAGGGAAACAGGACACCAGGAGCTACAAGCATTTGGAGACTCTGAAATCTTGATCAAAATAATACACTCAAGAGGACAGTTTAAAGATGCTGGGCTAAATAAGAATCTGCAAAGGTTAAGAAACATTCTAAAAGATTTCACCTCCTTCGAGTGCTATCATATTCTCAGAGACTCAAATAAAGAAGCAGACAAACTAGCCAATGAAGGCTGCCTACTGTCCCAAGGAGAGCTCAGTGTAAATGGTGGGGACCCAGTTAAAAAATGTATTCCTTGAAAAGGACAGCAGCTTGCAAAAGAATGTAGATGGCAGCAAACGCTTGAGAAAGACAGCTGGAATAGAAGCTGAAACACAGTGTTGAAACTCAGATGCCGGAACACAGATGCTGGAACACAGATGCTGGGACACAGAAGCTGAAACACAGTGTTGAAACAGTGCTGGAGATTATGCTGAAACACGGTGTTGCAGTAGCTGAAATAAAGTTGCTGTTATATATGCTGAAACACAGTGCTGGAACAGTTGCTGAAACACAATTGTTACATATGCTGAAACACAGTTTTGCCACATATGCTGAAACACAGTTTTGTTATATATGCTGAAACACAGTTTTGTTATATATGCTGAAACACAGTGCTGGAAATTATGCCGAAACAGCGGAGGCTATTATGCTGAAACAGTGATGCAACACAATTTGTAACTGAATTTGTGGCTTTGCCACCCCTCT
>ML778745.1:897002-909256 GCA_009831015.1 Picea engelmannii
GTTTTCGTTAAAAAAAAAAAAAAAAAAAAAAAATTGTAATCTTTAGAACACTCATACCTTACCCAATATTATCAAGGTTTTACCATGTAAATCCTTGTATTATTGAATTCTATTTTGTTATTTTGTTTTATATGCTTTCTTACTTCTTAGCAACTAATATGTACAAAAAATTCATATGATTCTATGGACTCACGTTTTTTCAACAATTACAACCACCATATTCTATGCAGCGTTGACACTAATTCAAGTAACAATTATATGTGATACATTAATCTAGCAATTATAGTACTATGTAAATGCACAATAAGGTTTAAGTTTATATATATTTTTAATATGAATCCAAACAGTTATTAGGCTTGAAGATAACAGATAATCACTAGTATGATCTCCAATGAAGAACAATGCTTGCCTCACTGTACCTGAAAAAATGACGCGTATTGTTTAAATATTTGAAACGAATTCCAGACAAATTATTCAATCTAAAACTTAAATCATACGCTCAAAGGTTGTATTGATAATTTAAATTTTTTGAATTCTATACAAAATTTTCACAATATAAAAATGAAACAATTAACTCATTAACATTTTATATGGATTTACCTATTATCTCAAAATTTTCACTATGATATAAAATGAAATGATTAGCTCGTTGGCTTTTTATATGGATTTAACTATTATTTCTATGCATCTACAGCAGTGGTAAAGGATAAGAATTCATTCACATTATTGATAATTATTGACAATAAATATCAATTGGATACTAAAAATTGAATTTGCAATGCACATCATGAATCAACTCATTTAGTGATAACCTTCCATAAATCAGATTTATAAAAAATGCAGTAGTTAACACCAAACACCCCAATACTAAAGTAACAAAAGACTATAAGAGTGAATAAATACAAATATATTGAGTTTATGGTTGAAGGTTTTGAGATCAACAACTCATCTATTAGCAATTGGTTCAATTCAATAACTGTTTCACAGACTGAATGATCTCAGTGCCAATATCATCTTCAGGAAACATTGTGGTTCTTATCATTTTCCTATTTGAAACCGATCCCAATTGTATTTTGGTTGTTTCCCATCATCTAGAGGGCGTTAATGTTGAATCCGCTCCGTGGTAGGCCACTGCTGAGGAGTTTTGGACGGTGTTTTGAGATGGTACTCAGTAAAGATCGAACACCACACACTGCCATTTAATTATAAAGTCTGAAAGAGATGGAAACCTTACCAGGAACTATTCAATATTATTCATAAGGTTACATCTAGAATGGTATGGAGAAAAAAACATTGAAATATATGGCGAACACCAGACACTGCCATTTAATTATAAAGTCTGAAAGAGATGGAAACCTTACCAGGAACTATTCAATATTATTCATAAGGTTACATCTAGAATGGTATGGAGAAAAAAACATTGAAATATATGGCATTCTGCTCTTATCAGTAAATTTGAAATCTATTTTGCAACAAAGAATGGAATGCCATTCATTTTATGGTCAGGTATGTAAAGGAGTGAGCAATAGTTTTAAACAAAGTCATGGAATGTTACTATTTGGAGCTTCTTCTTGTAAAATCAACAAAGTGGGTGGTACAAATCGACTTCCAATTTTTGGCTCAAGGAACACTCAACTTTGAGTGCTCTCAACTAGACTCGACTCAAGGGTAAAACAATGGATGTTATGAATTGAAGTTGAAAACTTAAATGATCCAAAATTTATGGGGGAGAGTATTCCTCATCCTCCATGCCTAAAATGTCTTCAAGAACGACTAAGATTAAGAAAAAGCAAAGAAGTGGAAAGAGGAGGTTGCCTTGATATATGGAAGCATGCAGATCCAATCTGCTGTTGCTTCAAGTTCTGGGTTGATGGAGAAAATTTTGCAACCAAGAGGAGGCCAATATGCTAAACGTGGAAGAAATCCAAAGGAATATGTTTTATTATTTTGTAATGTTTAGACAATTACTTGTCTCCAGAGATATCTTTGACAAAATTCACGATACTCCCAAAAGATAGTGGAATAGTGACCATTGAATTTGTTAAATAAAATTCATATCAAGAATTTGATAATTTAAATTCATCTTATACAGGTCTACCATTATATTATTAGAACATGAAAAAAACCAACGACATCAAAACGACTAGAAGAAGCAAGGGAGACTTAAGAAAATTCATTGTAAAGAAAAGATAGTCAACATATCATGCTAATGATGTACCAAGGCAGTGTATTTAACATCATCATATTAGGGCGGTGCCTAAGGTGAATTAGAGATAGGTAGCAACGTATGTTGAAGTGAGAATATAAGGTTAAGAATGAACATAACTAATTGCAAGAAACACAACGTTAAATCGAGATGAATCTGGTGAATACAACATCTACTCATGCCAAGCCAGATCAACGAAAGATAAAGTTAATGTCGACATAAGTAATATATACACTGGATTCTTGGCTTCTCAACCATTAAATGTAAATCCCAATTTGTACCAAGATTACATTTTATTGCATTCAAATAAGACAGAATATATTAGAGAGTTATATCTATATTTGTTTAAGATCTTTTTTTTTTTTAAAGTAAAGTAAGGTCTAAAATAGTTACTACTCTATTTTCTCTTGATAAAAGATTTCGATGTACAATCATTTTATTGTATGTAAATAAGTGAATGTTTTTAGGTTTTGATTTTTAATTTATTTTTCTATATTAATGAAGATGAATAGTTAGCTATTTTAAAGTATTTTTAGGTTAACAATTTAATATGGTTACTATCCATAATGCAAGTCAATTTATTATCCTTATTCAAAGAAAATTATATGTCCTTGAAAAAAAGTGTTGGTGGTTTATAGAGTCTTTATTAGTGAACTTATACATAGTATATGCATTTATGGGATATTAAATAATAAGTCTAATTTTACCATATATTAATAAATCTTTTTCAAAATCTTTTTGTTTCCAATAATAAAAAAATCTTGTTTTTACCAAATACCCCTTTTTATACTCTCCAATAATTATAAACTCTTATTCTATTTTTCACAGTTTTAAAACTCCTTTATAAATAAACTCGATAATATATTGATTAAGAAAGTGAACTTCTCACACATCTCTTTATTATTGGGTTTTTTTTAAAGACCAAAAAAAATTAAACTATCTATAACAAAGTGTTTTTGATAAATTTAATCTTAATTACATACATAAAACTATATACTACTTAATTACAATTCAATCTGTTATTCATAAAAATATTTATCTATATAATTTAAAAAATAAATTAATAAAAACACAAAATAATCTTTATAAAATATAAATATGTTACATAAAGTTGAAATTGCTTAAATATGAGTAAATGTATAATTCAAACATGAACGAACTGATAACGTTAGCCTTTATTTATAGAAATAGCAAATAAAATATATGCATACATTCCATTTCATAAATTAATCAATCAGTTTTAAAAATAACGTAGAATATTTCCCTAATGACAAACACAATATTAATGTAGAATATTTAGGTAATGATGAACACAATATTTTTTTAACTATTATATGAAAGATTTCTTTTAAACTAAATTTCCAAAAATAAAGTGAAATATTGTATTCTTGATCACACGAGACACATAATTTTGTTAATCATTATTTTATATATTTTTTAAACCTACATTTTTAGCTTTAAAAAATTAGATTTTCTCTCTCCTTTTTTTAATAAAATAGGTATATACATTTATAAAAAATAAAAATAATTAATATTTTTTTTTTTAAATTAACCATTTTAATACAAATTAAAATAACTACAAACAAAGCTTTTCGCAGCAGTTGAATTGACAAGTGATATATGAAATGTTATTTTTAATCTACCTACTTACCGGTACACATATTAAATTAAAATAAATCTAATAAAACTTAAACCTGAAATAATTTAAATTATTTTTTCTCTGAATTTTCAAATTACATCCCACTTTATAAATCAATAATGAGTCAAATATTGAATGTTAATTAGATATTACATGATATTTTATTAATAATCATTTTATATACATTTTTAAGTTTGTTTAAGAATAATTTTGTTAAAGTTGGTAAAACTTATAATTATTGTCTTATCTATAATACGTAGTAAGGATATTAGTGACTAGTCATTTCATTATTGACAGAAATCTATGTCAACTAATATGACTTACTAGTGGTTCATAAGAGTATAGACTTATACTTTTGATCTGTGGGTTTTGAGATATTAACCTCTTTTCTTACATTTAAGTATCACAATTATTTAGTCAATTACAAGCATTTTTAGATCTTACTCTATATCTAAAAGACCTAAATATTATCCATAAGAACATCAAGAAAGTTGGTATCCTTTAATATCATATGCTTTCAAATATAATATAGCCTTAATCCCATACATGAAATCAAATACCACCCCAATAACAATTTAACATAATATCAAACAAGAAAAAAATATTTATAAAAACATACATATAATTAAAAAACAAATTACAATATTTTTAATTTAAAATGTTTTTTTAAACAAACCCATATATTATTTAAAGTAAAAATAAACCTAAATATATAATTAAAAATTAAAATAAACCTAAATATATATTTCAAACATAAAATAACTAATGATTTTTTTTAAACCCAAAAACACATCCAATTTAGGATATGGATCACTTCCAAAAATAACATAAAATATTGCAACACTTATCATGCATATTTTTAAAACTTTTTTATTTTATTCTTTTTCTGATATATACAAATTTAACCAAAAATAACATAAAATATCAATCACTTATAAAAATAAAATCTAGAATCACTTCCAAAACAAGGAATGAAGAATTTTAAATAAAATAATTCCTCTTTTAATTTGATTTTGTATTTTTGAAATTGCCTCTCATACTTTCATAATATTTATATGTACAACTATCATCAATCTTGCTTAACAAGCTTTGTCTTTGTTTAACCAATTGTTTTGTATGTGAACAGAATTAATGACATCTAAACTCATAGTAGTGCAAACATGGTTATCATGTTACTTGTTAATTGAAATTATTTATAATAATGAAATTACTAGTTCAAACATGATTACCATGTTGCTTGTTAATTGAAATTGCTTACAATAATGATATGGTTAGAAAATTTATTTTCAAGCTAAACAAAGTTCTTTCATTCTGGGTAGTCATATAATTGTAATTTGTAACCCTTTACTTTGATATTAAGTAAACAATTTCATTAAATTCAAATTAATATAATATTCAATTTTATATTGTAGCATTTTAATTAATATTAAACTTTTCATGTATAAATAAATAATAAAAAAATTGAAGAATAAAATTGATAAAAAAAAATAATATAAAAAATTAGTAAAACTATACATATAATGATATAATAATGATAGTTAATATTCATTAAAATTAAAATTACAAATGAATATTAAATAATAATTAAGAAAAAAAAAATCTCATATCATCATAATTTCTCATTTTTATTAAATTTCTTTAAAAATGGTTATTTTTTAATGAAAAAAAAAACTGACTTGAAACAACTTTTTCCTTCATCAAAAGAACCTAAGTCTAAAAATAAACTTTTTGAAATCTTACTTAGCAACATTTTTGCAATATATTTGTAACATTTTTTCAATATATTTATATTATAAATATGATGCATCTTTCTTAACAACAATTTTTAAATATATCTATATATTTATATTATAAATATGATCCATCTTTCTTAACAACAATTTTTAAATATATCTATATATTAACTAACAATTTTTCAATATATTTATATATTAACTAACCATTTTTCAATATATTTATATATACAACTATGATAAATCTTGCTTAACAACCTTTCTCTCAGTTCACCAACAACTTTTCAATATACTTATATATGCAACGATGATCAATCTTACTTAACAGCCTTTCTCTTTGTTCGCCACTATTGCTTTGTATGTGAACAAAATAAAACCAATTTATTGAAGTATTAGTGACATCTTGAGTAATTTACAACCACTAGTTCAAACATGATTCCCGTGTTACTTGGAATTGCTTACCATAATGTCATGGTTAGGAAAACTATTTTAAAGATAAAAAATCCCACTCGATTTACTTGAGATTGCCTTCCAAAATGCGTCAATGGTTAATTGCATAGTTATAGTTTGTTTTAATTAAACTGTTTTAATTAATATTAAACTCAACTATTAAATAATAGTTGGTTTTTTAATTAATTTTAAATTTTATCTCTATAACTAAATAAAATAGTAACTGAAAAATAAAATTGATGATAATATATAAAAATTATAAAATTGTATTCAAATGAGAATGATAATGATACTTAATGTTCGTTAAAATCAAAATAAGAAATAAATATTAATTAAGAGAATTTAAGGAAAAAATACATATAAATCTGATACCACTTATACTAGTTGTATAATTCATAAACAAAAACATAATCAAATCCATTATGCATCACATGAAAGAGGTTTGGACTCCTCCTCTGCCAACTCTAGAACCAACTTTTCACTCCCATCATTGTCCTATGCATGCTCAGGTTGTAAAAGGTCCTTATCTATCTCAATCGAGTTAGTTTGTTTCCTTGCTAGTCCGATAGACCCCTCACCCTACTTCCCTTTTCCCTCCTCACCTTCCATCTCTGAAACAATGATGTGGACTCCAAACATTGTCCTACAAACAACTTGACAATTAATTTCAAATCTTATGAGGGTGTGGAGAATTTCTTATTGATTTTCCTTGGCTTTCTCTAGTCGTTGGGACACCAAATTATTAACAGGTTGGTATGTCTCAACAATCCTAAAATTTTTTGCATCTTGATTCGCATAATACATTAGGTTTTCCACCCACTCTTGCACCTCCTCCTGAATTTTCTTATCTAGGATTGAACCATGTTTCACAATAAATGGTTCCTCCACTTTCTCCACATCCTCCTTCGCCTCCACTTCTCCTCATGTTGTTGCTATTATCTATCCACTTGAGCTCGTGAGGAGGATGCATTATCTTCTCCCACTTTCCCCTTGTTCTTCCTTTCTTTCCCACCATTACCAAATCATCTAGCCATACAAAAATCCAAATATCGATAATGCTAGGGAACATAGTTTAGACCACTTTGAGAACTGATTCCACTTCCCACCTATGAACTAAAATGATTGTTAAATGAGCACAGAGGAAGCCACTCCCAAATCCCATTCCCAACACACTCTTTTGAGCATATAATTAGATTAAAACCACAAAGAACTTTTACCAACCAAGCTACCCCCAATCCATGAGATCCACTAGAGAGACTCCACTCCTTCTAGCCAAACTCTACATCAATTTACATGGGTTAGCTCCTCCCTAAAAGGAAAGGGACAATACCAAAACTACACCATTTCCTCTCCCATTTCCAATTCAAGTTAACTAAAGCATCACTACCCTGCTCATCAAGATGTAAGTCTTTAAAATCTGATAATACCAATCATTTGAAGAATATCAACCTCCTGCTTTATGAGGGCATAATACATGTTTTCCCTCTATGTACACCTCTTCATCATTGTCGAACCATCGCTCATTAAATAAATGATCATTTCATTGTACTTTGCACCCTCCCAATTCAAATATGCCCTGAATTCATCAAATGGACAAAGGGGTGGCATACCTAGTTCCCCACTAACCTTCACAACCCACACATACCGAAAATGAACTTCCCTTTTCATATCATGACTACCTAGTTTCCCACTGACCTTCACCACCCACGCCTGTTGGAAATGACCTCCCCTACTGAAACCATGATAGATCATCACTGCATTTCAAACTGGTGGACATGCATAGTGCATGTGGATCCACTACCCCACTCATCATCACGCCATTTGCGTGAAATTATATATATATATATACATATATATTATATTTTTTAATGTATTTAATATTTTATAATGTTTTCAAATTATTATATGTAAACTTCACATTCAGTGATTAGGAATTAAACATCTTCTTCACATTAAATTCAATTTAAAAAATGAAATTTTTATAACTTCATCTATAAAAATGTATTTTTATGACAATATAATAACTTTTTATTTTTAATTTATTATTATTATTGTTAATAATAATAATAATGTAAAAATTGAGTGTGTATAATGGATAATAATTAAGAACATTTATGTCCTCTGCTAAAGATAACATGGATAATAATTAAGAACATTTATTTCCTCTGCTAAAGATAACATCTCCAACTTTAAAAAGTAAAAGATGTAAACCTTTCTTTGTTATTTGTAGACATATAAAAAATTAGAAGGTTAAACAAATTTTATGTTTTGTTGAGTAAAAGTTGGATGTTTGGTTTACTACTTGTTATGAGATTTTTGAAAAGTTCGTAAAGATGACTGAATATAAGATTCGCTCGTGACGAATTATATCCGAACTAGAGCAAGCATAATTAAGGAAGAATACGGTGCTTACACGTACCATTTCCGATTTCTTAGTCTAGTATCAAACCGGAATTTAAAAAAAATTCAAAAAAACTTGCGACTAAGAAGCTAAGAACGGTTGTTGCGAATTATCTCTGAGAAGGACTTTAGAAAAGTTCAGAGAGGTAGACATTCAGGCAGAGCTACCGAAACTCGTCTCTGCATAGCGGGCAGTGAAGTCGAAGATAAAACCATTGAAAGATGCAATGTTCGTGATAAATATGAGTACACCGCAATTGTTTTGCAGGCTCACCCGTGGAAAACATATCATGGCAAATTGCACAAAGCAATCCCTCACCCTCGCCATGACCTTCGCCGACGAGCTCTTCGGAAATAATAACGGTGAGGGAAGAGTCAACGGCTGAGATTGCAGCGGCCATCGGATAAGTCCCATGGAGAGAAATATATTGATCTCTCAAATGACAATGAAGATCGAACTGTTCAAGCCTCACTTGTATGGAAGGGGAATCTACCTCCATGAGCTGCAACACCCGTCGAGAATCTAAGAAACTGCCACTCCATGCTATTTGCAGGCTCCACACATTTCCGTCTAGGCGGCTCCAATCTCTTACAGTTCGCAACAAAATAATATCAATGTTTTCTGTCATTGCAATCTTGACGTCCTTTTTATACTTCAACTGAAGTGATTCGCAGTCGGCCAATCCTATTTCATCTAACAGTCGTATATCCACATGATCAGAAAAAGAGTCGAATTCCCAATCATCTCCGTTCGCTTGTCTCACACATCTGAAGACTACTGTCGAGATGAAGTGTTGTTGAACGCTCTCAGAATCCAGGCACACATTATGTGAAACGGCATCAACTTCACTTTCACTTTGCTCTGTGACTGGTACCGTCGCAGCTTCTAATGTTGCCCATTGCGCACGACCATCTATTTCGCACCGTGGCAGCTCGTCTTCTATAAATTTGTTAACCTTTTCAAATATTTCTATCGCAAGATCCCTATTATCACCAGGCATGTTGGGTACTTTAGTTTCACAAATTCGTGGTACGAAACGGAAAAAAAGAGTTGACCAACAAGATCTTTGTGATTACTTTAGTTAGATAGAATCTGTGGGGCTGGTTAGGTTTTGTATATATAATAAAAAATTATTCTCAAACATTTTTAGTATTATAATTTTCACTCGCCGACACGATATCTGACGAAATGGACGGCGACATGGGAAGAAATGGATTGACACTACCGACGGCATAACTCAAATTCCTTTATTCATCCAATAAATACGCAAAACAAAATCCTTTCGTCATTAACTTTACCCCCCTAAATATATAATTTATTAGTCACTCATTTTCAAACATGTATAGTCCTTGAATATATTAATAGATTTTGGATACATTTTATAATTTTCAAAGTTTTACCTTCGCTTATTTATTTAAAAAAATTTAAATTATTGTAAATAATATCAAAATAATTACATAAGTTATTAAATGGTATTATTAATTGATTTTCGTGGATTTAATGGGACTGTAGATTCTAACACTATGTATCCTAGTTTTTTTAGTCCAATGGTAGTGCACCCTGCATCGAATTTTCTTTTTATTTTATTCTAAAAGCCTCTTGCAAAACCACCCTTCTAATTTGTGCTCAAACCTTTATGGTGAAAAGTGCAAAAAGGTGTTTAAATTTTTTAAAATTATTATAAATAATATCAAAATAATTACCTGAGTTATTAAATGGTATTATTAATTGATTTTCGTTGATTTAATGGGACTGTAGATTCTAACACAATGTATCCTAGTTTTTTAGTCCAATGCTAGTGCACCCTGTATCGAATTTTCTTTCTATTTTAATCTGAAAGCCTCTTCCAAAACCACCCTTCTAATTTGTGCTCAAACCTCTATGGTGAACAATGCAAAAAGGTGATACAAAACATCGTGAGTCCCCTAGCTGAAGTAGCACCTATTATGACGCAAATTTGATCCACCTACGACACTTATGTGAATTTTCGTAAATATACCTTACCAATCCACATGACCACATCTAATCCACCAAAAACAATAGAAGATAGCCTAATCATGCACCCAATGAAGAAGTTAACCCATCATTGGGGAAAAAGAGAAGTGCAGAACCCCTCAAACCATTGGTTCTGCAATTGTGTGGGTATTCCTTCGATATTCGTGTAGTCTTTATTTTAGCATGATTGAAACAAGTTTCATAGCCCATTAAATTCCCAAGCCACTGAAAGAGCCTGGTGGATCAAGGGAAGCACATACCTCTCAAATTATCCACCCAAGGAATGAGTATAAGCCCATACTACTTGTAAATGCAATCACATGGGTGAGGCACGGGTCAAGATTTGACTTCAAGCCCCATGTCCATCTGTTTCACCTCAATGAAAACATATAAATGAGAGATTATATCCTCCATTTTCTAATAGTTGTATTTTAAGGTTATGCATCCAACATTATAACGAAGAGACTGTTGTTTCCATCCACCTTTCTTGAGTTTTCTTATACTCGTGCTACCCAAATTTCATCATGTCATGACATAAGGGGAAGTGAGGTGGGTTTTGTGCGACATCACAGAGAAAACCCATTAAAGGAAGCAAAGAAAACTTCGAGAAAGAGAGTTAGTAGACCACTTATGTAGCTCTCCTCAAGTGATATAATTCTTGTTTTCAATGTCTTTCCATTAGATAAATACAAAGAAGTTATTCTCTCCCCCAATAAAAAAAAATGGGGGGTTTTGAAAAAATATGGGTGGGTGCAAGTCAATCATGGTCTTTCATGACAAGTTAGTGGCAATGCAAACATGCAAAAACAACAATATGTTAACTTGGAAAGATTATTCAAGGTACTTTTACAATGAATTTGAAAATCTTGTAAAAAGATGAAATGTAAGAAATTGAATTAGCATTCCAAATATATAATTTTTATTTATAGAATTTGTGAATAATATTGGAGATTTGAGATTTTTCAACAATGGTATGCTATTTTATAAGAGAAATATAATGCATATGTTTTTGTTAACGCGGTGATCAATACCTTAATGATGGATTTTCCTTAAAAAATTGTATAATTATAGAGAACCCATTATTATATTGTGGGATAGTTTTTCAAAATTTGTAATATTAAGTTTATATTTTTTTAAATTATAAAAGTCATTATATCCTTGAAATTAAAAGGTCTTGTGTTAGTGCAGGGTACAAGGGTATTAACATTATCAAACAATTTATTTTTTGAGATTGTAGATCTCAATCTCTTCTAGTGTGACATATAACTTATTTTTAAAATAGTTAAGCTTGTAAAAATTTATATCATAAATAAAAGAAATGTATATTTTAGGATTATGATATATGTCAAGAGAAAAATATATAAAAAATATTGAACAATATTATTATTATTTTTAAATTATATATTTGGAATATGCATAGTCAACTCTATATTTGAAAATGTATTCTAGAGTGTTAACTCTTGCTAAAAAAAAATGAAATGAAAAGAACATGCATGCACTCTAGAATGTGCACATGCTCTAGAATGCACACATGTTCTAGGAAATCACACATGCTCCAGGAATCCACACACATTCTAGACTCTGTACATGCTCCAATTCTTAGGTCTTTCTCTTCTAACCTTCCTTTGATTCCATTTCCATTATAGTTACCTTTCTTTTTTTACATATTTATAGGTACATCATAATCATGTTAGACAGTGTTGTAGGAACGTCATGAGAAATCCATCACTCCATATTGTTGCTTTCACTCACCCTAGTGTTGCATCATGCCAGACCATATTTCCCTCCTTGCCCTTGTTCCACTCTCTCTCTCTCTCTCTCTCTCTCTCT
>ML778745.1:909686-966789 GCA_009831015.1 Picea engelmannii
CTCCCCCCTCTCCCACTTTAACACTCTCTCTCCCTCCTTCCATATCTCTCTCTCTCTCTCTCTCTCTCTCTCTCTCTCTCTCTCTTCATCATTATCCCTCCCTCGCGCTCTCTCTTTATCATCATATCTCCCTCTCTCCCCTTCTTCTCTCTTTCTCTTTCCTTATATCTAATCCCCCTCCATCTCCCCACTCCATCTCTCTCACTCGATTACACACTCGATCTCTCTCGATATTTCCCTTCCCCCTATATTTCCATCTCTACTCTTCTGTCCTTGTCTCTGCATATCCCTCTTTCCCTCTGTCTCTCTGTCCTCTAGTATTCTCACCCACACTCCCTCCATATCGTTTTATCTCTCTACCCATGTCACTCTCTTCACCTTCCTCCCTCTCCCACCCTATAATTCCCTCTCTCTCTCATACTTTCTCTCCGCCTTCTTCCCTCTACCACCCTCTAATTCCTTCTCTATCTACCCCACTCTCTCTCTTATTATTCCTCTCCACCTTCCTCCCTCTCCCACCCTCTAACTATTTCTCTCTCCCTCACTTGATTCCTCCCTCTATACCTATCTCTCTCTACCCCATCCCCCCCTCTCTCTCCACTTCACTCTACACCTTCTCTTTCTCTCTATTTCTCCCTCTTCATTGTCTATTGCTCCCTCCCTCTCTTCCATGTGCCCCTCCCCCTCACTTTCCTACATCTACAACTCTCTCCCCCTCACTATGCATCCCATTTCCTTTCCCACTCCCTCTCTCTCCTTCACTCCACATTTCTATGCCCCCTTCCCTCTCTCGGGACGTATCCCTATCTCTCTCCCTTACAAGAAAAACATTTTGTAGCAGAGGTTTTTATGGAACCTCCCTGAAAAAATTATCCCTTCTCCACTTATAGTAGAGGTTGTTAGAGGAGACAAGTGGCCAAAGGTTTTAGCAGAGTTTTTTTTTGTAGTGTTCCTATCAAGTAATTATTCACCAATTCATAGACAATAAAAATGCCCTGGTGCTTTAAAATTAAGGTGCATCATTATCCACTATTAACAAAAAAAAATAGACACACCGAACAAAGTGACTCTGTTCACATGCATATGACTCCCCAACGTGTCTAAAAAATTTATCTCACTTCGGAAATTGGTGCATCCTATGAATTTATAGGATACCTCATTGATAATGTGTATATGATAAATAAAGGCATTGATGCAATTAATGGAATGCAACCACTAAAATGACAAAAAAATTAACATAGCGGTGCATTTTTTTGTAACACCCCATAAATAGTGCATTATAATATACAATGGATAATTTAACAAAAATATCATGCTCTAAGAAAAATGGAGCACCAATTCATTCTATTAACCTATCATACCGCACATTTTATAAATAAAAAAATGATTTGTTGATGCATCAAATCCTAGAAAATGCATCAATGTTGTGTATTGTAAGGCACCAAACAAAATATATAATAATTTACCATGATGACTCATTGTGGTCGGTCAAAGAGAAGATAAAAGTATTGGTACATTTAAAAATTCACCATATTATAAGTATTTATCCGAGTATGTTTCTCACTGCATACTCCTTGTAAGTGATGAAATATTTAATCATGTATCATTATTTTATCAGATCTAGTGACTATTTATTTAGGTTTGTAAAATCAAATTTTTGACCTATGGTATCATAGAAAATATTTCAACTCTAAATGCCTTTGTGCCTTCCTAATTTATTTATGTTTAATATATGAAACACAAATATAGGAAAATAAAAAAATTGGGATTGTTGTTTGAAACTAGCTTTTTTCTAGGTACGACAATGGTTATTTTGGAAGTTGGGTACTATGTTGGGGGTATTCCTTCGTATATTGTCTCCTAATGTAGATATTAGGATAGATATATATGATCTGAAACAATGGAGGATAGGGCCATGCCACATAGAAATAGCCCCTGGGAAAATACATAGGAAGAATGCAGTCCATACTCCACAAATTTTGTTTATTTATTGATTTGGTGGGCCAATTTTTGATTTTGCTATGCAGTTAGGGTTTTGTTTCAGTTAATGAATTATTTTTTTAAACCTTTTTTAGATAGTTATTTCTTGTACTACTTCATTCCTTTTACGGTTTATAGTTCACATGGCCATTATAGCAATCAAGCTTTAGTGTTATAAACTCCTTTATCTTTTTTTAGTGGGTTATGTGCTCCTAGTTTTGGGTGTATTTACGTTCCAATATACAATGGGGTATTTATGTAATTGGATATATCCCTTTTTTATCTATGTGCATGATATTTTGATATATTATTCTTAGGGTTTTTATGCTTATCGAAAAACATCACTATTTCCCATATTTTGCATCTATTATTGTTGTATCTTAATGAAATGTGTTTTATCTATTGCTATTTTATTTATTTAGTAAAGTGGTTTGTTGATATGGATTGGATAATTATATGATTTTTCATCTATCGAGATGCTTTCAAAGTGGAAAAACTTGGAGAATTCAGCTTGTAGGGCCATTTTAGTGGCAGGTCCTAGTTTAAAAAATTGGGGTCTAGAATGTTCCAAGTCCATTTTGAGGCATTAAATGGGATTTTGGGGGGATTTTGTGCCCAAACTTTCTGCACATACATTTCATGGTATTCTACACTCTAGTATCTTTCAAACAATGTACACCATGCATCATCCAAAGCTCATATGCAAATGTTATGCCTCTCACAAGATGACCTATCATTTTGACCACCATGGTACGAGAGGATGCGACATCAACCCCAGTTAGTCATGCATATGGAGATAGCGATGTGGGGACTTTAAAATATATTATAGAAGGTCCAAAACCTCATCACAATTGAGGGTAGAGGATTTCAAAACTCTAACCCTAGACGACTATCAGGTGATGTTAATTATTGAGTCGCTTGGAGGACAAGGGGTTTCATTCTATGTTATTGTATTTTGTTCTATACCATAGTAGATAAACTAGGAGTGGGAAAATTAGAGAGAATCACAGAGGGGTTTAATTTTCTGTCTCATCCTAATAGGCCACAGTCCTCAGGTAACTTCATATATATTACCTTCTCCTTTGTGCTCGCATTATTTCCATAGAAAAGAAAACATATCAGACAAACATCCTATTATAGTTGGGTTTCCTCTCGTCAGGGTTTCCCAAAGAAAATATCTATTTTATTTTGTAAATGGTGTCTTATTTCATTTTATTGTTCTCAATTTTACACATTCTATCTATTTCATGGATAAGAAAAAAATAAATTACATAAGATTCAAGAACCTAAAGGAATTGAACCTTCGTATTATAGATTTCAGTTTTAACCTTCATATTATAGATTTCAGTTTTAACCTTCATATTATAGATTTCAGTTTTATTTATCGGATTTGTTTTGATGAACTATTCCAGTGGAAAATCCACTAATATTTACAGATGATATTGGTATCAAGGAAGGATTTATTTTAGGTCTTTGTGGGAAGTTGGAGGATCTAGGAATGGACTTAAAGGTAACTTGCAGAAACACTATCTATTATAAACAAATTTGTTCATAACAACCCTTGAGATCTAGTAGAAGAGAGATTTGATAGGTTGGAAGCATAGGAAAACTATATCAATTGCAATATGAACCTCCTCATGGATTCTCTAGAAAGAATGCTCAGACACTTTATATATGATGGAGGCTCTGACTCAGATATTAGGTTCGAGGGGAAATTGGGAGATCGAGAATACCAAAGAAACGAGTCATGCAAAGAACCTGAGAAAGAGAAATCGATTTCAAGTGCCATTAACCATTCATAATTCCTATTGAATATGGAAGTGAAAGTGGATATAAAGATATACCAAGGTGATATCAATGTATTATAACCAAATCATTGGTTACAAGAACTAGAAGTTTATCGTACCGTTCACCATATATATGAAGAGTAAAAGATTTCATTTTCTATATGGAAGTTAGAGAGAAAATCACACAAAGACACTTATGCTAGAGAGTGATCCACTAGTAACTAAGTGGGAGGGTTTTAAAACCATCATTAATTCCAAGTTTTATCCTATTGGGTATGAAGAGGACTAATCCATCCATTTTTATTACTTCAGGAAAAGGTAGGGATAGAGTGTATATGAGTATACCATCAAGTTCAACAAGATGGCCATCATGTTGTGTATCTCTCTAGAGAACTAATATGTACTCCTTAAGTATATAGGGGGTATACATAGTAATATTTGAAATAAACGGATTTTTTCAAGCCAAGGACAGTGGATAAGGCATGTGTATATGCATAGTGTCTGGAAAACATAGGCCATAACAAAGGGTAGTCAAGCAGTTCCAAGAAGAAAGAGCATGAGGAAGCTTCCAAGTAGGGGAAGAAGAATTGAAAATGGGAAAAGTATAAGAATAATACATCCACCACATATCAATGTAAGGATCCTACCAAACATTGCTATCATTCCAACACTGAGAAAAAATTATAGAAACTACATCCAGAGCCGAACCCGAAGAAACACAATTAGGAAAAAAAGAAAAAGAACATTCTAATCGCATATTCGATCAATTAGGCTTAAAATATCTCTAATTTAGATGAAAATATTATGTTCACATTTGTGTAGAAGAAGGTGAATATGAGTATCCTTCATCTCCAATATATTCCACATCAAGATTTAGGTCAATAAGACCAATATAGATGTTATGTTCGACTTTGGATCACAGGCTAATCTCATAGCAGCGGATCTGGTCAAAAATATTGGGTTGGAGGCTAACGATCGTCCTAGTCCCTATCCATTTGGTTGGGTAAACATGGATGTAGATATCAAGGTAAAAAGGAAGTGCAATATTAAATCCATACTCAAATCCATTTATGAGTTGGCATTACGCCCCCCAGTCCTCCTTATCTTATAACAAAGTGAAATCATAACAGAACAAAAGAGAAACAAATGGTGAAGTTCTCATGGGTAGAGAATCTTAGATGAGTAAGGATCTTTTATTTTTAATATAAAATTTGTAGTTTACTGATTTTATGAGTTATATATTATTTGAAATATTCTGGTGTCAAGATTTCAATCAATGAAAATAACATGCAGATATTATAAAACAATTTGTTTTCTTGTTTGTAGAAGCAATGAATGATTTCACAGTCCAATGCTAAGAGTACTAACGAGAAGTTCCATCCACCACATGAAGATGGAGTTGTTGGTTTTCCAATGGAGCCTCAAGGGAAATTTCAACCATCTTTGAGCCCCCAGGTATATATGTTTCATCCATTCTCTTATGTTCCACATTTTTTATTATCACAGTCTATTGAATTGACAATAGACTTCTCATAGCATGTGTTGTATGTTTTGTTTGTTGTGTGAATTTGTGTTTTTTTTGGTTTTCCTTGGAAAAAAGTTTTATCTTTATTAACATAACAAAAAAGCCTCAATAGTAAAGAGAAAATTGTTTCCTTTCTTTATTTTCAAAGGAACTAATGGAATATTAAATCTGTATAAACCATTCCATTGGATTCATATCCACTTTTATACTTAAAACCAAATCTATAGGGATAACCTGTTATCCAAAATCATACATAAGACTAGTCATTCAAAGGAAAAAACATAAAATTACATATCACTAAACCATAATACAACCTTCATATCCAGGTTTAACATTAAGACCAAATATATAGGTACAAATTATCCTCCATAACCATACATAAGACTAGTCCATGATATCACATGTTCATTGTCCCTTTTCATAGTATATTACATTTTTTTTTAAATTACGAGCAGAAATAGCTCCAAATGGCCAGAACAGAGAGTTATATAGAGTTATATCAAACTTCATGGATTAATTGAGATTCCTATAGCAATATACCTGCTCAAAAATTAGACATACAACCACTTTTAATTACTTGCAGCAAACAAACTTTTGAAAGTTTATCTTCTTGAGTAGAAAATTTACCCTTAAAACTAAGTTTACAGGTATAACATGTCCTTCATAAAAATACATAATATCATTCCATGATAACACCAATTCATCATCCCTTATCATAGCATGTTAAAACATTCTTCAGAAAATTACAAGTTGTAATTGATCCTAATGACTCGGACATAGAGTTCTACAAGTTATGTCAAAATTCAGGAATCAACTAAGATTCCTCCAACAATACACCTCCTCAAAATCCAGACACACAAACACTATTAACTACTAGTACTAGACCAACTTTTGAAATATCATTTTCTTGATTAATCAGTTCTCTATAGATGTGGAGGAATGAAGTTGGGAAAATGGCCACCATAAGATTGACCTGATCCAAAATAGGTTGCAACTTTAAGTTTTCCATCATGAAGTTTCCTTTAACCCGGTTGCAATAGTGAAACATGGTTGGTGCAGAGGAAGAATGCAGCCTTGGATCTCATCATAAGGACTTTGAGAAATTCCATGGCTCAGTGGGTTACCCGATCCATCAAGGGACGACTATGGCCTATCCTGGCAGAGGATGAAGAGCTACACAGAGATGTTGATTTGTAGGATCTTGAAATTTGTTCTTAGAATTACATTTCATAATATTTGTGGTCTAGAATTTGGAAATTATCTAGATACATTGTCCCTACGTCTTCCTGTTTATCCATGTGCCACTGCATTTGAGAATTCTATTGAGGCTACTCTATAGTTTTTTATATTTCCTCAAGTGATATGGAAGATTAATAAAATGTTGGGTTGTGGCATGGAGGTTGAGCTTCGTCAAAGTGTTTCCAAGGCTGAAAAATACTTGTCTAATATTATTACACTGAGGAGACTGGAGTTGTCTATTTAGTCCCAAGGATCTATAGGAGGAGATGAAGTAAAAATTTCTCAACAAAAACAACCACATGATGATTTTTTATCAAGGTTTACTAGGAAGAAGGATGGGTATGGAAAGGCCTATTGAGATACATTCCTACAAAACATATCTATGAATTTCATTCTTGCTAGAAGAGATACTTAATCCATGGCCATGAGTTGGTTTTTCTGGTTTATAATTCACAATCCCCGGGCTTAAGACAAATTCATTAGGGAAATTTGTGAGGTCTTAACCAAAAGTAGGGGTAAGGATTCTTCAAAGTGTATTGAATATCCCTTGGTGTTTGAAGAGGTTTATGAATTGGTTTACCTAAATTCCATAATAAGAGAGACTGTGAGTCTCTATCTCTCTGTTCCAAAGGACTCTAAATACTTTCTCAAGGATGACACCTTACCTAATGGAACATTTGTACATGGGAGAACTACTATAACCTATTAAATCTATTCAGTGGGGAGGATGGAATCCATATGGGGGCATGAATGCTTAGAGTTCAAGCCTGGGAGGTCGATAGAAAATGGTAGGTTTGAACCTCCTCATGACTCTTATAAGTTTTTTGCATTCAATGAAGGATCTTTGATCTAACTGGGTAAGGACTTGACCTATTTTCAAATGAAGTCTATCATTGCTAGAATTCTACTGTGCCATTGAATTCCATTGGTTCTAGGTAATCCAAATGAGAAAGCAATGCCACTCACTTTGTAACTTATTAATCATGGCCTCAATTTTTTTTTTGAACTGAAGAATCTTTGTACTTGCTAGAGATATTAGTAAATTATGGACTTCCCATTTACAATACAGTAACTTCAAATATCATACTTATTACTATCCTAAATGGTTGGCTACCTGGATATCTAAATGGTATAACTATGAAACTAAGAGCAGTAGAATGAAGCTACATGTCTCTAGTTTGTGTGGATGTCATTGGGATATTACATTCAAGTAGGTTATTTTCCATGTGTTGATGTGTTGCATCATTTTCAATTCAAACTGAAAAGTTATGGAAAATTTCATAGAATATTATTTTGTAAGTGAAGTATAAGAAATAAAGAAGACATATTGTATTAAATATGGCCTTCTTGTATCTTCGTTGTTGAGATAGAAAAAATTCCTCTAGATAATTAGGTATTGAACATGCTTTTGCAATTCAAATATCTGTATTTGAATATAAAATAAACAATTACTGAGGTTGTTATTATTTTCATGGATGGAGTCTTCAAAACAATACAAGGTATAAAATTCATTTTGTTAGAACTACAGGTTCTTTATTGGTGATTTCCCAATGCTTGAAAATTGAATATTTTGTAAGGAGCTCCTTTTTCCACTAGCAACCCGGACATCATTTCAATGCCAAAATGGTTGGGAATGGTCAAATTTCAATCATTGAGTAGAAAAAACCTTTGTGAGTCTTGCAGTCTCTTCGAATTGGTCCATTGTTCATGTATCCTCTCCAATACAGGGTTGATATCAACATTAAGTTCTATGTTCTATGTTCTGTTGGGTATCTATTTCGAAATCATATGGACTCAACCTATATTCAAGTGGATTTTCGTGAGGGAATAATGAGAGGAGAATCATAATTATAAATATCATGTAATTTTTTAAAATTTCATGTTCTATTTTCAATTGCACACATAGCATAGACCTTAATTTACTAGAAGTAGATAAGGTCGACCTCTATAGGTTACTTCCTAATTTGGCTTGAGTTTAAAGTGGTTGCATTTTTTCTAGCTCAATATAGGAAATTCCAATTTCTAACCCATAATAAAGTAAGCAGTGCACATTGCATCCTTGACCATGGAGTATGTACTCTCTTTGACCAAACCTTCCTATAATACCATTACATACAAAATAAGAGAGAAGAAAAAAAATAAAATAAAAGTTATCAATTGAATTTCTAAACAAGTTCATGCATGCAACTTGAGACTCAAGTTAGCACTAATGTTGCATATTTCTAGACAAAAATATTATTGTTGGGAAATACAAGACTTGTAGGGAAATCCAGGTTCTTGATATTAACTCAAAATCCAGATTATTTTAAAGCAATGTTGACATTGATGCCAAAATTATCGTTCTTCAGATAAAACATGATGCCAAAAGAACCAATCTATTAGGCATTTTTATTATGAGTTGACATAACAACCAATGTTTCCCTGCAAGTAAAAAATAAGCATAAGAACCTATTGTGGAAAAGACAAATTTGTTGGATCCTTTGGCCCTGGCATTATATCAACATGCATAGTTGTTGCATGCTACATAGAAGAGGGGTGTGTCGTAAAATGAAGAGGAAGAAGATGAAGATGGTATTCATTCAGGGTAGTTATTTTCCAATCATTATTTCATACAATAGAGCCAATCACCAACCCAAAATCATTGGAAATCTTATGGGATGACTCTATTTGGGAGGAGATGAGATTAGAAACAATTTAATCCAAGTGAGAGAGGATTTTTGTAGTCATAGACAAGATTGTTTCCTCTCAACCATTATGTTAGTAGGAGACACCATTTTTGGGGTGGTTTTCCCATTAATATAAGGATCATGGTATAGATCATGGTATGTTGGTGTCGATGATTGTAGCTATGTGAGACATTCTCCAGCTTACAAACCTGTGAGGTGTGGATCATTGCAACTATGTGAAGTCTTTCTCTCAGCTTACAAACCTGAAAGAAATACCCCAAGAAGGGTATGTGGTTCCTTCCTGAGACAGAGCTAGGAACATAGAGATGACCTCCTCTATTCAAAGAGTTGATAAGAACCCTAGACGATTATCTAGTGGGAAAGGTGATCTATTGAGTTAGGACATTCCTGTGGCTGAGAAAAAGGTGAACGTGTGAAATCTCAAAGTGTTGGGTGCATTGTCATGAGAACATAAATGAAGATGATGTATTATCCTCTAGAGTTGATGAGAAGACTCCAGATAATTCTCTTGTATGTGGCAATGGGAAAGAAGATCTATAGAGTGGACGTGCCTATGGACGAGCACAGGTGAACGTGTGAAGACCTGGTTCTTCTGTGTAATGCAATGAATCAGAGCTATGACATCCCTATGGATGTTCCCCTAGTGGATGAGCACTAGTGGGTGTATCATATCCTTTTCTATATATATTGTTCAAGAATCAGACCTACCTGTAACCCTAATCGTCATGTAAAGGGTACAGGTAGGCCCTACCTTATTGTGTCTAATAATAAACGTAAAAGATAATTAATCTGGATAATATTAATAATAATAGTAATAATAATAATAATAATAGTAATAATAATAATAATAATAATAATAATAAAAATAAAAAATATATTATGTCTTAGAGAGGTCGGCCCCATTGTGCCAACAGACACTTTAGTTGATAGGACAAGTCTAATATAAGTAAAGGAAAATATCCCATTGTAGAAATATATCTTTCTTGTGAGTTTGGAAATTTCAGCAAGTACACTTCTTTGGCAAAAGATGTGCACCTCTCTTGGGTGCTAGAGTTCTAGGGTTTTGAGCACCCTCTTGTGTGGTAGGTATTTCTTGGTGGTAAAGGTATTTCTCTTAAAGATTATAACAAAGGATTTGGCTGGGTTTTCTTCCCTTGTTGAGAAGGGTTTCCGAGGATACATTTGTTGTTCTTGTGCATGGTGCTTCTTCTTGTGATCTTGGTTGCTGCAACATTTATGGTTATGTTAAATGATAAAATGGAATGAACTTCATACTTAACTTAATTCTTATGAAAAATAAATAGTTGGGACTTATATTTATAGTGGTTGAGAGCTCACAATCAAAATCGAAATGGGATAACACACGGGGAGGAAAGGAGATTTCATGGTGATAGAAACAATTCCAAGATGCCAAAAAATAGGGCCACAGAGTTTGCTTAGTGTCCTTTAATTTTTTATTTATCTCTTCTCAGTTAATCTTATGGGCTCTGATTTATCTTTAAGTTCCCATTGTTTGTTCAATATTCTTCCCCTCTTATACTTTGTTGGCAATATTATACTATGTTGGAAAGCTTATTGGTATATCTGATTATCCTGGAATCTTCTTTAGTATTCTTCTTTTAGCATTATAACCTTGGGATTCTCACTTTTTGGTTGGGATTTGGGTGAATTACATACTTGGAAAATAAATCCCTATCTTTTTTTATCACAAGTTTTTGCAATTTATGCATACTCAGAGCAAGCTAGAGAACAATAGGCACATGAAATGGATGGATTATCAACATATTTTCAAAGAGTTACTAAGAATAAAAGAATCCTTGAAAAGAAGGATAGACCATCTTAGTAAATCTATTCAATTGTTGTTGATATCCACATAAATAACTCATCTTTATTGAGAGGAAGAATGTATACTACATATTATACCTTTGAACCAATATACACCAACCTATACCTTGGTGGACATATCAAAGACTATCATATACTTGACAAAAAAAAATTATAATGTCCATAGTGATATCAATTCCCTCCTATGGTTGTTGTTGTTTTTTTCTCATCCATTTGGCTACGGGATTTAGGCATTTAATTTTTGCTCACTCTTCATTTCCTTGTTTGTGTCCTTAATAATTTCTTTGGCTTCCATAGGCACCATCCCACTTTCCATAATTCCTTTGGTAAAATGACAATATATATTTTGTGTAGTTGACAAGGTGGGATTGGTATATGGTTTGTGAGAGTTGCAGCTAGGTTACAACCATAGAGGGAAATAACTTGAGTGCATAATGAAAATCCTAATTTAGAATAGGATGCCTCAAAATAATGGGAAACCTAGTCTCTTATAACTTTGGGAGTTTCAAATTAGGTTGAACTTATTATGGTTTTCTTGTCCACAGTTTTTATGTGTTGTAGGTAACTGTTAGCACCACAACTCACTCCTAGATTGAAGAAAGAGTAAGCCCGATACCCATTAGTTTATATGTCATAGGTATTTTATAAATGGTGACCGAATGGGAGAAAACTCAGAACAATATCGCTTTAACTCAAAAAACTGGGTTGGAAATACAGAGCTAGGTGAGGTCCTGATCTAACTTAGGCCAGTAAGTTGCATAATGGTGAGTAGGTGGAGGAAAAATGAGAGATGAATGAAATTCTCCTCTAGAAATCCGGTCTTCCAGCAACCTTTGGAGGAAAATTCTAAGATATGAGATCCTCTCAAATATGAAAACTTAAAGAAACTTAAAATGTTCCAAAAACTGATATAATCAAACCTACATCATACAGTCATCACAACACCCGAATGGATCATCCATGCCGAGGATTTAAGAGTCAGAATAAAAGAGTAAGGAAGAGGTTGGCTTCCATTAAACAAGAAGTCTCAAATATCAGTCTATAACCAGAGAACCAGAGGGCTCGCTAAAAATTTACAATTGGGATCTTAGCTCTACCATCGATGCTAACAAAATGGAAAAAATGCCTACATATACTTAGAACTAGCTCGAGATGCCTAAAATGTGATTATGTCATACATTCAAGGATTTATGTTGACGAACTTCTGTATCAGGCTGCGCATACACACATTGGTCAGACTGCCCATACAGTCTTCTTGTTGGACGCGATCTTTGTCAGTTCGGATTGACATCCTTCCTTTGTGCTTTGTCCCTTTCTGGCCTTCTATTTAAGGGAGGAGATGATGTCTCACCCACCTTCCTTATTTGCATTAAATTCTATCTCGGGATCAGAGAGGCCCATGTCAACTCTGCTCCTGAACAACGTGGAAACCTTCCGCTGGTTGATGCTACTTCCTTGGACTGCTACGAGGGAACCCATTCAATGGACATGGATGAAAATATTGGCAGGGACAATGGCGCCAACGTCATGAAGGGGAGACAAGGGCGCCCATGTGGTCAAGCGAGACATATGGAGGGTGACATGGAAAGTGTGGGCGAAAGAATGTGTGTGCACTATGCTGGGACAGGTCAGAGGTGGAATGGCATGGGGAAATGATGTGGGTGAAGATGAGAGGCTGTGACAATAGATGGGATGGGACCATCTGCCAGGGAGGACATGAGAAATAGGACACTTGTCAAGAAATGATTTAACGATAGTGATAAGGGGCTATGGCCCAACGATGAGTGGAGGAAAGGTGTAGCATAATGATATTAGGAGTGGAAGTGGAGGATGTGATGGGCAGAGGGGAGAGACAGAGTGGAAGACATATGTCAACAAGAGGCGATATCTGGAGGGGGGGTAGGTGGTAAGAGGTTTTAGTTGGGGGGGGTCTGACATCACGAGGAGGCACCATGATAGTGAGGGGCCTGCAGTCTAAAACCACCACATTGGACCCCCCCCTCACTAAAGGCAGAAAGCTGGGGGGGGTCCAGAATTGAACCTGCACCGTAGATCTAAGCACACATATTTTGGCCACCCAGATCTGCTCACTTCTTAGCACAACGCGCTCTTACACCTCGAACTTACATTAAGTGGGTTTTTGATCCACTTCTTGCCATTTTTTCTCCAAAGGTGCCCACTTTGAAGGTAAAAACGCCTCCTCACCAACATATGTGATAACATTAGGCTCCACGAGGGATAGATTCCTCCCTACAAGGCTCTAAGATTGCTTTACATTTCCAGATGCCTTCTGTTGAGCTATGGAGTCAAGCTCAGAAACACCTTGCTAAAGAAATAAAGGCCGAAAAACAATGAAAAACAACATACATGGGCTCCATAAGAGCTTATTTATACACAATCCTAAACTAATTAATTTTTTACATGGTGCTAGGTGAAAGAAAACTTCCACCATAGCCATTCAAGTAACTTCTTGAATGGAAGCTGCTTTACTCTGTCAGTGACCACTAGTAGATGATGCAATCGTAACAACAGAACAATCACACCCTTTAGTTTTTCTCCAAGGGCTGAAGCTAAGATAAAATGTGGTGGCTTGGGGTGGCTCCAAGATATGAAGGATATACAACTCCATATAATCATTGACAAGCTCATAGACTAAGTGACAAAGGATGGAAAGTGGGTAGAAGAAAACATGTTTTTCTCCACAACTTCTCATATAGGGATGAACTTGGCTCGTAGGCACATGTAGATGATAGGTTGATGTAGGTTGACAGATCTCACGTGAAGGCAGCTCACTTACAGGCTCTAGACAGGAGATAAAATTCTCCTTCTGCTGCTCCTCTGGTTTTTCTTCTAAGCTCTCCCAATGATCAGAGTCATAATCATCATAAAACATACCAGTGGTAAAGTTATGCTCTTCATCACGTTGTTCAGGAAGGCTAATTTCCTCGTATTGTTGCTCTTTTACAAATAGAGGATAAGGCTCTGCAGTCTTCTCCTGGAAGTCCTTCATATCCATCTCATAATCTGTTTTGTAGTTGTCATATATATGCTGGCTTCTCCTCTGGATGACAAACTGCGATGTGGGGCTCTATTGCTCCTCATACGAACAATCGTCAAAGCTAGGGACAATAGACCCCTCAGGAGAAGAATGCAGGGACTCTACAGTCATGATATCTTCATCATCATCCTCAATAGAGTTCCCATGAACATCCTTTTCATGGGCTGGAAAATCCTCTTCATGTTCTTCAAAAAGACAACACTCATGCTCTGCCTTCAATTCCATTAACTTTCCAGAAAGAGACGTTACTGGCTCCATCAGTTCACTTAGAGAATCTTCTTCCTCCTTGCAACCTTCATCCTCATAGATTTCCTCTGATGTAGACGAACATTAATGAGAAAGGACTGATTTATGATCCAAGTCATCAGGCTCATCCTCACAGCCTACGTAAGAAGAAGCTCTATATTGAATACAGTCATTGTATCCCTCACAATAGTTATGACAAATTGAATCACAGGGATAAAACTTCTTACAATGGGTAGTAAAATATGAGTGACAATATCTCAATGAAGAAATTCTAGAAGGGGGTAAAGAATGATACCATTCACGAGCATCCCCTGCTAGCGATAACATGAACATATTCATTAATACATACTCCTCATGTATCTCCCATTGGTGGATGAGTTCATGAAACTCCTTGCGATGTTGAGAAAGGTTGTCCTCTTTATGCTCTCTAAATCTAGGCAAATAATCATCCCATTCATTTGAAGCAGGAACAACATTTTGAAAACCAAGAACAGTGGAAAAATTAAAGAGAGAAAACCTCCGAGCCAGGATTCTTTCCATTTTGAACTAGTGCAGTCACCAATCGATTCTTCAACCATGGAGTCACCAACATATGTGATAACAGTAACCAAAATTTTACTTTTTGTTATTTTGTGAGACGCAAAATCATGAACTTCCATCTCTTAAAGACTTAATGAAAATGATCTATATGGAGTGACCGTAGGTCTGTCCTAGTACAAGGATTATTAAAAAATGCGAGATTATAATGTTTGATCTCTTTTAGAACTAGTGAAAGTGTTTAATCGATGTCATTCATACTCTTGTTTGTGACTCTTCCAAAAGTCAAGGATTTATTTTTCTTGGGCTATGTATGCGTATATCCTTCTATATCTGTGATGAATAAAATTGTTTACTGAATGAATAAATAAATAAGACTCTCTTTGTTTGGATTTCACTCAGCTCCATCTATCTAATTTCCTTTTCGATCATGAAATTTTCTTCAGATTCTATTGATTGCTTGTTGTTTCTTCATTTTAAATCAAGTATGTATTTTCGAAGAAATATTTTCAGATACTGCATATTTTGTCATGCTCAAACACCTAGAATTGTTTTAGTCTTGCCTTGCAGTTTTCATCAGTTTGAGGTCAAGAGCCCAATTTATTGCCTAGAAATTATGATTGTTTAGTTTCTTTGTCTTTAGTAACAAGACTCCCTCATATTGAGTAGGGTGCAATTTCACCATGATTTCAGCAATATCTGGGTTGTGTTTGGTTTTATGTAGGTTTGGAGACATCCTATGGCATGGGGGCTATAGTGACATGAGTATTATCTTTCTACAAAGAAGGTGATATTATTTTGGAAAAAATTCACTACTATGGTATCACTCGAGGGTTTTTTGATGTTGATGCACAAAGGTTTGGAATAAGGACACAACTTCTAGACATGCACAATGTACAAACTCTTGAGCTTGCTCTCAATAAATGTTTGACAACAAGTGGGAAGACTACAACTGCAGAATATAGAAATAATAATACATTTGTTTTCGTAGAATCTATTACTAATCCATTTGTGAGAGTTTTGGATTTGCAGTCTATTTCCACTGTATGTAAGAAGTATGGAGCATTTCTTATTGGAGAAATATTCTTTGATCCACCCCATTTTGTACCATGTTTTGTGGAATTAATATAAAAACAATTTTTAGTTACCAAAGAAATATATTTTACATAAGTAGTTACATCACAAATTAGGGGTAGTTATCTCAATGTTAATCCTATAAGTAGGGGTACCATCAGAAAGTTCTTTCTTCATTTGTAATACACTTTCTTTGACACATAAAAATAGACATTCTGACATATTTTCCTACACCATTGTGTCATCTATTTAATTTCTTTAGCTTTGTAATTAGAAAGTATACTCTTTGGGAATTTTTGTGGTGATAGGGATTTAATTCTGAGGATCGGGGCTACAATCGAATCATTTTAAATTTAAAATATTCTTCTTCTAGGTTCATTCCAAAAGTCGTAATAGTTTTTAACCATCGACCTCCTAGTATTATGTCATCTATTTCAATTGGCATGGATTAAAATGAATATACCATTCCAGTATTTCCCATAGTCAACAAAACCTTATGTCACTTCCAAGTATATTATGAAAAACCTTCATTACCAAGGAATTCATTTACTTCCAGGATGGCCTCTTTTGAAGGAAACTTAGTATCTAGGAAATCATGTGAATTGAGAGACTCAACAACCCATATGAGCAGAGAATGTTTATCACACTCAAAATGAGGATGGAGTTGTTGACCTATATAAATGGATGTTTATGGGTTTATTGGATCAACAATATCGATTGTGGTTAGCAATATGGATGCTCCATATGAGTCAACATCCTCAGGATGTGGTACCACCCAAGGATCAATTGACCTGAGGAATCCACCTACAGATAATAAAAACATGTTGATATGAGCAATATGGGTAGTATCAGGTGAAGAAAGGGTGAATATCCCAATAAGAAATGGATCTTTAAAAATACCCTTACCGACACTTTTGTACCCCCCTGGAAAACTCACCTTTAAAAGGAACATTGGTTATAGGATTAGCTCGCAAGTCGGATGTGCAACAATTGAGTTAGTCAATGATGACTACATTTCTTTGATGGGGGAAGAATATGACAAGAAAATTTTGGATGCAACAACCTTCATTATGTATAACCAAGTGTCATCCAAGACAAGATTATAGTTGAGTGTTGCATATACTACTTCGACTTCTAAGGATACAATCTTTCCCTCGAGCTCAATGTATAAGGAGCTAAGAATTCTATGGGATTTGAATAATGTCCATCAAAATATTTTAGGATAGTTTGAAATGTAGCAATCTAAGGAGAACCAAGGGATTTCCAACATGACAAATACATAATGAATGTGGTCACTCCTTTGTTGATCATCATATGAACGATATTATCATTAAGAAAACCAACTATGATTTGAAATTCTAGTTTGTCTGAGAGACGTGGCTCACTCTATTTTTCCTAAGAGAAAATAATTTTTTACCCTGAAGGGTCAATTCCCCCTATGGATGATATAAAGGATTTCTACTGTGAAGAACATCTTTGTAATACCTCGAGTGATGACATGAAACATGGTGCCTCGGTGATATCTTCCACTATGCCATAGTTTTTAGCTACTTGAGCATTCATATTATGGTCAGTTTGTCGAAGTACCCATTTTGGAGGGAGAATTGTAGGTTCGAAAGATATTTTATTTAAAGTGAGAGGGCCATTGGGTGTTGTAGTCGATGGAATATATTTATATGAAGGATCCCATTCTGGGGAGTCATATTTATTCTCTTTGGTGGATAGTTCCACCATCGATTTAACCATCGTAATATTTGTGGTTGAGGACCCTGAGTTTCCCCTAGGTGGAGGTGTGGGAGATTATGCTCTCATTTTTTGTTGTTGGGGGATGAAAGGATTGGTTAATATTGTTGGTTGGGAAGGAGATCCCCCTCACTCAATTTATTGATGAACCTTTTCAAGGGGATGGCAATATTTGGTGAATCGGTCCTCCTTACATACCATGCAAGGAAATTTTTCCTTTCCTTTATTTTTTCCTAGCATCAGGGTCTTGGGATTTTGTACGCTCCTGCTGGTTATAATATTTTATGTATTTACCCTTATTTTTCTTCTTACCTCTAGGTTGTTGAGATGAAGTGGATTGAACAACATTCACCTCGGAGGTTTTTGCAAGAGAGGGAGCATATTTGGTATCGGTACTAGTCTCAGATGAGGTTGGAGTAGACATTGTATGTCCTTGTTTCCAAGTCGACTGGGTCACAAAATGTAGTTTTATTACTTGAGGAGGTGGGTTGTAACTCATGATAAAAGTCTCACCAGGCCTTGGATGGATGAACCATCAGTTGCATTGGATTCAGGGTAGCGATTGTCAGCTAGTGGGCCCCCTTCGTTGTCATTTTTTTACCCAAAAAAGTTCTTGTTGGATGATATATAGAATAAGGAAACACAAGGTAAAGAAAGGAAAGGAAAGAAAATTCAAGGAAAGGCAAGGAAAGAAAAATAAAGGAAATCATATTCAAGTTTAGACAAGACATGGCATAGAAAGGCTAGGCAGGACAAGGAAATACAAGGAAAGGTAAGGCATGGCAAGGAAATTTCTAGATCTAGGTATGGAAAGGAAAGGAAAGGAAACAAATGGCATGGCATGGCATGGAATGGAAAGGAAAGGCATTGCATTGAGTGATAACATAATTCAAGGAAGGGAAATGCAGTGCAAGGCATGACTAGACATGGTAAGGAAATGAGAGGAAAGGCATGACAAGGCAAGGAAAGGCATGGCTAGACATGGTAAGGAAAGACAAGGAAAGGTAAGAAAAGGCATGGAATGGATTGTCAAGAAAAGGAAAGGCATGGCGTGGAAAGGCAAGGAAGGGAAGACAATGCCATTACAAGGAAAATCAAGGCATGGCATGGAAAGGCATGGCATGGAAAGGCATGGCATGGAAAGGTATGACATGGAAATTCAATTCAAGTAAGGGAAATGAAAGGAAAGGAAAGGCTAGGAATGAGAAGTCAAGGAAAGGCATGGGATTGAAATATCTAGGTTTAGGTCTAGGTATACGTATGGAAAGGAAAGGAAAGGAAATGCAAGGCATGGAAAGGGAAGGCAATGAATGACATGGCTAGGCATGGAATGGATAGTCAAGGAAATGCATGTCATGGCATGGACTGCATGGCAAGGCATGGTATAAGATTCCAACTAAAATTTGCTCCAAAATTTCTATATTTTTAACTGTGGCTTTCGTCAAACATTTCAGGAACAACTACAAAGAAATAGCTATGACACCTCTATAAAATTTCCCTAAGTGATATTTGTATTTTCCCCCAAGACTGGAGTGATTTACTTTATTTGGAGATTCATGTATTAACACAACAGTTTATAAGTGATGCCATATCATGACACAAATTGGTTATTTAATACCATGGCTACATATGAGACAATAACAATGCCCATAACAATTGATGCGTTTACTTATTCAATAACATAAATACATAGTAGGTTTCAGATGACTACACATAGTAATTTATGAAGGAACTTGATATATATCTCCTGGAATCAGCGTTCTTGAATGCCGAGTGTATGTGAATGGACTAGAAATGGACAGCAACAAAATACCTTGAATCTACAGGCTTGTAGCGCCCTTCTGATATAGAAGAAAGAGTTATAGGTAGATCTAATTGTTCTGGAGCAAGACACTCATCCCCAACTACCACTAAATTTGTTCCCAGGGTTAAAAAAACTTTCCACTATCCAAATAACCTCCCAATAGTGAGAAATTAAGCCAGAAATTGAGGTCGACCCCTCCAGTCTACAAACTGATGTCTAAGGATGATTTCCACACTGCAATATTAGTCCACAATTAATAAAACATGACATCAATAATAAACGCGACCCCCTAGGTGAGTAAGTGACTCAGTCAATGGAGAAATGCGCCTAGCACATGAAGGAATGCGCCCAGGTAAGGGAACAATGCGCCCAACAAAGAGTAGACTCGTCCCACACTGCCCAAGTTGACCCCACAATAGAGAATAATGATCAGTAATAAGGAAACTCAGCCCACATGATCTAGTCGACCTCTTTGACAGAGATAGCTCAGCAGACACCACTGAAACTCATCCACAATGAAGAAGAAATGCTACCACTAAAATATCGAAGCAGTCAATTAAGTTCAAGGAAGAAATTGTTGAAACAATGTAACTGGAAAGAGTATTCTTATTATTATGGTTATATTATTCATAGAATCAATCCCCATTGTGGATTGATCATGTTGGTTATTGTATTAGGACCAAATCCCCTTTTGCGGATTGGTCAATAGACAATTATAATAGGCAGAATAAGAAGTCATCCCCAACAGTTATTATTAAGACCCAAAAATATAATAAAGGTGGGTTCACCCACCCAGAGTGAGAAGTCATCCCTGCCAGTGAAGACACTTCACATGTGCCAGACTTGTATATATAGAGACGCTAGCGCCTCACTTTGACACACAACACACTTGCCCATTTCTAAGAGGCAAGTTGCGACTTACCAGTTGTCGAGAGGGAGAAGAGTGGCACATCTTTTGGAGAGGAATTTCTATATTGGTTTGAGTTATCTCTTGACATTGTATTGGCAATTTATGATAAGGAAGTTTTTTTTGGGTTTTCTTCCCCTAGAGGGTTTCCCAGGATAAATGTTGTGTCTCTTGTGAATGTGTATATATCAGTGATCTTGTTCTTATGTTTCTCTTATCTATTGAAATGAAAAGAACTATAATAATGGCATAAAACATTAACATGGTATCAGAGCCAACCTAAAGGAAGCATATTTCGTAAGAGAAAAAAGGCATTGTTGCAGTACCTGCAGATTATGGTTTTTCAAAAGTGAAGCTTTTCAGCTCCAAGACCACCTAGAGTGTTGTGCCCTCCCGCAAGAATCATTTTGGTACCTTCAGCAAACCTTTTCAATGGTTGGATCTCGCAGAAATTGAAACCCTAGTTTCACAAAAGTACCAGAAGTACAAGAAAACCAGTACCAGAAGTACCAGAGTACCAGAAGTACCAGAAGCACAAATCTAGAAATCCGTAGATTAGATTTGAAGGGGAAAAAAATGGATTTTCTCATATTCAAGTACACCAGGCTGCTCGCCTTAGCCAAGCGCACCTCTTTCTAAGGTGAAAATTTGATTTTAAGCATTTTCATTTTTGGTCATTTTTCATAGCCTCAAGTACAAGATGTCTGCAAGCACAAAGCTTGTTGAGAAACTAGAAGGCATAGACAACTTCTATGCCTAGAAGTATAGGATCGGTCTGATCCTTGCAAAGAATGACCTAGCAAGATTCATCAAAGAAGAAGTGTCGGAACCTGAAGATGTCATAGAGAAAGCAAAGCATCAGAAGGACTCAATCAGGGTTCAAAGAATCATTGCAGATTCAATCAAAGACCACCTAATCCCATATGTATCATCCAAGAAAACTCCAAAAGAGATGTTTGAATCTCTAAGAAAACTATACGAAGGAAAGAACATCAACCAAAAGATCAACCTAAGATCTCAATTGAAGAATACCAAGATGCAGAAAGGAGAAACGATTCAAGAATATTTCTCCCGAATCTCAGAAATTAAAGAACAGTTAAAAGCGATTGGAGACACCATAGATGAAGGAGAATTCGTAATGACGTCCCTAAATAGTCTCGCAAGACCTTGGGATTCTTTCATCCAGACAATATGTGCCAGAAAGGAGAACTATAGTTTGAGAGCCAATGGGAAGAATGCATCCAAGAAGAGACAAGGGTAGCTAATTGTGAAGCACTACTAGCAAGGGATGATGATCAAGCCCTAGCTACTCATACAAAAGGAGGAAGTAAGAAACCCTACTTCAAAAGGGAAACTCATAGAGAGCATGAACCATCAAAGAAATTCAGCAACAAAGAATCTCATCCAAGAAGTTTTCAAAAGAAAGGAAAATGCAAGGGAAGACATCTCTCATCCATACAATGCTATCATTGTGATAAGATGGGACACAAGGCGAATTCTTGTCCAGTCAGAAGAGAAGAATACAAGAGGAAACAAAAGAGGCAACATGCCCACATAGTCGAAGATTAAGAACCACCTATGAAGATGATTAAGGACCATGTCTTGATCTAGGCCATCTCAGGATCTGTATCACCTGGAGAGGACACATGGCTTATTGATTGTGGTGCATCAAAACACAAGATGGGTAAGAAAATTACTCTCTCTTGTATTTTGGAAAAGAAGTTTTCTCAGAAAGTGACACTTGGAGATGATTACCAATATCCCATCAAGGGAGTGGGAGAATCAAACTACAAGCTAGATTCAAAAAACTCAATAACAATGAAGGATGTACTCTATGTACCGGGTTTAAAGAAGAACTTACTTTCCATATCAGATTTAGATAAGAAAGGCTATAGAGTTGCCTTCATATATGGAGAAGTTCTTATGTGGGCTAAGGGAGAAACCATAAATGAAGCAATCGTCATCAGAAATGAAGAAAATGGCTTATATAAGTTGAAGGGTCACCCAGAAACTGCCATGACCCATGGCATAGAAAACTCATACGAACTTTGGCATAGAATATTAACCCACATCAACTACAAGGCACTACCATACATATGAAAAGCTATCACAGGTTTACCAGAACTCAAGGTCGATCAAGAAGGCATATGCAATGGATGTGCGCAAGGGAGGAATATCAAGAACCCTTTTCCAAAATGGGATATCAAAGCGGAAGGAGTATTGGAACTCATTCACTCAGACGTGTGTGGCCCAATGCCATCATCCTCCATTAGCGGGTATGTATACTATGTATCATTCATTGATGACTATTCTCGCAAGACCTGGATATATTTCTTGAAATCTAAAGATGAAGTATTCAGTAAATTCAAGGAATTCAAAGCCTTGATAGAGAATCTTTCTGAAAGAAAGATTAAGATACTCAGGTTAGATAATGGAGGAGAATATACCTCAAAATAGTTCGTGAACTTATGCAGAGTTGTTGGGATCAAGAGTGAACTCACTACTCCCTATAATCCTCAACAAAACGGTGTAGCTGAAAGGAAGAACAAAACAATTATGGAAGATGTAAAGACCATGATTCATGATCAAGATCTTCCTATGTGCTTATGGGAAGAAGCAGCAATGGCAGTTGTTTATGTGCATAACCAATTATCCCATAGCGCACTTGGGTTCAAGACCCTGGAAGAGATGCTCACATGAAAGAAGCCAAAGGTAACACGTCTCAAAATATTTGGCTGTCCAATGTTTATTCATATACCAAAAGAGAAAAGAAACAAGTTGCAACCCTCTGGAAAGAAGGGAATATTTGTGGGATACTGTGAGGTCTCCAAGGCCTTTAGAATCTACATACCTGGTCACCACCACATTGAAATCAACAAAGACGTGACCTTTGATGAAGAGGAAACACTTAAGAAATCAAGAAGATGTCAACTTGAAGAAGTATATGAAGAGGAACCTATAAATCCCAGGATTGCAGAATCTATGAGGGAAGTTCCTAGAGCTACAGAACCAGTAAGGAAAGTCGTAACTTCCCCTGATGAGGAGATTCCTGAAGACCACGATATAATAGAAGTTCAAAAACCTCCTCAAATGACCTTCTCCCATAAAAGAAAGTCTGCTTGGGCAAGAGAGCTCATTCAATATGGAGAGAAGTATGGTGTTCCAGAAGGAACCTCGATACAGGTCAAAAGACCAAATCCATTCTCCAGTTACACAGCTTTGATGTGTAATCTACTAGATGAAGAGCCTACCTGCTTTGATGAAGCCATTCAAAAGAAGGAATGGGCAGATGCCATGACAGAGGAATACCAATCCATAATAAAGAATGATGTATGGGAAATAGTTTCCAGACCAAAATGTAAGGATGTGGTATCATCAAAATGGATCTTCAAAATAAAACATGTTGTTGATGGAAGTATTGAGAAATATAAACCAATATTTGTTGCTCCTAGATTTTCCTAGAAAGAAGGCATTGACTATGAAGAGACATTTTCTTCTGTAGCCAGATACAGTTCAATTAGAACCATCATAGCTCTTGCAGCTAAGATGGAATGGAAGCTACACCAGATGGACGTGAAGACAACTTTCCTGAATGGTGTTATCGAAGAGGAAGTGTATATAGAGAAACCCCAAGGATTTGAGGTTGAAGACAGGAAGTCTCATGTTTGCAAACTGAAGAAAGGCTTATACGGATTGAAGCAAGCCCCTAGGGCTTGGTATGGCCGTATAGAAAATTTCTTGACGAGATTAGGCTTTACCAAGAGTAAAGCAGACTCAAATCTCTACTTCAAAATTATGGATAATGAACCAACAATATTAGTACTGTATGTGGATGACTTATTCTTAACTCGAGAAGAAAATCTCATCTCTGAATTTAAAAAGAGACTTGCCATAGAAATTGAAATGAAAGACCTTGGCCTAATGCATTACTTCTTAGGCCTTGAGGTATGGCATAGTCCAGAAAGGATCTTCCTTAACCAAGGGAAGTACACAGTCGAAATCCTGAAGAGATTCGACATGTTGGAATGCAAACCCATGAATACACCCATGGAAGCGAAGTTGAAGCTGTTGGTCGATACTTTGTCAGATTTGATTGATGCCACACTATACAAACAAATTATTGGATCACTAATGTACCTGATGAACACCAAACCAGACATTTTTTTTGTGGTAAACACCTTGAGTCAGTTTCTGGTAGAGCCCAGACGTGTTCACCTAGTGGCTGCAAAACGTGTGATGAGGTACTTTAAAGGTACAATAGATTATGGTCTCAACTATGATGGAGATCATAACTTTACATTGAGTGGATATAATGATGCAAATTGGGCAGGAAGCATTGCTGATAGAAAAAGAACTTCCAGATGTTGTTTCAGTTTGGGATCAGCCATGATCTCATGGCAAAGTAGAAAGCAATCCAGTATTTCTCTCAGCACAATGAAAGCAGAGTACATTGTCGCATGTTATGCTAGCTCTGAAGCTATATGGATTTGAAAGTTGTTGACTGGTTTATTTGACCTAGAAATGGAAGCAACCACGATCCTATGTGGCAACCCGAGCTCCATAAAAATGACAGAGAATCCTATATTCCATGACAGGTTGAAACACATAGAGATTCACTATCATTACATCTGTGACATGGTACAGAGAGGAGCCTTGAAGCTCCTATATGTCAGCACAGATGAACAGGTTGTTGATGTGTTGACAAAACCTCTATCTCGTGTAAAGTTTGAAAACTTTAAAGATAAGCTTGGTATAGTCCGAAAGGACCCTCCCTGAAAGGGGGAGTGTGTGATTCCTTGCTTCTGACCTAGTTGTTAGACGTAAAGCAAGATGATTCCTTGCTTTTGACCTCGTTGTTAGACATAAAGCAAGATGATGATGTGTTCCTTGCTTCTAACCTAGTTGTTAGACATAAAGCAAGATGATTCCTTGCTTCTGACCTCGTCGTTAGACATAAAGAAAGATGATGATGTGTTCCTTTCTTATGACCTAGTTGTTAGACGTAAAGCAAGATGATTCCTTGCTTCTGACCTTGTTGTTAGATGTAAAGCAAGATGATGATGTGTTCCTTGCTTCTGACCTAGTTGTTAGACGTAAAGCAAGATGATTCCTTCCTTCTAACCTCATTGTTAGATGTAAAGCAAGATGATGATTTGCTCCTTGCTTCTGACCTAGTTGTTAGACGTAAATCAAGATGATTCCTTGNTGTTAGACATAAAGCAAGATGATTCCTTGCTTCTAACCTCGTTGTTAGACGTAAAGCAAGATGATGATGTGTTCCTTGCTTCTGACCTAGTTGTTAGACGTAAAGCAAGATGATTCCTTACTTGTGACCTCGTTGTTAGGCGTAAAGAAAGATGATGATGTGTTCCTTGCTTCTGACCTAGTTGTTAGATGTAAAGAAAGATGATGTATACCTTGCTTCTGACATAGTTGTTAGACATAAAGAAAGATGTGACTGACACTGAGCTACCAACTTATCAGATGTGACATTGAGCTAGTGTAGTACTGTGATGTGCCAACCTAGTGTTGTGATGAAGTATAATTTTTTACTAATACATATTGATGCAGATGATGATGGCATTCTTTCGAGAATGACGATGCTGCCGATGAAGAAAACCTCCGATGACTCGTAGATATGCTAGCTAATGTTCCAAGATGATATTGACAATACTGTCCTCCTGATGCCACTGATGATGCATACCTCTCTCGCTTGATGCCATTGAAGAATACCCTTCTTGTTAAGGGGGGGTGTTGAAATAATGTAACTGCAAAGAGTATTCTTATTATTATTGTTATATTATTCATAGGATCAATCCCCATCGTGGATTGATCATGTCGGTTATTTTATTAGGAGCAAATCCCCTTTTGTGGATTGGTCAACAGACAATTGTAATATGTAGAATAAGAAGTCAGCCCCAGTAGTTATTATTGAGACACAGAAATATAATAAAGGTGGGTTTACCCACCCAGAGTGATAAGTCGGCCCTGCCAGCAAAGACACTTCACACGTGCTAGACTTGTATATATAGAGAGGCTAGCACCTCACTTTGACACACAACACACTTGCTCATTTCTAAGAGGCAAGTTGCGACTTACCAATTGGAGAGAGGGAGAAGAGTGGCACGTCTTTTGGAGAGGAATTTTTGTATTGGTTTGAGTTATCTCTTGACATTGTATTGGAAATTTATGATAAGGAAGTTTTTGCTGGGTTTTCTTCCCCTAGAGGGTTTCCCAGGATAAATGTTGTGTCTCTTGTGAATGTGTATTTCTCAGTGATGTTGTTCTTATGTTGCTCTTATCTATTGAAATGCAAAGAACTATAATAATGGCATCAAAACATTAATAGAAATATGTAATGATCTCTTCTCCAAACTATCTAGGGTGTATCGTTGCAACACCAAAACTAGAAAATACACAAGGGTTTCCAAAAACCCTAGACCCTTTCCTCAAGAGCTCTCAAAATTCTATTTTCCAATTGAGTGAATGGAAGAATGAGCGACACCTCCTCTTTTCCCCTCTTTTGTTCCTTCATTGAATTAAATCCTACTCACTTTACTTTTTAATTTTATTTTAAAGTCACCTAATGTTTGCACACTTTATAATTTTTAAGTGACTTTATATTGCCTAAAACCCATGTCTACCTTTTTCCCTTTTTCACTTTATCAAGTTATTTCCGAGGAAAATGTTGAGTTCGCTAGGCAAATTTTCTGGATTAGCCTATGGGAACCAATTTAGGCTAGCAAAACCATTCCTTATAATTACTAGGCCAACGAGGACATTACATTCCTCCCTTCCTGAGATTGCTTGTCCTCAAGCAACTATAATCTAGGATGCTGCAATATCTTCTCTCCTTCCCAAGTAGCATCCTCGATAGGTAGATTTTTCCATTTGAATTAGTACTCTTTGATGTTCTTGTTCCTTAATTTCCACTCTCTAGTATCCAACACCTCCTCTATAATTAGAATCAAATACCCCTCCTCATCCAATGGTGTCATCTCTATATAAATGATAACATGTTGTCCCACTGCCTTCTTGAGGCATGAAACATGAAAGACAATGTGTATCTTACACCCCTCTGGAAGCTCTATCTCATAAGCTACTTCCCTGACTCGCCTCGAAATCCTATAGGGACCGTAGAATTGTGGCTTCAATTTCTCTGCCCCTTTCATTTTCAAGGATGATTTCATGTATGGATGCAAGCAAAGGTATACCAGGTCTCCCACCTCGAAACTATGCTCCACTCTACGCTTGTTGACGTACATCCTATGCTGATTTTGTGCCATTTGTAGGTTATCTTTGAGAGTCTCCAAGATGTCCTAACTCTCCTGAATCCAATATTTGGCTTTGGGTTCCCGACTGTCCCCAAACGCTCGACCCATAATGGTGGTGGTGTCATAACCATACAAATCTTTGAAAGGTGTCATCCTGATCGACATGTGATAAGTGGTGTTATAGCAATGTTCACCCAAGTGCAGCCATTTGATCCACGCCTTCTATTGCGCTGGCACATAATTTCTCAAATACCCCTCGATCCATTTGATCGCAATTTTTGTTTTCCCATCAGTATGAGGGTGATAAATGGTACTAGGTGTTAATTTTGTCCCTACGAGTCTGAACAGCTCATGCCAGAATCCCCCCTTGAATATGCTATCTCGATTAGTCACAATTGTCTTGGGCAATCCATGCAGCTGAAATACCTCTCTAAAGAACAACTCTTCTACTTGTGCTGCATAGTACTTGATTGATATGGCAAAGAAATGGGAAAATTTAGTAAGCCTTTCAACAAACATGTAGATACAATATTTCCCCTAAACCAGAGCAACCCTATGATAAAATCCATCGAAATTCTTTCCCATTTTTGTTCAAGAATGGGAAGCGGTTGGAGAAATCCTGCTGGGTGGGTATGTTCCACCTTGTTTTGTTAATAGATGTGGCACTCCCGTACAAACTTCAATACATCCATCTTGATACCCTTCCAAGCGAACCTCTCCTGAATTTGTCTATAAGTCTTCAGGTATCCTGGATGACCTGCCAAAGGAGAAGTATGTGTTGCATGTTGAATTTTGTTTTTCAACTAGGATTCTGGTATTAAAAAGATCTGATCCTTATAATATATGATGTCATCAATAACCTTGTACCTTTCATCAGAGACCTAACCATCAAGTATCTCATAAGCAAACCTATTTTTGGAGTATTATACCAATAGAAGTGCCTTCCATTCCACTGAAATCTCTATGAGAGAGAGAGAGAGTAGGTATGCTCGAAAGGGCATCATCAACCACATTATTTTTGCCTTTGACATACTTAATTTCAAAATCGTAGGCTTGGATTTTACTGATCAATTTTTGTTGCTGCTTGCTCAGCTCCTTTTTCTCCATGAGGAACCTCGAGCTATTATGATCAGTCTTTACCTTGAACCTGTTCCCCACCAAGTACTACCAAAATTTGATCGAAGCATGCATTATGGCCAACATCTCTTTGTCATATATGGAGTAATGTTGCTCATACTCTCGGATTTTGTGGCTGTCAAACACTATCGGGTGATTTTTTTGCATCAATACAGATCCTATACCAGTTCCCGAAGAATCACACTTCAAAAAAAAGGGCTGAGTGAAATCAAGGAGTGCTAAAACAGGGCGTGAGATCATCACCTGCTTCATTTTCTCAAATTTCTCCTGGGCCTTCTCTATCCAAATGAAAGCCCCCTTTTTGGTGAGATTGGTAAGTGGCGCTGTCAACTGTGAGAATCCCTTAACAAATTTAATGTAATTAGTGCAAATATTGGGGAAACTCTTTAGTTCTATCAAATTCCTAGGACTTGGCCACTCAATGATTGCCTTGATCTTTTCTTGGTGTACTTGTACCCAGTTCATCCCAAACACCTGCCCCAACTAGAGCATCTTTTCCATACCAAATTCACACTTGGATTCCTTTGCATACAACCACTGACTCTCTATAATACCAAGTACTTCATCCAGATGTTGCAGATGGTCCTCCCATGTTTTGTTGAATATGAGGATGTCATCAAAGAAGACCAATAAGAACTTTCTCAGCTACTTGTTGAACACATGATTCATGCACGACTGGAAAGTAGTAGGGGGATTAGTTAGCCTGAATGGCATGACCAAAAACTCATAATTCCCATAGTGTCAAATAAAGGTTGTCTTAGGTACGTCCTTCTCTCATACCTTGATCTAGTGATACCCTGATCGAAGATCAATCTTCGAGAAGAACTTGGCTCCCTTGATCTCATCCATTAATTCATCGATCCTGGGTATGGGGTATCGATTCTTGATTGTGTTCTTGTTTAGGGAATTGTAGTCAATACACATCCGCAAAGTACCATCCTTCTTCTTGACTAAGACAACAGAAGAGGCAAATGTGTTGGAACTAGGGTGGATGTGGCCCAATTTCAACAATTCTTTAATGGTTTTTTCAATATCATCTTTGTAAACTTTAGGATGTCGATAGGGGTTTGTGATAACTACTTGGACCCCCTCCTCTAGCTCTATGATATGCTCAAAACCTCTATCAAATGGAATTTCAGGAGGAATGTCACTAAATACTTTATGATGTTTGCGGAGTAATACCCGTAAGTCCTCTAGAAGTTGTTGCAGATGGTCAGGTGGCTCTTGGTCAGAAATAAAACACTCTACAACCCACTCTATATCACCATGCCTCATAACTACCTCCATGCTATGCGATGACACAATCTTCGGTGGGTACCGGTCCATGGATCGTAGGAACACTTTCTTTCCATCTGACCCTGTGAACTCCATCTCCATGGTCCTTTGATCAGTAGTGTATCTCCCAATAGAGTAAAGCCACTGAACGCCCAACACTATATTTGTGTCTAGCATGTCCACCACAAAGAAATAATCTTTCATTGGGTAGTTTCCCATTATTATTGTGAGCTTGGTAATCCACTTGGTGTAACTCATCTGGTGGCATCAAGGTATGACTACTGTGAACCCATCGAATTCCTCTGTCAGAATTTATCTCCTCTCGACCATGTTACTGTCAATGAAGTTATGGGATTCACCCCCATCGATCAATATGGTCACCTTGTGCCATTGTAGGACACCTCTAACCCTAAAGGTATGATATCTTAGAAATCTTGACATTGAGGCCATGATTGGGCCCTTATCCCCAGAATATGAAGACTCCTCTCCTGATGTTGGATGTCCCTGGTCCTGTGTCTAGTCCACCTTCTCATCCTCATCATTGTCACTGTTAGATTATACCTTAATGTAATGGTCCTTGCCCATTCTATCCTTCCCGACGCATCTGTGCCCTAGTGCCCATGGCTCCTGACAGCTGAAACACAATTTATTTTTCCTCAATTCTCTCCTGGTCTCTTCATCCAGTTTGGGCCTGCCATCTCAATCTCTTTGAGGTGGTCTAGTGTCCTTAGTCTTCGGGGTAAAAGTGTGTTTGGGAAGAAACCAAATTTTAGGTACTGCATCCTACATATCCCGAGCTCTGTTGACTGCATCATGTAAAGAGGTAGGTTTGTAGGCCTTGACCCATCCTCGTAGAAGCTCCATTATCCCCTCAACAAACAACATCACCAAACGACCCTCTGAAATGTATGACACCATCACCGCGACCCTCTGAAACTCATATATATAGGCCTCTAGGCTACCTGTATGTTTGACCTGAGCCAACTCTCTGAAGTGAAGCTCAGGGTCCTTCCTATCAAATATATCGATGAGTCTCGATTTGAATTCAAGCTAGGAGGCAATCCCTACATGTCCCAAAGTGACTAACCCATGGTACCACCACTCATGAGCCTCTCCATCTAGGTGCAAGGTGGCCAATTTAATGGCATATATATTTTTCATCTGGTGCAGTTGGAAGTAAGTGTTGATCTTTTGCACCGATGATCTAGCAGAGCATTTAGAGCCCCTTTCAAAGTTTTGAATAATGACTTTACCAATGGTACGTCGCAACTCAAAATTGTTTGTCATGGCCCTCATGGGCCTTCTCAGTCGGTTTCTGCTCTTCATATTGTAGAACTCTACGAAGTACATGGCTGAGTGGAAATCATCTCTTAGTCTCCTGTACTCCTTTAAATATTCCCTATAGGGCTCGTCCTACTCAACCTACATCAATGGAACTACGACCTCATCCCCCCAAAATTGAAGCATAATGGGTCTGGGGGATTTGGTCTACAAGTGGTGGTGGCTCTGCATGGTAGTGCGTGAGTGGATTCCTTCTCCATTATTTGAACCCCCATCACCATTTTGGTTCTGCTTCTTTGTTCCCTCCAACATATTCTTCACAAACTGCCCCATAAGGTCAATCATGGCCTTTTGACCCTTGGCCAAGTCATTCAAGATATTGAACAAACTTTTGATTCTGGCATCATCTTCTTCCCCCATAGTTCCTTTTACCTTAGGTGTGAAATATGGAGCTGCCTCTCATGTCCCTTCTTCTCTATCCTCTTCTTCTTATTCCCACCCAGGGGGATCTGGGGTTCTTCCCCTACGTCTCCGATAGGTAATGTTCTTCTCATATTCTAGTCTCATAAATCCGATTACAAATTCGCTTTAGAGCCCACACCTACAAAGGAACATGATCTGATACCAGTGAAAGATTACAACTAAAATTTTCTCCAAAATTTTTATATTTTTAACTATGGCTTTCGTCAAACATTTCAGGAACAAATAGGAAGCAACAGTTTCATCACCTCTGTAAAATTTCTCTGACTGATATTTGTATTTTCCCCCAAGACTGAAGTGATTTACATTATTTGGAGATTTGTGTATTAACACAATAGTTTATAAGTGATGTCATATCATGAAACAAATTAATTATTTAATAGAATGGGTACATTTGAGACAATAACGATGCCCAGAACAATTGTTTCCTTTACTTATTCAATAACCGAAATACACAGTAGATTTCAGATGACTACACACAGTAATATATGAATGAAACTAATATATATGTCCTGGAATAAACCTTCTAAACTGCCGAGTGTATGTGAATGGACAAGAAATGGACAACATCAAAATACCTTGAATCGACAGGCCTGTAGCGCCCTTCTAATATAGAAGCAAGAGATAGGTAGATGTAATCATTCTGGACCAAGACACTCGTCCCCAACTGCCACTAAATTCGTCCCCAGGGTTAACACGACTTTCCACTATCCAAATAACCTCCCAACAATGAGAATTTAAGACAAAAATTGAGGTAGACCCCTCTAGTCTGCAAACTGATGTCTAAGGATGATTTCCACATTGCAATATCAGTCCAAAATTAATAAAACAGGCCATCAATGATCATCTCGACCCTGCAGGTGAGTAAGTGACTCGGTCAATGGAGAAATGCACCCAACACATGAAAGAATGCACCCAAGTAAGGGAAAAATATGCCCAACAAAGAGTAAACTTGTCCCACACTACCCAACTCGACCCCACAACAAAGAATAATGCTTAAGAATAAGGAAACTTGGCCCACATGATCTAGTCGACCTTTTTGATAGAGATAGCTCAACTTCCACCACTGAAACTCAACCACAATGAAGAATAAATGTTGCCACTAAAATATCGAAGCATTCAATGAAGTTCAAGGAAGAAATATGGAATGATGTCTTCTCCAAACCAACTAGGGTGTATCATTGCAACACCGAAACCAACAAATACACAAGGGTTTCCAAAAACCCTAGACTCTTTCCTCAAGAGCTCTCAAAATTCTATTTTCCAATTGAGTGAATGCAAGAATGAGGGGCGCATCCTCTTTTCCCCTCTTTTATTCCTTCATTGAATTAACTCACGCTCACTTTACTTTTTAATTTTCTTTTAAAGTCACTTTATTCTTTCACACTTTATAATTTTTAAGTGACTTTATCTTGCCTAATACCAATGTCTCCCTTTTTCCCTTTTTCACTTTATAGGGTCATTTCCTAGGTAAAAGTTGAGTTCCCTATGTAACTTTTTTGGCTTAGCCTATGGGAACCAATTTAGGCTAGTGGAACCATTGCTTATGCTTCCTAGGCCAGCGGGGACATTACACCTGGAATGCAATGTATTGGCATGGCAAGACATGGCATGGAGAGGGAAGGGATGGCATGGAAATTGAATTCAAAGAATGGAAATGCAAGGAAAGGTGAGGATAGACTTGGCAAGACAAGGCATGACAAGGCATGGTAAGGCAAGGTCTAGGTATGGAAAGGAAATGCAATGCGTAACAAGGCATGACAACACAAGGTCTAGGTATAGGTCTAGTTCTAGGTATGACAATGCAAGGAAAGGTTGTCCAAGTAATGCCAAGGAAAGGAAAGAATAAACTTGGCAAGGAAAGGAATGAAAATGCATGGCAAGGCAAGGTCTAGGTATGGAAAGGAAATGCAATGCATGACAAGTCATGGAAACAAAAGGTCTAGGTCTAGGTCTAGGTCTAGGTCTAGGTATGACAAGGCAATGAAAGGTTGTGCAAGTAATGCCAAGGAAAGGCAAGGCATGGCAAGGGAAGGTATGGCATCGAAATTCAATTGTATTCAAGTCTTGGGATGGAAAGGAAAGTCATGGAAAGAATTGGCATGGAAAGACAGGTTAATAAATGGCATGGAAAATCATGCCATGACACGGAAAGGAAAGGAAGGGAAAGGAAAGACATGGCATGGCATGACATGGAATGTAAAGGCATGGCATTGAAAGGAAAGGAAAGGAATGGAATACCATGGCAATGCAAGGGATGGCATGGTATGGAAAGGAAATAAATGACATGGTATGCCAAGACAAGAAAAAGAAAGGAAAGGAAAGGAAATTCAAGGAATTTCAATGCAAGGCATTGCTTGACAAGGAATGGAATGGTAAGGAAAGGCAAGGCATATCATGTAAAGGCATGGCAAGGAAAGGTCTAGGTATAGGTATAGGTTTGGAAAGGAAAGGAAAGGGAATGAAAGGCATGACAAGGCAAGGAAATAAACATAAAGGAAACAAATGGCATGGAAAGGCATGCCATCTTGCACATTCATCCATGGAGTTGGATACCTTAGAATTCACACACATGGAGTGGTTGCATGCATGCACATTCTTGGAGGGAACATTTTATGTGGAAACATGGCATTTGAATTGGGTTGATAACTGTTTTTTGTGATGCGTCCCCTCCATGAGAATTACTTGGTGTATACTAATACTATGTTGTAACATGGTCAACCCTCGATTGAGGATAGCTCTTACTAATCTTTTATTATAATATTTATTTGACTTGTCATGGATAGTTTGGGGATTTAGGAGCTCTCTTCTTGGGCTACATTGTACAACATTTTTGCAATCTTAATGGAGAATGTGAGGCATATTTTATTTGATGTGAGGCTTTATTGTGCACTTATATTTTATGTGTTGATTTCATATTAAGAAATCCTTGTAGCATGTTTTGATTGCCATTATAATGAACCATGATTCATTTTGGATAGAGTAATTCGAGGTTTCAACAATATTATTTATATTGTGATTATGCTAGCATACCATATAATAAACCCATTTTTTGTTCGATTAACATAACCTCACATTCATGAAAAATTCTTAAGCATGGAACCCATAGCGTTTGAAAGTATTTTTCTTCTATAAAAATAAGCAAGCTAAGGTTGATTTGTGTCATGCATAAAATCCCTTATTTACTCACATTCTCATTTTCAAGAAAGGCAACGTAAGGAAAGGAAATGCATGGTAAGCCAAGCCAAGCCAACACAAGGTAGGGAAAGGAAAGGAAAGATTAGGAAAGAAAAGGAAAGGTAAGGCTAGACATTGCAAGGAAATTCAGAGTAAGGAAAGGCAAGGTCAGGAAAGGCAAGGTAAGACATGAGAAACAAGGAAGGACAAGAAAATTCAAGGAAAGGAAAGGAAATACAATCCAAGACAAGGTAGGGAAAGGAAAGGAAAGGCTAGGAAAGAAAAGGAAAGTTAAGACTAGACATGGTAGGGAAATTCAAAGAAAGGGAAGGAAATGCAAGAAAGGCAAGGAAAGTTAAGACATGGAAAGTAAGGAAAGGAAATAAAATGAGAGGAAAGGGAAGGCAAGGTAAGAAAAAACAAGGGAAGTAAATGCAAGGAAATCAAAGCTAAGACAAGTAAGGGAAAAACAAGGCTCGGATAGGGAAGCATGGAAAGCAAAGGAAAGGAAAGGATAGACATGGAAAGGAAAGTAAAAGAAAGGAAAGGAAAGGTAAGAAATTCAAGGAAAGGAAATGTAATACATGGAAAGCAATGGAAACGATGGTAATGCAAGCCAAGGCATGGGAAGACAAGGAAAGATATGGGAAGGAGAGGTAAGGCAAGACTAGACATGGTAAAACAAGGAAAGACATCGGAAGGGAAGGGAAGACAAGGAAAGAGATGGGAAGGCAAGGTAAGGAAAGTCTAGACATGGCAAGGAAAGGATAGACATGGAAAGGAAATTCAAAGCAAGGAAAAACAAGACAAGCAAGGAAAGGCAAGGCAAAGCAAGGTAAAACATGGGATGTAAGGAAAGCAAAGTTAAGGTAAGGCAAGGCATGGAAAGACAAGGAAGGGCAAGGCAATACATGGGAAGGAAAGAAAAGGTAAAGCAAGGAATGTAAAGCAAAGGAAAGGAAATTAAAGATGAGAAAATACATGGAAATGCAAGGAAAGGAAAATCAAACAAAGGAAAAATACAAGAATACCATAACAACCATAAAATGAAGCCAAAATTTCAATCATTTATAAATTTGAAATATTCATTCAATTATTCCTTTTACATGGTTATGGTCATTCAAGTAGAACATTGAGATAACTTATGATATTGATGGTCTCCATTAACTTATCGTGCTCATATTAAGGCAAGATGTATCATACCTTTGATGAGTTCTTGTGTGGCATTGTTTGTAGTTGGAGGTTTGTACGAACAAACAAGTTTGTAAAGTGGTACACATATTCACGTGGTCTATAATATTGGAACATATAACCACCTTTATTCTATTTTATTTGATCATATGTTAGATATTCTCCTTTATTAACCATCAACACAATTGAAAATTCAATTCCATCGGAGTTTGTTATTGATCACATGAGGGTATTCTTTCCCTTCAAGCAACATGAAAACCAACGGTTAGTGCCCCATTAATTACCTCTTGGGGAAACCACTGCATATATGTGCCCTTCAAAATATTGAGTTTCAACATGTGAGTCCACTAAATTACCAAAGAATAAAACATGGATGCTAGTTATTCAAAATTGAATAGAAGGTTTCACTAAAGCTGGCAATAAAAGATCTTAGACGTGACTGTAATCTACTAAAATATTCGATTGGTCCTCCTTCAACTGGGATAATTCCATGGTTATAAATTAACCAATGGGGTGTCATACACAAGCTCATCTATCGACCCAATCTTTGGATTCACAATCATCCCATTCATTACTACTACATGGACCTGTTTATGCCTAGAAAAATTCTTAATAATGAATGTGGATAAATAACTTGATCAAGGCCCCAATTAGGCTTATACTCATTTTGGATGGTGATCCTCACCAGTATGTAGGCCTGGTTTCCACTAACGAGATTTTATCCACTAACGAGATTTTATCCTCGAAAGGAGACCTCAATTAAGACTATTCTAAGATATTATGTAGAAAATGAAAGAACTAAAGTGTCCTAACTGGGATATAGAAGTAGTCCATAGTATCATACTTTATGATATAAATCTATAGAAGTAGTTCATACAGCCTATAACAATTGAAAAAATTCAAGTAATTTTTAACTCAATAAATAGTTATCAAGAACAAACAAATATGCATACTCACCCTCATCATAGAGGATAAACGAAAAATTGAATAGTTCACATACCTAGGAAATAGTTAATGAAAACACATATCAATGATTTAAAATACTTACTAAGAAACACAAACATGCATCATCAAATTCAATGAATGATAGATTCTTACCAACTATAAAAGATAGCTTATCATTAATTAAGCATATATTCACATATTTTAGCTGTAGTGAAAAATACACAAACTAGTGCAACTAGTGCCTATCTGGAATAAAATAAGTCAAAGAAACATGATGTATGTCATTATAATCAAAAAATGATAATAGTGTAAAAAGTGAATACAATTAAAATACTCCATAGTCTTCAACCATGTACTCCAAACTGGCCAATAGTGCACAAGTTTTGATCATTGATTCCTAGCTCAAAATTGAAATGATTTCAAAAAAGAGATTGTGATAGCAAAAACCTCTTTTATAGACATGTGAACCTCTTTTATAGACATGTGAATTTGTTTTCCCTCCTTGATCTTAAGACTCAAATTTTCCGTTTTCACCTACAATCCAAACCATAAACTATTTTTAAAATAAAATATGAATAATAAAAAAAAATCCAAATTTAATAATAAAATAAAAAACTAAAAACTAAAATAAAACAATCTACATAACTAAAATTATTTAAAAAAAAAAAACAAGAAATAACTTAAAACTGAAAATAAAAGGGTGTTGGCTAGTTGTTCTATGAAATGGTTTTTTTGGCCATCAAGCTACACAAATTTACACAAATCACTATTTTTTGTTGTTCAAAGTCCATTTTTTAATGTAGAAATGGATTCAGCATGCTGAAAAACCCCTACAGAAATAATCTCTCAAATCTACGAATCCAAAAAAATTTAGACTTATTTATGGAAAATATCCCCAGAAAAAATGATCATTTAGTAGAACCTTTAGCCTACTGCAAATAAAAGGGCTTGTTCTACTAAATGCTTTTTTTCGCCTCCTGCTACATAAATTTACATGAAGCACTATTTTATGTTCAAAATCCATTTATGAATGCATAAATGGATTCAACATGCTGAAAAACCCTAGGAGCACTGGGATTCTACAAAAAGAATCTCTCAAATATAGAAATCCAACAATTTTTTGCCTTATTTCTAGCAAATATCCCCACAAAAAATCATCATTTCATAGAACCTTTAACCTACTACAAATAAAAGGACGTTGACTAGTTGTTCTTAACTAAAAATAATAAATGTAAACAAATATTAAAACTAAACTACAACTAACTAAAATAAATATATAATAATAAATTTAAACTAATATTAAAACTAAATTAAAATTAACTAAAACAAATATATAAAAAAACTTAAAGTAAAATAATATTAAAATCTAACTAAACAAAAATAAAATTAAATCAAACAACTAAAACTAAATTAAATTTAAAATAACTGAAGTAAAAGTAAAAAATAAAAGAATTTTTTTTTTTTAACTATTCCATGTCCGTCCTCTGAATTGTATTATTCCGGCATCGCTTCTTCATTAGGTTAGATTAGGCATCCAGAAATGTAATCCTAGATTAATAAATAAATTAAAACTTAAATGGAACAATTTACATGAAATAAAATTATATCGAACTTTGTTCTATGGCGCTTTTCTTTATTCACATTTTCATAGTGCAGAGTTGTTGCATCGCGTTTATCTTTGACGGAATTACCCTTAATAGTATGGTAACTAATCTGAGCGATCTGGGGTGAGACAATCCCAGCGATCTCCTGTTTTCTTGCAAATGAGATTTTCTTTGGTGGCATTCCTCCATCCACTTTCTCCTTTTTAGTGAGTAATCACTTCCATCGTGGCACTATTTACTGCACTGAAAAATCGTAGACCCCTCCTCCATGAGTTGGCTGCCAAATACAATGATACATTCATAGTGATTTCTTTACCAGGCACTATAGTTACCCACTCACACTTGCTGAACAAACCATATGAGATTGGGATTTTAAGTCCCCTTTTTCTGCATTTTCATTATATTCCAGCGATCAATGTATCTCTGCAATATCTACATCATCGAGATCTGGTATAACTACCATTGCGTTTGTGGAACAAAACCTTCCAATGACGTGGGATATTCAAAATATATATTTAGCCTTTAATGCTAAAATCCTGAGATCATGTGAAGGTGATATTTTATCTTTATTTGGCTTGGCCTTATTATGGTGGACTAGGGTTTCCTTTCTTTGGCCTGATCACCCCATACCTTGACTGATGTGTCACACTCTTTGCCAAAACCCTAAATTTACGTGGAAGCAAATCAGAGGAATCTCGTGTGATCTTGTGGAATGGTTTCTGAGAGATGGGGCAGCCTCCGATCTTTAGTGTTTTGAGAGGAAACTTGGCATTATTATTGCGTATTGGTAGCTGTTCCAGCTGGTATTTTGTTAAGATTTTTTGTGAAGACGACTGCCATCTTATGTGTATAAAGATATCGCATATGCGTTGATGACTATTCTATCTGTCATCACTATAATAATTTCCTTTTGATGGAAGCAAAGTCTCGGATTTAGCTGGGGCTAGATCTTTGTGGAGATGCAATAAAATTGGAGGACCAGGTTATATCTAGCGGGGAAGGGCCATAGCCCATATCGACGGTTAGCGGTCATATCGGGCAATGAAGTAACACAAAGTTTAAACACTAGAGAGCGGACCGGGGAAAATACCATAGTTCCAAAAGGTGGACACACGACACCCCCTAAAGCATATGGGGGTAAAGCGGGTGAGCGCAAAAATGTTCAACCACGCCCCGATGTCACGTGTTCTAATGTTATTGGATATGTCAAATCAAAAATCACATGTGAAAAGTGATGGTCGGTCAAATCACCTCACTCCACCTTCTCAGGTACTTTTCGTCCGTGAAATGGCAAGTGAGCGTCAACAACCCGAATGCTCATCATTCGAAATAGATTAGCCTAACACGATAAACAATTGTACCTGTAAGTATTTTCTGAGTAATTCATGATTAGAACTCAATGATTATCATCCTTCAAAATATTCATTCTGCTCCGGGCAATGAATGCTTCATTCATAGATGGAGTAATTCCAAACTGGATCAACTTCCTAATTTTTGTGATGTTAAGGATGATAAAAATTGTGTTTTCTGCAAAACCGGGTGACATGGACAAAGATGACCAGGGAACATCGTGAACCAAGATTTTCAACGAATATGATAAATTCATTAGTGAATGAGAAAGAAAGGTTGTTCACCGAGATATCATCGATGAAATTCTATACAGATCCAGAAACAGAGCTGAACTGGTTGAGATCATTGGGGAAAAACCAACGAGTTTGGTTGAGCACTCTAAAGGAACAAATTGTCAATCTGGAATAAGTTCTTAGGTTGAATTGAGTACTTTCAGAAAGTTTTGTAATTATATGGACATGCGGCTCAACTAAAAATCTCGGATATGTTAGTCCTATTTACGTCCCCTGTAAAGTAGGAGAAAAGTTGTTATACGTTACTTCTTTTTGTAACCAATCTCTATCTTTAGAACTATGGGGAAGTTGAATCGTTTTGAATCTAGCATGTAAATCTTCTATATATATCATTCCGAGGATAAAGAAAGTATGAAGGAAAGAGGGGCCTGCCCTCGTAGTAGGAAGACTTTGTAAAATCATGGAGCTAAAGTGAATATATAATGCAGAAGCAATTTTTAAATTTTTTATGAAAAATTTCTAATTGGCTATGATATGAGTTTTGTTTTCTTTTTTAGTGTGTACTTCTTGTGTCTTTGAAATCCCATTTATAATTTTTTCTTTTAAATTGGAGAGTTAATTCGTTTGATGATGTTTTAGACTTAGCAATTTAAACTGTGTGATGTTATTTTTAATGAATTCAGAATTCCTCATGATGCAGTTATGTGTTTCCCTTTTTTTTGTTTCTCCATGAAAATTTCAATTTAAAATTCAGACTCATTGCCTCATTTAGCCTTTTTCCTCTGGATAATTCTAATGACTTTCCACTACTCTATTCATTTTTGACTCCGTAACCCAAATGTCGCCCTCATTTCTTCGGCGACTTTATAAAAATCCCCAAAACAAACCAAATCTAGCCACTGATTATCAAAGAAACATCAAGTGACACGAGAGATCCCACTTGGGTTGAGCAGACTAGTGCCTCAGCTCTAAAGCTGGTTGAAATAGTTACCCCTATCATTTGTTCTGATGGTCAAACAGATTTACAGAGTGCTAACACTATCAATCTGCATTGTCTTCTAAACCCTCAATCATAACCCAATCGGTAAAAAGATCAATTAGAACAGTTACAATTACAAACTTCACCAAGGAAATTCTGCCAAACGCTTCATAAGCGGTTATTTGTGACCTTTTTGAATCGTACGCATGACAATCAGTAAAAAGGATAAATTAGAACAGTTACCATTACAAACTTCACTAAGGAAATTGTACTAAAAACTTCATAAACTGTTATTTGTGACCTTTTTTTAAAGCATGGATGCTCATTTAACCAATAAATAAAACCACACCCTAGTCATTTTGTTTGTGCCATCTTTGGCCATTAAGTAGAAAAATAACACATTTAATCCTGCCTTTACTCACAGATTATAATTGTGTTAATTTTTAAATCTTTAGTTTGATTTGTCAAATGTACATGTATCTGATATGAAAATGATCAATCGCTATATGACTTATTGCAAGACTTCATGGAACGCATTTGACTGAAAGCCAAACCAAACTTAGGAAAAACAATCAACAAGAACTTATGGTTTTCAAATAATAATATATGACTATAACAAATTTTAAACGAAAAGATGGGGCTTCCTTAAAATCCATGCTTCAGTCAAAATGAGAACTCTCAACGCATTTTCATACTTTTATGTATGTTCTTTTAAGAAGTAACTGATTTGGATTTAAATAAGTTTTAGTTGAATTATTTTAGTTCTCTCGAAGAGTATAAAATTGTGTTAAAACCATAGTTTTTGGGAAGAGTTCTAAGACTTGTCAAGTTTGATACATTTGTTCAAATTTAAATATATCAGAAAAAAAAAAGTTAAATTGAATTGATTTTATTTCGTAGAAAAGAGGTTTATAGAAAATGCAGAATTTTAAAAAAACGTTAAATATTTGTTAAAAATAATTCTTTATGCAAATTTTAATTTATAGTTCACTTCTACTCCTTAACATATATTCTTTCTTTTAAGGTGTAGATTGAATTTTTTTAAATTTGACTTATAACTAGATTATTTCAATCCACCAAATTGTTTAACTAATTGACTTATGAATTCAAGACCAAAATTTTGTGAGACCGTTGATTCATTAAGTTAATCTAATTTATGGAAGTGGGGGATGGAATTAACTTTGCATAAGTTAGAATATATATGCAATCATTGTTGAAGATCTATGGATTCAAAATACTCAAAAGTCGTAGATAATCCAAAACACAAAATTTTGATTTCATGAAAGATAAGCCAAAGAATCAATATTAAGAAGTGTGTGAAGAATCAATAATTGAAGAAACAAAACCATCAATCATCTTCTTCAATCAAACAAGATAAAATCAAAGAAAAAAGAAAACCATGTTTTTCCAAAATTCAAATGGGGCCCCTTTGTTTTTGTAAAACTTTAATGGGAGTTGTTGAGGCCTCAACAAGACCACACAAAGAAGAGATGTTTCTCGTCCATATTTCAACTATTTAATTCTCTTTCAACTATTTCATTCTCTAATGATCGAACTAAATGGAATCTATATTTCATTCAGACCAATGTGATCGATCTACATCGACCACCTCCCAAAAATATCTTTTTACATGTTCTTTCCTAGGTGATTTATCTTCATAGTTTTCTATTCTCTCTCTTATTACTGAAGAACACCATTCAATAATGGATTTTTCATATCGAATGAGGGAATTTGTGAACTTCATTTATTTCCTATGTAACACACTTTTGATGCATGTGCCTACTCCATCATGCTCCCCTTTCCCATGCCCAGACTCAGAATAGTTTGAAAGATATGGTACCTTGATTTTATTGTGCATCATACAGAACCATTGAAATACATGATAATTTTTTAACTAACCTGCGCAACCATCTAACGCAATCCAATGTTGATCCATATGTATGTTCTTCTCCTTAAAGTGATTGTAAAACAACTAAAAGCAATGTTGTATGTAGACTAGTTCATGTTAGTGATAATAACTTATATAGAAGTGATACTCCTTCAATATAACTCTATTTTATTTGTTACTATATTTCCCATGCATAAATGTGATATGAACCATTATGTTGACCTACTCTAAGTGATAATATTGGCTTTGAATCTCATTTTCTCATTAAAGGGTGTAGTTAGTTCTCAGCAAAATCAACCATTGACAAGACAATACCAATGAGAAATGTATCTTTGTATATTCTAAAATGATCGTCCTACCATCAAGACACATGGACATGTTGAACATATTGTCATGTCTTTTTCATGAATTCCTTGATGAAAACACATAATTGTACCTCAAAACTCATCAATTTTGTCTTTTTTCTTTCATGCCCTCTGTCATTATCATATGCAACATATTTAAATATTTAAAAGGAAACCTCCTTCCTCCCCAAATCATACCCATTGCTTACATGAAATATTTTTAGTAAAATGTACAACCCTCTCGCCTTGTACATAAGAGGTTGCGAATAAAGTCTCTAGATGGTGATGATGGCAATACATAATCGAGCATTCCTACACAAGGATGTTATGCAATACACGAAACATATATGTTTGTGTGTCATAATAACAACCATACTCAATGTGATATCTACAAAAACATGTATTACAAATTGTGTCAATTCCAACATATCAAGACTTTCATTTATGGAAAGATCTTTGACCCAAGTTAAATGCACTATGTAGTGTCTTGAATCTCTCATACAATTTTGTCCGTGTAATGTGACAATAATAAATATATATCATGATGTATATGATGTTCATTCTTTATCAATTTTCCATTTTAATAATGATTTTGATCTTCTAGAGTTGTTGTATTGAGTTTTTAAGATAGATAACTATCTATGTACTTCCATTACTAAGAGACAATCTCAATGAATCATAAGTATTGATACTTTTTTACCAAAGGGATTGGCATTTTGTTCACAAAAGGGAATGATCTATGTTAACAAAGGCTATATTTGATTTATGTCTTATCAATATGGAAACTCTATTATCATCTATGTATACTTTTGTGCTTTAAAATTATCTAAGAAAACCAATTTCATGCTTGAAAATTTTATATAAATCAATGGGTAATTGTCCTGCATTAATTTGGTAATTGTCTTGCATTAATTAAAACAAGTGCTAAAGATTTAGATCAAGAAAAAAAATGGTAGATGCTTTGTTTGATTTTGGTTTACAGTACAACCTAATTGTAGAGGACCTTGTAAGTAAGCTTAGTTTAAAGATGTATACAACAAGTACGAAATGATTTATCAAAATTTCTATAGAATTAGTTACTACCATTACTAAGAGACAATGCCAATGATTCATAAGTAATGATACTTTTGTATCAAATGGATTGCCATTTTGTTCACAAAATGGAGTGATCTATGTTAACAAAGGCTATGTCTAATTTATGTCTTATCAATATGGAAACTCTATTATCATCTGTGTATTTTTTTATCCTTTAAAATTATCTAAGCAAACCAATCTCATGCTTGGAAATTTTATATAGATCAATGGGTAATTGTCTTGCGTTAACTAGAACAAGTACTAAAGATTTTGATTAAGAAGAACAAGGTAGATGCTTTGTTTGATTCTAGTTTGTAGACCAACCTCATTTTAGAGGACCTTATAAGTAAGCTTGGTTTAAATATGTATAGAATAAGCACCAAAAGATTTATCAAAATTTATATAAAATTAGTTTGATATATACCATCATGATGTAAGGGTTAAATGATAATGAGATTTCTAAAAATTTTCCCTTATAAACATGCATGAAAACATGCATGATAATTCAGTGAATTAATCATAACTTAATATGGATGTCATTCAAGGTAAATTTATTTTAGTAATTTTAAATAAAAAAAAAACACTTAAAAGTATCTATCTCAACCATCCCAAGTGATGAACTAAAAACACCCCAAAAATTAGAGTAATCTAAATGGATCCAAAGAAACAATAAATCAATCATATTCATAAAAGTAAGAAAAAGTGTTGATCTATCATATTTAACAAAACATAAAAATTAGAGTAATCTAAATGGAACCAAAGAAACAATAAATCACTCATATCCATAAAAGTAAGGAAAAGTGTTGATCGGTCATATTTAACAAAACATAAACTTATGCAAGGAAGTTATTAAAAGTTATTTCTATTGTAATACACCAAATTCCTTAACATAAATATTATTATCTCAAATCAATCATATCCATAAAAGTAAGGAAAAATGTTGATCCGTCATATTTAACAAAACATAAAAATTAGAGTAATCTAAATGGAGCCAAAGAAACAATAAATCAATCATATCCATAAAAGTAAAGAAAAGTAAGAAAAGTGTTGATCCATCATATTTAACAGCTTATACAAGGAAGTTATTAGTCCCTGCCCTTTGGGCTGGAGGGCTATAGTAAGTGGTTTGGAATTATTTTATTAGTTTTACATGAAAACCAATTCATTTTAACCAAAGTTTTGAGTGATTTATACAATTTTTCATATCATATTTGATTTTTTATTTAAAATTTTTACTTTGACGTTTTATTTGGTCTCTTCCCGAGGCACAAGGAGAAGATATGAAAAGTATTTGGTTTGAAACTATGTTAAGGCATTCATGCTTTATGACTATGTTAAGGCATTCATGCTTTGAGGTGAACTAATGTTATCTTTAAAGTAATTTATACAATTTCTCATATTATATTTCATTTTTTATCCAAAATTTTCACTTTGATGTTTTATTTCGCCTCTTCCCGAGGCGCAAGGAGAAGATATGCAAAGTATTTGGTTTGAAACTTGGTAAATGACGTTTTATTTAGCCTGTTCCCAAAACACAAAGAGAAGATATGCAAAGTATTTGGTTTGAAACTTGGTAAATGATGACTATGTTAAGGCATTCATGCTTTGAGGTGAACTAATGTTATCTCTCAAGATAACATTAGTTCATTAATGTTAAATTTTTATGTGCTTAACCCATATTTATAACATAGACATTATGCATGCCCTTTGTTAGGTGTCCAATTAGGTGTCCAACCGTGCACATTGGATTCCATGCAGAATTCGTGTCAACTAGAAAAGGTTGAGTCCCATGCAGAACCCTCATACATATCCATATTTTGTTCAGGCCCCTTACCATGGACCGAATCATATCACTAGGTCCACTCTCAGTCTAGCGTTCCCTCTGCTGCACTGTCAGCCTTGCTGCACTGTCAGCCTTGAATTTTCCTTTCACGTAAGTTTCCTTTCATGTTCTCGTTCTCAGTCTAGATGTTACCTTTCACGTGTTCTTAGTTCTTAGTCTAGATGTTGTCTTTCACGTGTTCTATCTCTATATCTATACTGAAACACAAAAAAGTTAAAGACATATTTTTGTGTAAGATTGAAATGAGATCTAGATTTTCTTTCTCAAAAACCTCCTGTAATATTTTTTAATATTTTTCCTAATTTATTTGCAGGAATAATTATTTCAGGGAGCAGAGAAGTCATGTAGTATGCTAAAAACGTAGTCTAAATATGAGATGTACCTGAATCAGTTGGTGCACCTTCCTCGCCTTTGCAACTGGCTTAGGTGTGGGTATTCTGATGATCCCATTAGAACTATTGACAATGCACAAATCCTATATCAACTTGCGAAGAGTGTGATTGGGTATGATTTATGTGCTTTGAAGAGCCTGCTTAGTCGATGGACATACATCGATTCCTTCATCCAACCATTTCCCAATGGAAGCTCAGTCGTAGGTCATTCCAGTTGATGTCAAAGACAACGAAGGCATGGTAAATTTCTGTAATAAGACCTCGCGGAGCGAGAGAGACATGGAACTCGATCAGCATGTAGTTCTCAGTAGCTTATATAATAACGGTCTCTCCTCATAAGCCTCTCATGTAATGCCTCATCAGACTCCATCACAAACTCCTCCGATTCATTCTTATCATCGCACTCGCCCAGAGTCCCGTCACAGATTTGGTTTCATCTCTGGGAGGACTCGAACCCCGATCATACGAGGGCGTGCCACCCTCCAACCAGTCATGCGTAACCAGAATCTCCTTGGCATTCATGGCCCTTAAGATTCTGGAATCACCTGTGAATAAAAACACCCACAACACCAGCAACATCAAAAAGGCCATATGTTGCATCGTTCCCAACCGAACCATTCAGAATCTATAACAAAAACTTGATAGATTATCTTCCCTTCAAGTTAATGATCCTCATATCTCTATTTAAAGATCTTGGTCTTTAATTCGACCTTCAATTTAAAGATCTAGATATCTCACTTGTACAACCTCCTACACCACAGGTGGTTAAACCTTTGTAGATACCGCAGGGTGCATCGACAATCAACATCCAACATGGTTTCTTGTATAGTCCATTGGCATATAGATTTGCTTAGTTTTCTTTCAAAATATTGATGCTGGAATTTGAGAAATGAAACGTACAGTAGATTTCATCACAATACACTGAATTCATGATTTTTCTTATAGAGTTAATTGCTCTCTATAATTCTTCATTCTACAATCCAGTGTCTGTATTAGGTCATTGGGCCGAGTGCAATGTATGTATAGGATCTATCCATACATGCAAACTGCATGAATACCAGGTGGAGACCACTACATGCCATGCAGTGCACGTAGCAAGAGTTTAATAGATATGCAAGCTCAATGTTCAATATTTGTTATTTAAAAGCTCATTGTTCAATATTTTTATTAAATTGAATAATTAAAAATTATTAAAAAAAAATCGATATTAAAAATACCATTATTAAATTGAATAAACTAATCTTTAGGAAACTTTCATTAGCATTGTTTCACACATTCCTGTTTCACAAGATTTTGAGGTTGTTGCTTCTCCTTATGTGTTTTTTTCTTGCTCGTGGAAAAATTGTTTTTTTAGTCCTCAAATCTACATCGGTTAAGATCTACAGATAACTTATAACTTATGTGGGTGGCATGTTATCCCCCTGTTGTTTTCTTGTTTGTCTAAAAGTATATTTTTCATTCCTCATCTAATCTACAACGATTCAGATCTGCAGATAGATTTTGTGGGTTGTTTGTTTCCCCTATGTGGTTTTTCCTTTCTTGTGGAAAAATAAAATTTTCACTCCTCTATTTTACAACAGTTCAGAGGTAAATATAGCTTTTCTGAGTTGCTTGTTTTCCTTCTGTGATTTTATTTTTACTTGCTTGTGAAAAAATAATTTTCCTGACCTCATTGAATGTACAATGGTTCAGATCTGGTTTTCCTTCTGTGATTTTATTTTTACTTGCTTGTGAAAAAATAATTTTCCTGACCTCATTGAATGTACAATGGTTCAGATCTCTAGATAGTTTTGGCAGTATCTCAATCTCTGGTTTGATAAGAAATATGTAAGCTACAATGGACAAGATGATAAAATAAATAAATACTATTGTTACCAGTAATGTAAATCCTGGAAATATCTTTTATGCACCTTTAGGTTTAATAAAATCCTTTTGAGGTTGGAGATGATCACATTCGTTTCCCATAGTTGATTGCAATTTCCAAGAATCAGGGAACTAACAAAAATAAGCAATATTTCCATGAATCGGGAAAATAACAAAAACAAAGCAATATTGCCATTTGCCTGAAGTTAAAGAGAATTACACAAGCTAGAAATAGATTTCTCTCTTCTGAACTCAACATATCTCGCTTTTTATCTTCTTCTTAAATCTATAGATTATATATTATTTCATTGTACAACAATCCTCAACCAATTATAGTTAAGATGGATATTGCTAGCATTACTGACTACAAATCCGTTAGCATAGTGACACTCCAGTATTCAATTCTATTTATCTCCCAACTTTCCTATAAATAGAGAGCGATTGACACTCATAAACATTGCTGATATAATTGTGTTTTAAGCACTACACTGAAGAATGGGTCGAAGACAGGTCAATATGGGCAAGGATGCTCACAGTTTTGTACTTGCTTCTACTCTCGTTCCTGCTCAATGTAGTGGAAGCTAAAGATGCCATTGAATGTACTCAAGTAAATACATGTGCTCAGTGTGGAGTGTTTGGCTTCTGCACTATAATTCGCACGTGGATTAAAGAGGTACCGTTGTTGTGCCAATAATTATTATCATGGTTGTAAAGACTTGTGCTAAGTGTTGGAGGGATGGCATCGCAATGAATATTCACGTCAATCGAACGATCATTCTGAATTGTGTCCTCCTTCAATAAATAAATGGGCATACCACCTTGGCATTCAAAGCTCTGACAGCCTCGAGTTTGGGCATACGACCCTGACATTTTATGTAGGGGTTATTATTTTTTAAAGCTATGCCATTCATGTAGTAATGAGATGAGTATCAATTCTCTTGGCCCAAAAAAATTGTTGTTTCTTACAATAGTAAATCTATATTCATCGTTTAAAAAGAATTTGTAACATTTGGTTGCGGTAATAAGACTAAGTTCATCTACTTTATCGACAGGGACTTGTTTCTCTGCAACCTATCTTGTTAAAAGTTATTTCCATTTTAACATATCAAAGTTCTTAACATAAATATTATTATCTCAAATCAATCATATCCATAAAAGTAAAGAAAAATGTTGACCCATGAAATTTAACAAAATATAAAACTTATACAAAGAAGTTATTAAAAGTTATTTCCGCTATAACACATCAAAGTTCTTAACACTAGCACAACAGCTAAATAGCTGCTGGTTAAAGTCGAAAGGTTGATAAGATGAAACAAATCCTTAAAAGAATATATTAAATTTTATTGTTGATTAACAAATAAACGGTTGGGCTTCATTTATTATTATCTTAAATATTGAGTATAATTATAATATTTAACAAAACATAAAACTTATACAAGGAAATTATTAAAAGTTATTTCCATTGTAACACCAAAACCCTTAACCTAAAGTCCTCTCCATCATAATATTTACATATACATGCATACAAATTATTATCTCAAATATTGAGTAGAGTTATAATAGGTCCTCTCCATCATAATGTTTCATAATATTTACATATACATGATTCATTAATGATGAACCTAAAAGAATAAACATCTAAAATGGGGATCAAATTTCAATTATTCTCTCTTACATTAATGGTCATATTTTGAAATTTCTATTTAACTATGCTCAATAATATGTTAGAGTCATCATCACCTTATAACAATCATGATTACAAAAAAAAAATTAAAGAGGGAATATCCATTAAAGTAGACTATAGAGACACCTTTAATGTTTCATTATTCTTATTCCTGCCTAGGTTTTTAATTAGGTTTCTATAGGTTTCACACTACATCCTGAACTTAATTTTTTTTTGTCCTAACCATGTCAAGCTTTAAATATTTTTTCCTCACCTACATCAATGCATCATGTGACTATACCTCTTTTATACTATAGAATGTATTAAATATAAATGATATTACAACCTTTAAATATTTTTTCCTCACCTACATCAATGCATCATGTGACTATACCTCTTTTATACTATAGAATGTATTAAGTATAAATGGTATTACAAAATCCAATTTTATACTATAGAATGTATTAGGTATAAATGGTATTACAACCTTTAAATATTTTTTCCTCACTTACATCAATGCATCATGTGACTATACCTCTTTTATACTATAGAATGTATTAAGTATAAATGGTATTACGAAATCCAATTAAATGATGTTCCAATCAATTTCTTATAAAAATAAAAAATTAATGTCACTCTCTTTTAAGACAATAAACAAACATTCACAAGACATCAAATCTTTATAATTGTAAGTTTTCTAGGTTATACTAATTATTTTTTTTAGATTGATCCATGGATATTTACTTCTACCTCCAGTTATTTCTCCATGAAGTATTGTGAGAAGGATGATGTTGTTTGTGTCCCTAACTTTAATACATAAGAGGTTATTTTAGTTATTTCATCTATGATGTTGATTCTATATTGCAAATTTGATTCTATATTGAAAACTCAAAGAACATATTATCATTGTACATGTTGTAACCTAATATCAACTTATGTTGGTTCATGTTTGTGTGAAAAATTAATGATAATGAAATTAAGAAAATTTTATTGGTACAAAAATATATATTAAATTGTTAATTAAGTTTAGAATAAAAATCTTTATAGTATATGTTAAATTAAATGTCAAACAGATTTTGTAAACCATGTATGCACCTCTCTTCAGTGGATATAATTTTTGTTTTAATTCCTTTCCATTTACAAACATAAAGAAGCTATTCTCTTCCCCCCAAACAATTTTTTTGTTCAACTAAATCTATGTTTGAAAATGTATATATTCCAAGGGAAATTACCTTTGTACTTCCCCTCATTTTAAAGATTGTACCTAGGGTAAATCGTATATTGTTTAGGTAATAAGGCCATGTGAGGAAATAATATATAACTCATAAAAAGTTGACTCACTAAGAGAAAAGATGTCGAAAAATGGGATTTAAATATAGGTGGGGAGGATAAATGGTTTTTTCACAGCCACTTGAGCTACACTCAATTAACACACACACACACACATATACTTTCCTCAATTTTGAGGATTGTACCTAGGTTATACCCTATATTATTCATGGCATAAGGCTAGGTCAACTTATACAAAAATCATTTCCACATCACCTTCATATACTAATATACACCATTCCAACGCTCGAAAAATAAATGAGGATAGATAAACATATAATGGATAACACATATCATTCAATAATGAAAATTTTGATAGACCAATCCATGGGATCATCTATATATGAGACAAAGAATAACCAAATTCAATAAGATAATAAATACATAGTCAACTTTCATCACCTTACACGTATCTATATTTTCTACCTCAACATGTGCACCAATGAACCTAGTTAGCACCATGCTTAGTTAGTCAGGCTAACTAGTAAACTATCTTTTCAACCTATCAATCAACCTTCAAATACCTACTATCTTTCTTCAGAATATCTAGAGATGGGATTAACTTGGTGTTCTAATTCAACCTCATTATGAAAACTCTATGAATATTTAAGAGGTGTAATTATATTTGCAGACCCACCCCAAGGAAAACATGCTAAAGTCCAAGCATATCCTAAATTTTCACAAATTAAGATTTTATTACTAAATTAGTAAAAATATTAGTAGTTTAACCATATATATTATAAGAAAAACAAGTTTCACATCTACCCATTTTCACAAGTAATGGGCATGAATATCCACATGATTCATATTTATTATGAGAAATAGGGCTTCCAATACCTTTTATTTCACTTTGACTATCACAATTCACTATAATTGACTTTTCAAATTGGAATATAAGATTTCCCAAAAGGTTTTGAACCCACACCACCTTTGTACCATCATTAATTACAACTATGTATTCAAATTTTGTGGTAGGGGAAGCATTTTTATGTTTCTTAAAAAACCACAATATGGGTCTTTGTCTAAAATGAATCACACATATTGAAGTCTAGTTCATGTCACCTTCATCTCCAACCCAATCAAAATTAATATAATGAACTAATTAGTTCACATTATTATTACAATACTTTATAGCAAATTAATACGTACCCTTGATACAATGAACAATCCTCTTTATAAACTTGAAGTGGCTCTCTTTTAGATCCTGAATGAGGCTACAGAACACATAACAACAAAGAATATATAAGGCGACTATGTGTCAAATAAATGAGGCTAACAATCAAATGTTTATAGAGTGTACCATTGGAATTTGTAGAATCACACTTCATATTAAACTTCATTACACTAATGACTTATATCGTGTAACACATGTCTTATAGTATTGAATATTTAACGTTTATAATACATCCAACAATATTTAGGTTAAGAGAGAAGGATCTTGTCAAAAAAATACAATATTTGGATGCCCAAGAAGACATGCAACAAATGAAGGTTAATAATTTCAAATCTATGTATTTACAATTTTTTCAAACTTGAAAGTGAGCACAAAATATAGTTATGGATATATAATAAAGAGAAAGTACAACTATCAATGTTTCAACATTTACATGTAACACATAAATAGTGTGATCTAATTCATAAGAGAATTTGAAAGAAAACTTAAGAAAGATGCTATTGAATTTCTCATATCATTCCACATGGGCTTGTTTCAAATCATAAAAATATTTCATTAGTAAATAAATAAGACTTCCATCCTTCTAAAATCCTAGTGACTTTTCCATAAAAATATTCTTAGTGATATCACCATGAAATAAAATGATCTTTACATCCATCTAATATATCTCCCATAAAATAAAAATAAAAAAATAAGTGAATGAATCACCCAAACATAATTCATATTTACAACTAAAGGGAAAGGATATGAGCATATTAGATACCTTCCCCTTCAGATTTTTTTTTCTCCTAGTCAAGATTTATGCCTCTCAACGTACCTTAATATGTCAACTTTTTCTTAAAGATACATCAAAATTTACTCACATTCTTTCCTTATAGCGATAGAACCAAGTACAAAATTTTATTCTTTAATAGGTTTCACTTTTCATCCATATCATTGTCCCATTTAGGTAGATCATGTTCATTTTCACATGTCTTAGGATCACATGGATGTAGTAAAAATGTAATCAAGGAAAAAATAACACAATTTTTTTCTATACTTTAGTCCTTAATTCATTTACATTACATTTACAAACAACAATAGATTCAATTTTATTAGTCACCCTTCAATGAAGACTAATTTCCCTTTAGAAGGCGTTCCTGCATAAAATCCAACACAAGATTGTACAATCAAATGATTAGGAAAACCATTATTTTTATTCAACTCTACTGTATAAGGTCAACTACAACTTAGCATAGTCACGTGAGTCAAGAATGTAGTCGACACATTGGTTGATGTTCTGTAATAGCTATTCGATTATATCTTCTTCAAACTTCCAAATGGATCACTTCTTAACATTCTAGGATATGAATTCAATAGAAAAACACCATGAGTTTTGATCATCAAAGATAATATCCCTCATCTAGGTAACTTATTATTTGACAAGATGTATGCATTTGACATAAGAATGAATATTTAGATAAAACAAATTCTCTATCATTTGGAATATGAGCCCAAGCTGTACACGAAAAATCCCTGAGATAATTTTTCCATTCCATTTTTTCAAAGGGGCCATATCCTGTACAATTTTGGTTAGAATCACATTTATAAGGTAATTTAAGAATTAGAAAATATTTCCTAAAATCTTGTTGGCATACGTTTGGGTTGAACAAAACACTATGCCATGTTAATGAAATTTCGATTCTTTCTTTCAACAACATCATTATACTAAGGTGCGTAAGGTACAAATTTGTCCCATTAGATATCATTCCTTGACAAGTACCTCTAAATTCCTTGCTTATAGATTCTCCATTTTCAGATCTTATACCTTTTAAAGGTTGAACACATTAGCGTTTAGCTGATGCCTTAAAATCCTTCAATTTTTCAAACATATGGTTGTTTTTTTTTCAATAAATATATTTAGAAAAATAATTAATGAAGGTCAAAGCATATCTTGTACGAGCAAATGATGGGGTTTTTAAATATACAAAGTTCTAACTGATTCTTTTCTAGTGTCAAATGGAACCTAGTGATGCTTACCAAGAAATATCCTTGATATACACCACCAAGAGGAAATCCTAGGTAGTCCATTAACCATATTAAACTTCACCATCCATTTCAAACTTCATAAATTTAAATGTTTTTTTCACCCATGTCAAATCATAATTTGGTCTTTAGTCATGGAAATGAGTGTAGTTAGTGTTGCATCTCACTTAGTGAAATCACAGATCTTATAGAGTTTATTTTTATAATTAAGGATACTATAAGTAATTGTAAAAAATTGATTATTAATATCCTCCACATTGTGCTTATACATATATAATTCAACCTTGTTGTAAATCTAGGTTGGTTGGGGTGCAAACAACAAATTGGAATTGAAGATTGGTACACAATAAATATAAATGATCACATCATTCTAATATTCAATCCTACCACAACCAAAAAAAAAAGGTGCATAGAAAACTACAACCAATATTTCTTCATATATAGTTTTATTTAATGAAGAAAAGAGAGAAACATATTTGTCGATATGATGGGTAGAATCAAATTTGACTATCCACTAAATTTTAGAACTTTGATCATGTCATCATTGATAAGTGGTAAAGGAGAAAGTATATTTCTCTCCCTTACCTTTCAAAATTTGATGTTGTTAGTTGACTAGTTGATTATTTGACACCTAATTGTAGTTGAGAGACCCTACAATCCCCAATAAATATATTTCATGGCCAATCTATGCTAGAAACCTGGAGGGAAGTGAGATAATATGAGGGGTTGTATTGTTGGGAAGGAGTTACCATTCCATAGGTTATGCAAGCTCATGGAGAAAGAGACCTGGTGGATTGGTATAGTGCTAGGAGTGACCCTGTATAGAGGACATGCACATTGAGTAACTTAATTATAGTTTATAATCACAAGATCCCTTGATAGAGATATTTCCTATAAAATCAATTTTGTATAATTAGAGGGAAGCGGGATATCATAAGGGATTGCAAGGGAAATAAGGGGATCACATTGATTAGGTTTTGTAGGGTGATGGGAAAATAAAGTGGGTGGTTTGGGATAGATGTAGGAGTTGGCACATTGTGAAATATTGGGTAATTGGGTTGTGTGGGAAGATTAGAGTTATCCATAGGATGATTTTCCCTGTGGAGTCCTGGCCTTGGCTTGGGGTTGGTTTGACACAAAGAGATTAAGGGTGAGTGCAAGATAATGATGGTCTCTCATGACGCGTTAATGGCAATGCAAAACTGGAAAAACAAAAAAATATTAACTTGGAGGGATTATTCAAGGTACTTTTACAATGCATTTGAATATGGTGTAACAATATGAAACATATCAAATTGAATTTGATTTCTGAATATACAACTTTTATTCATAGACATTATGAATAACCAGGTCAAATTTGATTTTCTCTAATAGTGGTATCTTATTTTTCCAACAAAATATAAGGTATATGTTTTCATTCATGCGGGTGTTGAATGTCTTAATAATGGAATTTCATTCCAAAAACTTGTGTACTTGTAGAGAACCCATTTTTATTGTGCCATCTATTTTTTGGAAAATTTTAATACTAATTTTACATTTTTTTTTAATTATCAAATTCAACATATGCCTAAAATTACAACGTATTTTTTTCGTGTAGGCTAAAAGGGTATTAACATGNNNAGTCTCATCTAGTGCCACATATAATTCATTTGAGAAATGGTTAAGCTAATAAAAAGTTATAGCAGAAATAAGAGAGGTATGTATTCTAGGATTTTGATATATGTCAAGAAAAAAATAGATTAAAAATACTAAACATTATTAATTTTTTTTTAAATGTATATTTGGAATCTGCACAACCAACTCTATATGTGTCTGTATTTTCGTTAATAAATGAATTTTGTAGCCTATATAAAAATAATGTCAAAGACATAGATATGGAGAACAATTAATAAAACTAGAGGTTTTTATTTATTTGCAGACCGAACCACTAGATTTGTCATCCCACACCTAAATCCGAGGCAACAAGCTCAACAAGCACGTATGTTACAGTTGTGACTCTCGACTGAAAAAAATTGAAATTCAAATAGCACCTGCATGCATTCCTAAAATGCATGCACATTCCTAAAGCATGTGTGTGTTATTAGCAACAGGAGAGCACACATGTTTCTATTAACAAAACAAAATCTCTCTCTCTCTCTCTCTCCCTCTCC
>ML778745.1:966863-978171 GCA_009831015.1 Picea engelmannii
CACTCTCCCTATCCATTAGGGGTGCAACAAACTCTCTTTTTCAAGCTCAATTTCTCACTCTTTTACCATTGGAATTAGTTAGAAAGTTATTGTTATTAATCTACTTAATGTTGGATATTGTTGGGCAATATTTTGGTTGATTTCTTTGGGTAAATGTTGCTTCTATAGAAAAAACTTATAAAGACACTTCGTTGTCATAAATATACTATGAAAACTTATCTATATAGCCATATAAATACCACTAAAGTTGTGCTGAAGTGTTGAAACTTTATCTACATGTTTTATGCTTCATAACTCGATTAATCTTTGATGATTTAAGTGGTTTAATATGTAGTAGTTATTTATTTCATTTATGATATATATATTTGTTTACTACTACTATTAGGGACAAAAATCTTAAATTTATTTTCCACCTAACATATACTGCACACAATTATTTTTTCTTATGTCTCAGGAAGGTACAAACCCTCTCAGCAGGTACCCAAGGACTTAGAAACCTTAAAAATTTCCCAAGTCTCATTCTTAATCTCTATTTGATATAGTAACTTGACTTATAGGGGATTCAATTCATACATCTCACTTTCCATCTCATTTCCCCCTAGGGTCATAAAGATTCTCCCCATGAGGTGATTCTATCATCTCTAAAGTGACGGGAGCATCTTCTTAAGGTGACAATGGGTAGGTGCTCCCAAAGGTGTCACCATTTTGGTGGTTGGGTTAGTATTTTCCCAACCTTCAACTTGTGTGATAACACATATCACCTCAAAAGAAAATGTGTTAATGGAAGTAGAGAGGATTGCTTTAAAATTCGGATAGTCAAATTCAATATTGTTCTGATATGTTAGGAGATTTAAATCATTACTTAAGTCTTTTAAGAAAATATTGACTTTTTGTTTGTCAAAAAGTGAGTTCCTTTGGTTATTGGAGTTCTCTTCAATGGAGATTTTGTGCAAGAAAAAAATTATATTTAGGGTTAAAGGTCTATGATCAAAGTAATGTTCATGGTTATCTAAAATATCAAAGTTTACTATTTTATTGTATATGGAGATATATGATATTACATAGTCAACAACACTGCTACCCATCCGATGGATGCAAGTCATCTTGATATATTTTTTCCACTTGCTTAGACTATTGCAAATTATTAAATCCTAAGAACTACAAAGATTGATTAGTGCGGTACCGAAAAAATTCTTGATTAGGTCCCTTTAGTTTATTTTGTGTATGTTAGTTAAAACAAGGTCCTCATCTAGCCATAGAGTATTAGGTTTGAGGATACTACCTTCATTTTTCATATCATAGATATCTTGATCTAAGATTTTCTAGGGATAATTTTTTCTAGATTGTTTTTTGTATAAAAAGTAGAGTTAATATGTGTGGAATAACATGTGTCCATAGAAATTTTTTGAATGTTAATAAATGATATCTCCATCCATTTTTGTTGATTGAGAGTATCTTTCTTATCAAGTTGAATGTGAGGAGATAAGTTCATTTTTATGTAACAAGCTATTCTTCCAACCCCTCTACGGGGGGACTTCTTATTCCATGTTGAACATAAAACAAATTGTTCTATATTAGGGACCTTATATTCTTCATTCTCCAAATTGTCAACCAAGAAACTAATACAAATGTCACTCGAGGTCTCACTTATTATAGGCCTTTTATTCCATGGAAAACAATGGAAGTTCCAAGAGAGAATTGGAAGTGTACCAAATGATTGTTTATTATTATATTTTTGTTCTCTATCCATAATAATAGTCGTTTGATTTTGAATGATTTCCCATTCTCCTTCCTTCCTAGATTCTTTCACCTTTTGCACTTCCTTCTTTAATTCAGCTTGGTCCTTTGGAATGAGGTCTTCATTGATAAATACTCCTGACCATTTTAGGATTAGGTTTTCAATAAGTATTCCATATTCATGGTCATTAGAGCTTACCTTAACCAAAATCAACCTATCTGTATTTTCAATTATTTTTCCCAACCTTTTTTATTCTATGAGGCAAGTTGTCTCAATTTGGGATTTAATTTTTAGTTCTTCCTTGTGAGGGTGTCCTCATATTTTAGCTCTTTTATACCAAGAATTAGGAGGTCTAAGGCTCCTTTGTTATGTTCATTGTGTAATTATATGATCTTGTTCATTTATTCTTTGATGGGTTTGATATCCAACTTAGGTTCCAAATGATTTACAACCAAATTACCTATTAGTTTTTCTTCTGGATCTATAATCGTGTCCGTAAGGTTGATTGTTTATTTTCTTGGGTTATTTTTTGTCTATTTCTTGTAATATAGCCTCCATTTTGTGTACCTCACTCTCCTGCCCTAAAATTATATTTTTTGTCTTTGTATCAATCTTTTCTTCAAAGGGTTTAAATTTGTCATCAAGCATTATTTCCAACTATGTTTTAATTTTGACTTAATTTTTTATAATGATTCTACATATTCATAAAAAATATCTTGGGTTACATTCTTAGGTCTCCCCTCAAGAGTTTTTGGTATGTCGGGTGAATTACTCATATTGTTTAAAAAAAAGAAATAAATAAAAGCTATAAAAGGAACTTGTGTACCTCGTTCACCCTGTAGACACAACCATCACAAGTATTCTTGTGTACTTGGTTCACCTTGTAGAGAAAACCATCAAGTATTCTTGTGTACTTGGTTCACCTTGTAGAGAAAACCATCACAAGTATTCAACCAACCTGTGTTCAATATTCTTCCTGTAGGCACATACATATTTCCTAAAGTCTTGATTTAATGTAGGGATACACCTAGTCTTAGTTTATTCCATATCAATTCACATTCAAATTCACCAAAGAGTATAAACCCATTCAAATTCAGATGTATAAACTTTTCTCTCCATAGTTTACCTAAAAGTAGAAACCCTTCACCTTATTCAAATTCAACATGAATAGACATTTTTGTGTTAAAATTCACTACAGAGTAGAAACCATTCACATTCATCTTCAAATTTAAGTGATAATAATTTAGATTAAGGTACAGTACAAACCCTTCACATTCACATTCATAGTCAAATGTAAGTGATAATAATTTAGATTGGGGCTAGAGTACAAACCCTTTACACTTCAAATAAAATAAGTTGACAGGTAACATTATTATTACTATTGTAGATTTATCTATTTATCATGGATCTATTTATCATGGATCTAGAGGTATCCAATTCCTTGAAGTACAATTTATATATATATAACTTAGTAGATCTAGTTTAACTCTAAATTGATCATGAGTAAAGAGGGATTAAATTTCTTAAAGTGCAAACTTTAAATTTTATACTCTAAAAAAATGTGTACTTGAAATGTTTAATTCCTCTAAACTGAGCTATAATAAATAAATAAATATACACTAATAAAAAATAAATATACAAATATACACTACTCATAATAATTCCATATAATAAAATAAGTTTTTAAAATCAATTAAATATGATAGGAATTAAAATACTACCATATTCCATATTTCAAGTTTTTGAAATCAATTAAATATAATATGAATTATAATGAAACCATATTCCAAGTTATTAAATACAAATATGCTCTTTAGTCATTAACATCAAACACCGGAGTACTACTAAAACAACAAAAGGATATAAGTGTGACTAAATACAAATATAATCTTTAGTTATTAGTTTTATTCACCCACAAATATGTATAAATAAATCATGTAAATTTCAAAAAATATTTAAAAATAATAAAAAAAATTATTTACAAAATACTTAAATTAAAATATTTTATTTTTATTTTTATTTATTTAAACAAAGATAATAAATAAAGAATTAAAAAAAGGGGATTAGATATAAATTAAAAAAAAAATAAAAATTACAAAATATTTATAACTTAAAACTTTTTTTACAAAATAATTAATTTTTTTTTTATTAAAAAAAAGAAATAACTAAAAAAATTAATTTCCCTTCTTTTTAAGAATATATTTATAATTAACTAATAAATAAATTATATAATTTTTTCCCACAACTTAATTTAATATAAATGTATGTTAACTTAAATGAAAATGCTAGTTACAATGGCCACATAAAAATCTTGGAATAAGATTATGGTTGTATCAAGCGTAAATTATAAACAATGCAGAGATAAAACAGAATTTTTGAAAGTAATAATTTTAAGAAATGTATAAGTTAACAATATCAAATAACATTAAAAATGATGGCTATGAATAATATTTTTTTAAAGGATTATTAGCATTAATGTATCTCTTTAAACATAAGAATAAACGATCCTCCTTGTGAAATTAAAAGCCATGATGGGAAACACAACTATTTCAAAACGAGAATTGTCATATCTCAAGAAAAAAGGAAATGTCATATATAGGGATCGATGTGGAGGAAAAACAAAGATAGCCTACTTATATATGAGGAATAATATCTTATCAGATTCATAGAAAAAGATAAAAATATTTTTTTTTGAAAAAATAATGTTTTGAAATGTTAATAGAAAATTAATAAATTGAAAATAATAGAGGCATTATAAATTTAATATAAAAAAAAAATTAATAAATTGAAAATGATAGAAGCATTGTAACCTTAATATAAATGGTTGTCCGTACATTTATAGAAATATAATGAATCAACAAAAGATTGTAAATTTAATATGTAAATTTATCTTATAAATATTTAAAAAAAATTTATTTTATTTTTTTTCTTGGTTCTATTCAACATAAAATAGAAAGAAAATACATTTATAGAAATATAATGAATCAACAAAAGAATGTAAATTTAATATGTAAATTTATCTTATGTATATAAAATATTTAGGATTTTTTTTTTATTTTTTTTCTTGATTCTATTTAACATAAAATAGAAAGAAAATAGGTTAATTTAGCTATAAATAACCAAATATTGACATAAGATGATATTGTTGAAATCATATAGAAAATTGGATCTATGTAAAAATAATATAATTAATTTTTTTTAAATTCATTGTAGTTGTAGTTAGAAAATATAGATAATCAAATAATCAAGATAATATTATATTCATAAATTATATGGAAGATTTAATTTTTTTATTTGTTAGTTTGTTCGTGACCCTAGATTGTGGTTGAGAAACAGCGACTCAGGGGCATATACGTCATCAAAATCACCCGGGGATCGCACCCGGCCTGAGCCACATCATTCCTTAACATAGCTGGATTTTTTGTCCCCGCAAATTTCGAACTGGTGACTTTAACATCATAGAGTTCCTTAACAACACATTGTGTCACTGACTATCCTACACCTCGGGGACTATGGAAAATTTAATATAAATAAGAAGAATATAATTAATATTTTTTAAATTAACTACTACAACTAATATTTATATGCATAAAAGTGGAAATATGAGATTAGTAGGAGACACTTCATTTCACAAGGAAAAATGAAAGTTCAAACTTCAAACTAAAACAAGATAAATATCTAAAAATCATTGCACTTTAAGGATTTTTAAACATTAATCCCTTTGACACACATTAGACAATCCAATATAAATTTGACCATATTAAACAAGAATAAAACAAAGGATTTTCTAAATGAAATACCCTGACTTGGATTCTCAGATTAATAATGTATATATGTGGATCTTACGAAGTGCTAAAAGTTGAAAAATGATGTAATATGTAAATTGTACAATCAATAAAAATAAAAATACATCGCACAATCTTGAAGGACACAGGTCCAAAAGAGAGGAATACGGTGGGAAAATGTGGCTTAAAGGGGACCAAAAGATAAAATACTCTTATTTTAGTCTAATACTATGTCTTGGAATTTATGATATCGTAAGTCATATCAATCTTGGCATGAGTTTGCAAGCGATTTTTTTGTCACTCTCAGTAAGAAACATCATGAGTTGTTAACATAAAAATACATTCCATGAATCATGGTTATGAAAGGGGATTATTCATCATTATTCTTGGAAATTGTGGGGAGAGAATATACTACCATGACTATAATAAAATTATGTGTATGGATATTATGAAAAATGTTGGAAATTGATGCACATGTGCATGGTAACTTCATACAATTAACAAACCCCATTATATTTGAGAGTACATGGTGTCCCCAATAGAGATATTTCTTGACAAATATATTCTATATCCCTAGTGTTAACAGGTAAATCGGTAGATGCGGAAATGAACTAATCCCCCTAGATCCACCTGGATCTAGAACAAAACAAGACGGAACAAGATGCTTTCCCTAGGTTACAATCATTGAATTTAATTACCAAAGGAGGAATAGATAACATACCTTATGAATCACTTCCTTATGTCTTTGTTGATCTTGCTTTACTCCAATGCTCCTATGAGATCAGATCTGTAATAACACAAATCAATCAACGTGAAAGCAACGATAGTGAAATTCAATGACAACCTAAACATGTGATCAAGGAGTCATGTAATAAAATAACAATCATTTTATGGGAAAGAGATGTGCCACCGTATTATATTAATGAAAGGTAGAAGATACAACTGAATCGCCTTGATGTCGCAAGTTCCCTTTCAGTGGGCCTTTGTTCTGACACACACATACATTTTCTCCAATATTTGCATGAATATTTCTCTCAAAAACTTCATGAATGAATGGAGACCTAAAGCATCGCTTGAAATGGGATTCTTCACATAGTCTTCAATCTACTCTTTCTTCAATCTCTATGCTTATTTATGCTTGTACCTCTAACCTTTTCCATGAGAATCCTATCATTATATACGAGAAGCTACAGTGGTTAAAGAGATGAGGATGATCCCATCAAATTAGAGAAGTCAGTAAGATCGTAACCATACAGACGCCACCTCATATTTCTAGAAGATTCCACTTTTAGAAGTTGCTAGAACTTCTTTCCTCTTTTAGTTTTAAAGTGTCGTTGCGACCTGCCTATATAGCAGCCTGTGGAAATCACGCAGCCTGGCTATAGTGCAGCATGTGGAAATCGGGGATTTCCGCACTGTGTAAAGGGAGTAGCCCACGACGGCCTTGCGAAAATGCATCTTGCAAGGGTGGAAAGAGGTTTATTTTCTCAGGAAAAAGATTATATTGGGAACGTGAACACATGTTTATGTAATCATCATCATGGTGAATAAAATAATGTGTAACAGAATTCCCCCAAAAGTATGAGGCTAGAACTCGAGATAGCTGAAATACTTTGTAAAATAAGCATGTATGTGTCAAGAACTAGGGGCGTACCAATGAGGAACCTACAAACAATCAAGCATCTATACAATATCACATTATGTATGAAGTAGCCATTCCCATGTTCAAACCGTAAATGATTGAAATAATGAATGTACTCCATGGCCACCAATTATACAACATGGATCCATGTCAACAAGATTCTTCATAGCCACTAGGAATACACTGTGGATCCACGCATCGAGAATTCAAGTATGAACATAGCCACGAGACATACAAGGTGGATCTATGTGTCAAAACAAATCACAAATACTCCATCGCAACCTGGACCAAAAAATGATGAAGTACAGGGTATTTAATTCATCACCTGTTAGTACGATTCTAGTCACATGATTACAGATGTCGAAGTCAAATGTGAATAGAAACCACTTGATTACCAGTCATTAAGGAAAATTGTTAACAAGTACGAGGGAAATCACCATTGATATCAATGACTCCCAAGGTACTCTAGTACAATACAAAAAAGTGTGAATAAATGATTTGAAGTTGAACACTTGACATAATCCCTCGATCATGGATTAATGATGTGGATACATTGTTGAAAGCGAAGAAACCTGCCATTGAGGCATGCAGGCTCTAAGGTACTAAATAATTTCTAATTCTTTTTCCTAGATAATGAGCTGAAGTCTATAAGAAAAGACTCGTTATAGGAGGGCCTTGATGTATCCCACATCCATGAAATGAAATAAGTAACAGATTTAGGGTAGAGAAAAATACATATGTGACTTGGGACTGACACAGGGATGGTCAACATGGTAAGAATGGACAATTGTAGATGGACGACTTGATAAAATGTTTCGGTTGAACTTCTCTTGAACATATGAATGACACGAAAATGATCTTGGTAGTATTGACTCAAAGATGACCCAAGATATGAACATGAAGAAGGTCAAACAAGAGACAAACGGATTACCCAACCCAGATTCAAATGAAGAAGAGGCGTGTCATGTTCAAGAGCGATGCTTACTGCCATTAATACAGACACAGAGACACATCCCTTTCCCAAAATTTCCCCGACCATTTCTGGCGAGTACCTCTTTATTTTTACGAAAGCTTGAGGAGGATAACATATGCTTGTCAATTTAAGCTCATCCTTTGGACGAGTCTCTCGAATTACATTTAACGAACCCTAAGAAGGAGTGTTTTGGTCCTGTATGGGTCTGTCAATGTTTGTTTAATGAGTCCAAAGATAGAAAACTCGAAGGTTTTTCATGATTATAGAGTTTGGAAAAACAATTAAAAGAGAACTCTCTCAGTTCATTTTTTGTAAAATAGTTTGATAGGACCAAAAAAGTGATAAAATATCGCCCATCAAACGTTTTATTCAAATACTTTTATGAGCATGAAAAGAACAAGGTTGCTCGACAATCTTTTCGTTTTTAGGGAGCATGAAAAGAGCTTAAAGAATTCTCCATAGGTTTCGTTGTTTTCTTGTTACCATAACGAGTACGAAAAGATGACAAAAGTATACTCGATTATGTTCTCATTGATTTTTGAGCCCAAGAACGAACGAAGACTATGCTCGAGGTTTTTATGAAAAAACTTAAAAAGCAATCGTATATGCGACCAAAATAGAACGAATCAAAAAAACGTCTATACTTCGTTGTACAAGGTCGTAAATTTTTTCCTACAAGAAAAAAAACACTTATAAGACCTTTAGAGTTAATGGGTTATTGACTAAAGTGTATTTATATAAAATAAAATATTATAAAAAATGATAAAAAAGTAATAAATAGAAACAAAAAGTCTTTTTCACCATTTTTTTTGCACTTTGTCAAAAACTTACCAAGAACCCTTGTTTTTTACCTCAACTTCGGCGACGGATTGTGGAGGCCACAGGGAATCATTCAACGAACATATTGCGTAAAAGAGGTAAGCATCTCATATTCTATCTTTTCAACAGATTAATTTTTGTTTTTGATGTTAAAAAATTGAGATTTTTTGACGATTTGGGACTGCTAGTCATGCGTTGGGGCCACCGCGAGTGGCCTATAATGGGGCCTATGGAAATCAATGATTTCCAAATGTGCATTAATGGACACTCGTGGAAATTCTGCATTGTACTTGAATTTTGATCGTGGTGGCCGAAAAACTAAAATGAAAAGTGAACGTTGACTCAAAAAAAATTCCAAAAATGTTGAAAACGTGTGTTAAAGATCTTCTTAGTTTCCCATGCAGGTGTTTGTTTGCAAATATGTTAGAATGGAGAGAGCGTGAACATGCAAAATATTATCTTATGGATTTAAATGATCCGGGGACTGTAAATGCACTCTGAAAATGTGGTCTATTAAAATTCTTCAAAGTTCAGGGCATGAGAGCCCAACGGAGATTACTAGAATACTTGGTTCATATGTGGGATTCAGAACAACAAGTGTTCCATGTAGGTGTTCATGTCCTTCTTTGGATATTGAGGATATTTATTTCCTGATAGGGTTGTCATGTCATGGGGCACACGTGACTTTGACAGGTGGTCGAGGTGGTGGATTGCCCATGAGTGAGTACATTTGTTGGCATTGTGAACCTAATGCCGAAAGACGTAAAGGAAAAGTAGCAATCCGAGGTGTGAGAGATTTGACCCTCAGGACCATCCTTTTTACTATTGCACAGATGGTAGGGAGTGCTTCACCACACATGGCACTCAAAAGTTACTTTCAATGTGATATTGAATGCTTGGAGCCTCAAGTATTCAATTGGTGTGATGGTCTATTACGTAGCATGAAAACTCAACTCACGAAAAGCAAGAATGGGGACCTCAAACAGTTCGGTTATGGGTCTATTTAAGTATCTTTCTTCCTAGAAAGAGTTCCACACCTATGCCTGCAGGTGGAATGGGGAATACCAGCCCCGAGAGACCCATGAATGAAAATATGTTGTGATCTTATGACACGGCATGTGGCAGGCCGGATTGTGAAGTATGATGATGCATTCTTCAATTGGTTGGGACCACAAATCCTGATGATTGATGATTATTCTTATGTCGGTCTAGAATTTTTGGGTGATCCATATTTGGTTCTCCCTGAGGGATCTCAGTGGGGAGATCTAGGTAAGAAAGAAATTTGTTTTTAACAATGTTTTTATGAGTTTTTAAAATATTTAATGTTTTTTTTTTCCAATCAAAAGACTAATCAAAAAAAATTTGATGCAGAAGTAGGGCCACATCGACCCCCGGGCTCTTCTCCTATTCAAACGTGAGGATAGACACGCGTAGTAGCTAGATGGGATGTCGAGGATTATGATGCGATAGAAAAGAACCTGGAAGGCTTGATGGAAGACATCCCTGATATATCCATCAACGAGATCCTAATGCGTTATCAACAACATACTGTAGGCATATCCATCGCAATTAGTTGGTTACTGTTATCCCTGATATCTAGGGATAACTAGGAGATCATGTCTCGAGGCCCACCTGGTCCTAGACATGGAGTACCGAGAGCAGGAGTGACTTGAGCATGGCCCTGGAGGGCCCATCTTTCTTCTTCTCAGCCAGACTTGTCCTGTCAACAGTACCAGCCTCCATCACTACCGGCCTGGGCTTGCATCAGAGAGGGCTCTTGCTCCATGAGGTAATTGGTCTGAGGTATCATGGTATGTGTCATATTTGATCATTATAACCTTCTTATGTATGCATTAGGTTCCTTTCATTTCAGATGACTGCTTAGATCTTACACTAATCCACTTGACCACTGTTGGGGTGATTGATTGGGTAACTTAGCAAGTTGGTATTCATGGGTTTTGGTTAGCCACTAAGGGGGTTTGCAGAGCCATTGTCCGCACCCACCATATTATCACTTTTACATCTTAAAACCCCACTCATCCATCCCATTCCCCTAGTCTGGCCATTAGGATGACCATCCAGGGTACATCTTGTCTTGTGGGAAGAAGGGGTTAAAGGCCCAGGGGGTAAAAGCAGCTGGTAAAAGATAAAAGCCAAAGGAAAAATGAAAACCTAGAGATGCTTCGCCCAGGGGATCCCCGAGAAGGCAATAAAAAGTCTCTCGATAAGAAACTAAGGGACCCTAAGAAAATGATAAATAAATGCAAGACCTAACCAAGAGGATGGGAGGTCTCATCACGAGCCGGCCCATTATGTTCATAGGTATTTAGCAGTATGACATTGCCACCATC
>ML778745.1:991436-1012257 GCA_009831015.1 Picea engelmannii
TTCAAACTATTTCAAATTGAAACCCTAACTAACCTAGCGTCTAACCCTAGCAAATTTGAACTAACCCTAATGAGATGACGTCTTGCCCTAATTAAATCTTTGCTTGGATAGAAAGGTGTGGCCTAGTCTTCTCATCATAGCCATAGAAGTTTCATAGCATTTTGTTGGTTGATTTGACAAAAACGTCCACTTCTTGGCTAGCTAACCCTAAACTGCAGACAACAGAATTGATATAGGTGACGTCACATGTTTTGATCTCTCGTTTGTGCCTACAACGTTGTGAAATTTATCATCTATCTTGATAGACATTGAATTATTGATTGCATTTGTAAGCTTATTTGCTAAAACGTTCCACTCAATTGTCTAAATCTTGACCTAAATTTATGCTTGACGTCACACCTATTGCAGCAACAATATAGGTGACGCAGCAACATTGTCTATATGAGCTAATTTGGAATATTTATTGCATTAATGATATAATACAAGGTTTTAATTGTGCACATCGAATGCTCATTATCTCTTATGCTTTATTGAAGGAGTGATATTAGTCATTGGTATTTGTTAAGCAATCATTGACTCCGTCAATAATATCATTTAACCATTTGCTCATATTATATTTGAAGATAGTCATTAAATGGTGAAGTACTAACCCACTGCAAGCACATATTCTAGTTTTCTTTGTCTTGTCTCGCAAACAGGTGCCATCCAGTGGAATGTGTTCTCTTTGACTATCTCATCATTGGCAGTAATCTGTGGAAGGGAACCTCTTACCTTGATCCATTATCCTTAGCCCTTCTAAAACCCAAATTACATAGGGACGTCTCCCTTGGACCAGCCATCCTAAATAGAAAGAGCCCCCCATCGAGGTGACAGTGGGTGGGGAAGCTCCTATTACGCCGGTTTTAAGCACTCAAGCTATCTAAACCCCTCCTACAAACCGTGCGATAAGAGTTACTACATAGGGTAGTGAGAGCAATAGTATGTTATCACAAGAGGCATCCATGATGCCATTTTGTAGGGGCCATGGGCTCTATATTTTGATCTTTGGATCAAAACTATTTTTGTAAACATTATATCACTATATATATATATATATATATATATATATATACATGAGGCTTTTACCGGTTTACTCTGCTTTTTATACAATATGTGAAATGTGATTGGAATTACAAATGTCTCAAATGTATTTTTAATACATAATTAGCTAGAGAATCGGTTAATGTATTTAGACATATAGGAATGTGTTGATATTTAATATAATCGAAATGACGTTCCAAGAGGCGGATTCGTAAATATACCCGTAATAGAATAGAGCTTCGGATAGTATAGACATTGTTTAACTGTAGTACTACTAGCTATGAATCAAGTCGTATAATGAAGCGATGAATCCCAAGCGAAATAGCACTAGTCTATAATTCGATGACCGCACTATACTCTGCAATATTATTGGTCACTTGACCGAGACAAACACCTTGTAGACAAATAAGTTCATTTGAGGGTGCATAAATTGCCCAACCAGCAGAAGCTAAAATCCAGGTACTGCGAATAACACCATCAGTGGAGCAAATGTAAGGTAGTGAAAACACCAACATCTGGAGACCAAACACAATGCAGGGTAAGTAGTCAGAGGGAAAAGTCAAATAGCAGAAACACACTAAAGTAACACACAAGAGTATGATATAGTAAAAATACAAGTGCTTATGCAAAGATAGGTTAAGCGTAGTACTTCTTCAAGTAATGCCCATTTATGGGTTCACTCAAAGGAATGTCGTCGTAATCTACTAGCTCATATGCTCCCTTCTCCAACACTCTTTTAACAATATAATGGCCTCGCCACATAGCCTCAATTTTTTTGGCTCCTAACAAATCACGATCTTGTTCATAGAGGAGAACTGGATCACCTTTAGAAAACACCCGTGGCTTGACATGTTTGTCATATTGGGATTTTACGCATTTCTTCTGGGTTTCAATAACTAGGGTGGCATCTCAACATCATTCATCCAATTGTGTAAGATAGAATAGACGTTCCTCCTCGGCAGAGGTGTTTGGGAGAAGTTGGAAAACTAGTTTTAACTATGGAATTTCACATTCAATCGATAGAACAACTTCTAAATCGTACACTAATTGGAAGGGTGTAAACCCTGTTGCTGAATTCACGGATGTCCGATAGGCCCACAATGTTGAGAAAAACATCGTGTGCCAACTCATTTTGTGAATTCTGATAATCCGTCAAAGCATGGTAATAAGTACTTTGTTTATTGCTTTGACTCGGTCATTGGCCTGTGGATAGTAGGGGGTTGAGGTTTCATGTCGAAGACCCAACCTTTCCGTAAGCTCAGACATCATAAAGTTTCGAAAGTGGCTACTGTGATCGGTAACGATATCCTGTGGGATTCCAAATCATGTAATAATGTGATTGAAGATTAATCGGGCTGCAGTTTTTCCCATGTTGTCGAATGTAGGCATCGCCTCTTCCCACTTCATGAAATAATCTATGGCTACAATAATGTACCCAATCCCCCTAACTGAGTGAGGGTGACATGTTATGAAATCGATTCCCCATTTAACAAAGGGTTGAAAAGAAACTATAGGATGTAAGGGAGCGGGGTGAGATCTTATTTTGTTGTTGTATGTTTGGCAAGTGTGGCATTTTTGGATGAAAATAATACAATATTTGAATAAAGAAGGACAAAAATACCCATCTCATAAGATATTTTAGGCGATAGCATACCCAGACATGTGACCAAAACATGCTCCAGAATGGCAGTCATTTAGAGCTTTCTCAGCCTCATCATAAGTGAGACATCGAAAAAAACTGGAGTCAACTCCACTGCGATAAAGAGTATCACCGAGGATGATATATTGACGGGCTTGGTAACATATGCGACGATGGTAAGTACTAGACAAATCGGGCCAAAAATCCTGAGTCTAGAGATATATAATGATATCTCCATACCAAAGGTCATCGGAACTGATCAGAAAAAGGGATTCATCGAGTAATGAATCCTCTGCTACATTTTACGTCTTAGAACAGGGAAGCTCACATATCAATTTGGCAAACACCAAGGATTTCTTAGACTTAGCACGTTCAAACTCTAAGTCAAACTCTTGGAGTATCACAATCCATTTGGAGTATTTTCCCCCTAGCAACTCGCATGTAAGAATGTGTTGCATAGGGTTTCAATCAAAAATCACAGTGGTCTTGCGTAAAAGGATATAGTGATAGAAACGTTGGATAACTTGAATAGCTTCCAAGGCCATTTTTTCAACATGTAAATACTTGGCTTCGATAGTTGTGAGACTACAACTAAAATAATAAATGGCATGTTCATCATGAGAATCATCCTCTTGGAATAGAACCATGGCAATGGTCGAATCCAAAGGAGTAAGATAAAGGAAATAATCTTGACTATAATCAAGCGTGAAAAGTAGTGGGGTACGGGTTAAAGTCAATTTCAAAGCGTCGAAGGCTTTGTTGGCAGTGGTGTCCCATAAAAACTCAGATCCTTTATTTAATAGTTGAGTAAATCCGAGCGTTAAATCAGCGTAGTTCGGGATAAAATGACATAGAAAGTTTTCCTTCCCTTGAAAACTTTGTAGCTGGCGAAGTGAAGAAGCAGGAGGGAGATTGAGAATGGCCTCAACCTTCAAAGGATCTACCTGGATCCCTTGATGTGACATGATAAATCCTAAGAGTCGTTCAGACTCCATGTAAAAGGCACATTTGTGTGGGTTTAAGCGTATATGATACAACCAAAATTGAAGGAAAATGGCTCGGAGGTGGGCCGAATGATCACTACAATGCATGGAATGTGCTCGTAAGCCATCTAAATATGGTTGTACAATGTGATTAATATCATGGAAAGCATAAGACATAGCATGTTGAAACATGGCACTGACGTTCTTTAAACCGAAAGGCAGTTTCCGGTAGGCAAAAGTGTCGCAAGGACAAATAAAATGGGTTTTGTGTTGATCCATGAGTAAGATGTTGATCTGATTATTTTCGGAGAATCCGTCCATCAAAGAGAAGATTTCACTTTTGGCGCAATTGTTGATGATTTGGTCAATGAAGGGGGTGGAAAAGTTGTTTTTAGGACAAGCTTTGTTGATATCCCTATAATCAACACAAACATAGATCGTACCTTGTTTCTTGTTAACCGAAACTAGATTGGATACCCAATCAGTTAAATCCACAGGATAAATAAAGCCAGCTCTAAGAAGTTTCTCGACTTCAAGCTTGATAGCGGCTATTTTGTGAGGATGGATGAGGATAAGTCTTTGTCGGACGGGTTTAGCACTCGAGTATGTCTTGATTTCACATAAAACAATATCGGGGTCAATACCAGACATCTATTCATAGTTCCATGCGAAGACGTCACAAAACTCTTGAAAAAGGGATTTTTACATGACAACTTCATCAGTGGAACACGAAGCTCTGATGTGCACATTTTCAACAACTCCAGGTTTGATAGAGATGTCGAGGGGGATGGTGGGTGAAATGTTTCTTAAGTTCCCTTTGTATAACACATTGTGTGTGGAGTCGAGAACCGAAGTAATAACGACAATGGTCGACAGGGTCAAAATCTGTTGGTAACTCTCGAGGGTGTGTTGTTCTAGGAAGAGAATGGAATGATGATGTCCATCATCCCAAGGAGTTTCATCCATAGACATAACAAACATAATCATCTCATTTGTGGGAAAAATCATGTGAAAAGGATCTAGAGATGAATCGCCAAGAGAGGGGGTAGAGGGGGATACCTATTGAATGACTTAATAGGCGGATTTAATCAGACTTAAAGGTATCTGGTCACCATATTGTGAATAATCACCAGGTTCGGGTATTAGCCATGGGTCAGAAGATGAATGGGTTTCACAAACGGAGGTGGAAATCATGTTGATCGAGGCAACCAGAGGTGGTGGAATGTCAGGTGGTGGGATAGGGAATGTACCCATCAGAGTGGAATATTTTAGTAGACCCACGCCAATATTCTCGTATCTGGGGGGTGTATTAGCTATGAAAGGTATGTTTTTGGTACATGTGTCATAGTTGAAGAAGGCTAGTTGGTCCATTGTAACTACCTTTCCTTGATGTGGAAAATGCACGATCTGAAAAAGAGTAGACACGACTACACGCATAGAATCGATCTAGCTATGGACAAGTAGAAGGTTATAATCCATAGGTGCGTCAAATACCTCAACCTCAACGTTGACCATTTTTCCTTCTAACGTAATAGGCAATAGAGGGAGGACACCGTAGGGCTTAAATCCAGATCCATTAAAGGCCTTGAGCGTGTTGTGTGATTCAGTCAAGGGAGGAGAGTCGATGGCTTTCCAACAGGCAATAGACATGACACATGTCGAGGCACCCTCATCAATAATTGTTCTACAAATGTTCTTTTCGGAGACAACAACTTGGATTTTAAATGCGAGTTGATGGGGTAACCTTGGAATGTGATCTTCCAAGTCAAATATTATTAAATTTGTATCTGTAGGGTCTATTCCACTGATGGATTTCAACAATGCCTTATGTTGTGTAGGAAAAATCTGAAGGACTTCGATGGATGACATCGTAGACAATGCTTGTGATAGGTCTTCTACTATACTGTATTTCTGAGCAGCATGTGCATGAGGATTGAAAGAAGACTTTCGAACCACGCCCTTGGGAGGAGGGTGAAGGAATGTATCAGGGTTCGGTCGTTCGAGATGAAGAGGATCGTTGGAGGGTGGAGTTGAGGGAGATTGTTGAGCCAACAAAGGTGGTATATCATCAAATTTCTCCTTGGAGGAAGGGTAATCTTTGGCACGAGTGGTAAGTGTGATGTCATTCTTCTTTGAATCACCATTACACATAAGTATATAGCAGGTGGTGGAGGAAGAAGGTTGATCATGGATGGCCAATTGAGCATGTTATTGAGAAGGGAAGGGTTGAGACAAGACAACAGGGGTAGGAGGTTTTGGGGTCCCTTGGAGGAACTTCATGACCTCAACACGTCTCGGACAATCCTTCATGTAGTGATCATCACCACGGATAAGGCAAGGATAGTGAGGTTTGTGTTTATCCTTATCTTCAGCAGGTTGTGTCTTGGTCTTATCGGATTGTGGGTTGTTATTCTTATCCTCCTTATTCCTACCCTTCCCTTTTTTAGATTTATTCTTATCGGTAGGAGTCGATTGAACAATGTTCACTTCTGAAGTTTTACCAATGGGAGGAGTGGGTGTCAGAGTAGTTTGAACATTAGAAGCATGGGATTTTGGCATGGTGTGAGAGGTTTGTGCAGATTGAGGTTGAGCATGGAAAGTACCTATCACACCATCAATGGAATGAGAAGTTGTTGGGGTCGTTGAGGTGGTTGTGGGAGAAGGACGACGTGCATCAAGAAGCAGATCATAAAGATTACTCATTTGTGAATAAACGAGATCGAGATACTCAGCGCAAATGATTGCCTGTTCTTCTATGATGACTCCACCCATAGCAATGCCTTTAGATATGTCATTCACGAAAGATTTCATGAACCATTTTGCCAATAAATGATCGAGAAGATCGAGTTTGATTAGACATCGTCTTCGTCTCCACTCATGAATGTGATCAAAGATATGAGTGGATTTACTTTTCTTGAAAGAACTCAAAATCTCGGTTCATGTTTCATAACGTATTGGCAACTAGTAGTGAGTGAAGAAATCCATAACTAGGGTATTGAAATCAGTGAATAATCCTCATGGAAATTCTATATACCACTTCACAACTGAACCCATGAGGGTTCGTTGAAAAAGGTGTAACTGAATGGAGTCATCCATCAAAGAGTTGGATGAAAACCAAAGGTGTAAAGTCATTACATGATTGTTCATATCCTCTCCTGGTTTACCATCGAACTTAGGAATGTTAGATGGGATTTTGGCTGGTATGATGGGCCAATGAGGAGAGTGACGGATAGGATCATTCAAAATTCTAGACAGATCGGGGACGTCCAAAGTGTTAAAAAAGGGTTAATTGTCTATTCACATGAGGGTACTAGTGACTTTGTGGAGGAATTCTTGTCGGTATACTAGTAGGACCGTAAGCGGTTTGCATATAATGTGAAGATTTGGGCAGATTCGGTTGTTGGTATGGAGTCATGTAGCCTGTGGGGTTGGGTTGGTTAGGGATGTTCCCTTGGAAAGGAGTACTGGACTGAACATTCAGTCCCCAAGTGGGATTCAAAGAACCCAGATATGGTTGGCCATAGCTCGAGGGTATTGAAACATTGGTTTGAGAAGGTTGTCCCCCAGAGGGTTGTGGGTTAGCTTGAAGGTTCCAAATGTGAGCTAATAATTTTGATGCGTTCGGTCCATACTGTGAATTATAAGTTCCAACCTAAGAATGTCCTCCATAAGGAGGAGGCACCCCAATTTGAGAGTGACCTCCAGATTGAGGTTTCTTCCTGACACAAGATTTCCCCCCAATGGGAATATGGTAACCAGAAGTGAATAGATGATAAGTTCTACCAATTGGATTAGAGCCACTAGGGCCAGATCTGCCATGAAGAGGTGGATAAGACCCTCTGGAGAGGAGTTGGGAAGGGGTGGGAACATAACCAGCAGAGGTATTATGCCCAAGTGGTACTCCGGATGGAATTTGGATAGGGATGGTAGCAGAAGAATTCAAAGCGTGATACCCAAGAGGAAGAGAAGGGGTAGGTCTAGCGGAACATGTTGTACCAATGAAAGCATGGTTAACCAATATATTCCTAGAAGGAGTAGTTGTAGTACAAGGAAGAATTGTAGAGTGGGCCATTTGAAACGAGACGGTTGAATGAGGGCTAACTGACTAGGCTTCTGAGCCAGCAAAGAGATAGTCACACAATGATCATCGATTGTTGACTTGCATGTGTCCTGTGACAATATTGAGCACATTTTACACATGCGAGTCAATAAGAGATGATCATCGTGTGACTATTGTGTTGCAACCCTTGATGATGTAGAAAACTATTGAGGGGGGCGTGAATCAATATTGAGCATGTTCTACCACTTTTAATCAAAACATGTAATCATCAACTTATTAATCAATTATAACTTATGATTGCATTTAGAATATCATAAACATATAACCATAAAAAATGTGTCACATCATAACAAATACACACAGTATGCTTACGTGGAAACTAAAATGGGAGAAAAAAATAGAATTCTTTCGTATATATCAAAATTCTAAATTCATAAGATCCAACAACTTCCAAATTCTCCATCAATGGAGACTTTGATCTACTACCTTGCACCACCTTGTCACCCTAAAATATAAATAGAGACTCAAACTGTCACCGAAACTGTCACTCATAATCAACATGTCATCGATAATCAACCTATCATTGTCAATGATGTTGGTACATCATTATAAACAACCACTTAAATTCATATTGAGATCTCCAAGAATGTCCTCAAAATTATGTGCTCTAAATCATCATGTGCTTAATAATAAAGATGCACTCACTTAATAATAACAAGAGTATAGTAGGAGATGAATTTTTGGGAGAGGGGAAATAGCTTAGTTAGTTAGAGTGTTGTTTTTCCACACAAGGGAGTTTTGGTGGTAATGAGGGCTACAAATATTGGCAACCTTTACAAGATAGATGGGAGTACCGAGATAAATGAAGCGGTGGTGTTAGCTAAAGAAGAAAATGAACTACTCATTTATGATATCATTGACTTGGGCATATGAGTGATAAATGCATAAATTTACTTATAAATTGTAAGTTACTTCCATATTTATAATATTTAAATTTGAATTTTTGCAAGAATTGTGTTTTTTTGAAAGCAATGTATATATAAGTTCAAAACATGTACTGAAACAAGTAAGGGTATTGTAGATTATATTCACTCATATTGTTTGGGAGCCATCCCTTAGAATGTATTTTAAAATATCCTCATACTTTGTAACATTAATAAATTATCACTCTATAAAGGTGTGGTACGATATTCTCAAAAGATAAACTCGTGTATTTAATTTATTCAAGCAATTTAGAGTTTTGGTTGAAAAGAGAACTAGTAGGTCAAAGTCTTTAAGAACAAATAATGGAGGAATTCTCACATCTTTGGAATTTGAAAAGTATTTCAAGGAAGCTAGGATAAAAAGTAATAAACCACAATTTATGCTCCTTAAAAAACTGGTGTGGTTGAATGCATGAACATGACTCATCAAGAGAGAGAAGGGAGCATCCTTAGTAATGTCAAGTTGCAGTAAGAGTTTTGGGAAGAAGAAATCATTACAACTTTATATCTATTAAATTAGTTTCCATTAGTTGCAATAAATTATAATATTCCTAAAGAGGTTTTGACAAATCATTCTTGTAATTACTCAATTATAAAAAAAAATTGTGTGATGCTATGCTCTTGTTTCTAAAGATGAGTGTTCTAAGTCGGGCCCCAGATCAAATAACTATATATTTCATGGTTATGGTGATGGAGTTAAGGGATACATATTGTGGGATACGACTGCCCAAAAAATTAGGATTAGTAGTGATGTAGTATTTGATGAAACCCCTCTCATAAAATCAAACATAGTAGATGTTGAAATGAAATAAGAACAAGTACGAGGAAATAAAAGAATCTAGTTGGAAACCCATCTATCTACAAAAAAAATAGAGAGCATGAATAAAATTTTGAATAAGAAAATGAGGATGCTAAAAATATACAAGAAAATGTGGAAATTCTTGTAGATCTAAATAGGCACAAAATCATCCTAAGAGGTACAAAGATCATATTTCATCTATTTCTTTAATTTATAATGATGAGGAACCTTGTTGTTTTTGGTAAATGAAGATTTTTTTATTGAAAGTGCTATGTGAAAAATAACACTGAAGAAACAAATTGATGCCTTGGAGATGAATAAAACATAGGACCTGGTAGAACTATGAAAGGGCAGAGAAGTTGTTGTTTGCAAATGAGTCTACAAATTGAAAAAGGGTGTTGATGACATTCATAGTCATAATCATAAGAAGCCATGATCATGGTTAATCATATTAGTCATTTTCAATAAATGTATTAATACTTTAATAATGTATTATTAAAGTATTACTACTTTAATAATATATTTATTAAGTTATTACCTCTTTAATAGTGTATTGTCACTTTAATAATGTGTTATTAATGAGCTTATTAATGTATTACTTTCATAGAGTATTAATAATTTAGCAATGTATTACTTAATAATGTATTAATGTATTAAAATTTTGATATTGTTTTACTAAATATATTAACTTCAATGCATTACTACTGGGCCTAATGGTTAAGAACATGTGTTTCCTCTTAAGAGGTTACAGGCTCAAATCCAGAGGGGGGTAGGGTATGTATACCTCCGTAGACTTTAGGGTAGGCATATCGTTGTAGACTTTACCAGTCAAATCGCTGGGTCGTGACCTTAAAAATAGATTATTATTATTATTTTGTTAGTGTATTAATACATTAGCAAGTGTACCCCGGATGGGGTGCCATGCGAGCAAACACAACACGTGGAGGAGCAGCCCGGACACGTGGAGGTGTCATTAGGAGGGCCATTAATGGAGGCCCTCCTCCCGGCTGTGGGCAGTTAATACAAGCCCTGCCTCCGTAAAAATTGAATGTTGATGGATCTCTTCGCATGTGAACAAGGAACGAAACGCCAGAGCACTAATCTCTCGGCATTAATGGCTCTCTTTGTGTTGGGATATGTTCCATACAGCAGCAAAGGTTGTGGTAATGTTCATAGTTTATATGTGAATTCATTGCAGTCGGCCCAGCATCGAAGAACAGGGGGATCCTCCTTTGCGCTTGCCATGCCACGAACCAGGGGACGACCAAGGCGAGGGGCCGGCTGGTATCCAGCCACTTCCTGGAGGAAGTGCCATCAAAAGTTTTCCCAAGAAATTCGCGCGGCTCGGAGAAAACGCAGAGCCACCATAGCCCTAGCACTCTCACCGCCTGGCACACTCGTGGAGGAGGACCTTTCAACTACGCTCCCTGCTGACTTCTCGGAAAGTCGTATGTTTGTCGTCCCCGACGACTGGGATCCTCCAACGCACTTTGGGTGCTCACCAATTGCCCACACTCCGGGCATCCTTCCACAGCCCTCCACCAATCCAAATGCAACTTACACGGCTTGTACAGTCATGGAGGAGACACCGGATAACACCACTGGCGAGCAGGACCAGGGAACACCACCAGACAGCAAGAAAAGTGACCAGGGGCCGAGTCAAGATGCACCGGAGCTGGAAAGAAGCCCGCCACCTTCGCCGCAGCTGCTGCACCCTGAGCATCTTAAGCTACTCTTTGAACTGCGCAGCCTTGTGGATGACTAGGATTTCTGCGCCATGAGACTCAGCCAGCGACTGGATATGTTATACGTGGCCTACTCAAGAGCCACTCCTCGACGCCAGTGTCCCACCTGCGCGCAGCCCTTCGTCTTCCCAGGCAATGGCGGCAATCTTGACTAATTAGGTTCTATGTTTTCTTGGTTTCAATGCTTTTTCCGATTACCATGCACCAGAGCTGTAGCTCTCCTGTTTCTAGTTTAATTTGCCATAGTTTAGTTTCTTATGAGGTTGTCTGCACAGAACAAATCCCTGGTTTCCTTCGGGCAGGGTGGCGAAACTCTACGCCAAATTTTGGATATCATAGTAGACAGGCCAGTTGTCCTGGTTTCCTCTGTTGGCAGGACAACTGGCCCCTGCATGCCTGTTGTATGTATTTTGTGACAGTATAATATAAAGGTTCTACTTTTTATTTAAAAAAAAAGAAAATACATTAGCAAGTGTATTTATTAATTCATTCAATGTATTTATTGATGTATTCAATATATAAACGCTTGCCATTGATGTATTTAATATATTAACAGTGTATTTATTAGTGCAATAATACTTTAGTAATGCATTTACTAATACATTTAATGTTTATAATGTGTTAATGTATTGATTGATGTATTTAATGTATTATATTATTAATGTATTAATACTTTGTCAATGTATAAATTACTAATGTATTAATGTATTTATCTATTAACGTATAAATTACTAATGTATTAATTAATTAATATATTTATTGATCTATCCATTATATTAGTAATGTATTTGTTGATGTATTTATTAATGCATTAATACTTTAACATGTATTTATTAATTCATTTAATGTATTTATTGATGTATTTAATGTATTACTTTATTAGTGTATTAATACTTTAGCAATGTATAAATTACCAATGTATTAATGTATTAATTAATTAACACATCACATTATCAATGCATCCGTCAATTAATAAGTTAACAATGTAAATTAATAAGTTAATTTATAAATTATTATATATTACATTATAATTTATATATTAAATTTATACATTATTATTGTTATATATTACATTAATACATTAATGTATTACATTAATATATTATTATTATATATTAGCCTATAGGTGTCATTAGTTTGGAAAGGTCTATAGAAGTTAATCATGATTAACTTTAATGTATAGTCATAACCATCTAATCCTATAGGCTTCCCCTATTAAAATTAATGGTTTAATGAACCTTTTAATTAAAAATACATATCTTACAACCAACCAGGTTAACTTTAATGTATAGTCATAACCATCGAATTCTATAGGCTTCCCCCTATTAAAAATAATGATTTAATGAATCTTTTAATTAAAAATTCCTATCATACTACCAACCATTAAAGATGTTGTCATATTCCTTGTTTACTTTTTCACATTTACTTAATAAAATTAAGAAATTACTGCCCTTACCACTATATGCCATGTTCCAGTAATTACCAAGAGTTTTCTTTTGCCACGTTCTAATAATTAACACCGATTAATTTTACGAAGAATGACCAAGTTTTAATGACATTTCATAACGGATATACACTTGTTGGTAAGACACTTCTTTACCAATACCCATGAACGGATTGTGTTTTGTTATCAACGGTGTACAACTACACGGCCTTATCGTTCTGTGATGTTTGCAAAACCACGCATATACTTTTTATATTATATATATATATATATATATATATATCTATTTGGTTGAAGGCGCCGAATTTTTTTATACATTGGAGAGGTTCAAATATTGTATCGTAAGTTTCTATGCATTTTAAAATGGTCACCGAACCTGTGACACAGTCGTATGCTTTTTGTTTTTACATTTTAATGTTTTGGCATATCCTTGACTAGGGGCTGACAAAATTGCGATCGGGAATTAGCACCTCGATGTCGTAATTGTTCTCACAGGTTAACCCTCGTGGATTTTTTAGAAATAAAATAATGTTATATTATGTAGGTCAAGACAATCCATGCATTATGATTTGCTAACTCAATCTCATTAATAAATTAAATATGTTATTTTTAAGTAGGAAAATGCAAACATTCAATTAGAAAATGATGTAATATTAGGCACATTCAATCAATTGGTAAATTTTAACCGTAATAGCTATACCATGTTCGAGGGAGATAAAAGTTCGAGTTAACGTGCACAAAGTAGTCATTAATACTGTTATTATGAAATTAGTTCGAGGGTTTTTGCTTGCCATATTACGGTTTTCGGAAAAATTTTAATACTGAATTTCTACTAGAGGAAATACTGATAAATAAATGACGGTTTTCGGAAAAGGTTTAATACTTATAATATGAATTTCAACATGATCATTGCCTAACATATTCACTAAATTAATAATTAAACTTACCAATGCCAAACTATAGGTTAATTGAAACGTGGGTGACAACAAAATAGGAAATAATCTAATTCAGTCTATGGAGCATTTTTTGCCAATATCAAGATTTAAATGAGGTCAATAAGTTAGTTCAGGTTTAAAATAGGAAATAATCTAATTCAGTCTATGGAGCATTCTTTGTCAATATCAAGATTTAAATGAGGTCAATAAGTTAGTTAAGGTTTGTAATAGATGTGAAGGATATGCGTAATAATATATTTATCAATCAAAATATTAAAAAAAATATAAAATAAAATTAAAAAATTATATTATAAATATTAAACAAACTCATATTAAAGTAGATTAATTTTAATTTTAAGATTTTTAAATATTTTCATCTTAATTGTATTCTTCGATATTTAATAAATCTATTTAATAAATGTATGGTGATGTTTATCATCTCAAGACTACACTTAACAAGTCTTACTTAACCTCCATGGTCGTTACACGGATCTCACTTTCTTTCACAAAGAAGTTACACACCAGAGCAATTACAATATCAGGAAAAACTTTTATACCGTCGACTATTCAAACCAATAGACTATGTCTTCAAAACATTTACTATGTACCTTTTTGAATCTAAGAGAAAACAAAATTACATTTGTATATGCCTTGGGTATTCCATCTAGAGCAAATGGAAAATGAGGTAAAGAAATTATTTATACATTTTCAATTAACTATTTTATTATATGAGTTTTCAATCAACTATTTTATTAAATGTGTTTTCAATATATTTTCATATATACATAAATTTTATTATATATGTGTTTTTAATTAACTATTTTATTATATGCTTTTTTAATCAACTATTTTATTATATGTGTTTTCAATTAATTATTATGTGATTTATTTTATTATATATGAAAAAATATAACGTTGAAATTTAATAATAAAAAAAAATAATGAAAAAAATATAAGGAAAATTATAGATATTTATTAATGAAAACAAATAAAAGAACGAGGAACATATAATTATGAATGATAAATGATATACTTTGTAAAGAGTAAATTAGTCATAATGTGTAACTTCAATACATTATGACTAATTTACTACTTTTCTGTTGTTTTGAAATTAATATTAATTTCTCTCCGGTTTGGAACATGCATACTAGATCTCTGCTACTTTTCTCTCTCTCTTTTTTTTTTCTAAGATTATATATCTATGGTTTTCAATGCCAATAATGTTTTTTTTTTTTTTAAAGAGATATTTTATTTATAAGATTATATATCTACGGTTTTGAACATGAATAATCTCTGTAGTTTTTACCTTTTTTACCCAGAATAATCTCTCTAGTTTCTCTGGACTTCCCTGATCTTCATAAATTATTTTTTGGCTTCTTCAAAGGGTTGAACATTTGGACATCTGAAATGAAATGAGGTTAGTCACTTTTTACTTTGATTCAATTTTAATTTTATGTAAAGAGATTTAAATATATTTTATTTATTTATTTTTATTTTAAGTTTCAAAAGTAAAAGTTGATTTGAGATATAATGTCAATCCATAATAATATTTGTTACATCTTTTTTATCTTCTTTTCAATATGAGAACTCCACCACCTATTCCAAAAACTAACCCTAACAAGGGGAGGCCCCCCAAAATCACCCTAGAGATCATTTACGATTATATGGAATCAGTAGAAAAAAAGAAGAAGAAGAGAGAGATTCCAAAATCCAAATAGAGTTAGAAACATTAGAAAAAAGGAGTGAAGAAGGAGAAGTAAAACTCCAAATAGAGCTAGAGGCAATGATTGATAAACAAATTAAAGATACCATTCAAAATCAAATAGAGGATAGATTCTTATGGTTTAAGAGTGAATTGCAGACAATGAAGGATAGAATTCAAGAAATGGAAAACCATAAACAATCAACCCAAGAAGGAGGGGTTGAAGAAAATCACAACTTGAGAGATGGGATTAAAGAGCTAGAAGAAAAACTAACCAACAATTTGACCCTCAGTAATATGGAAAACAAATTGGTTATCAAACCCATCAAAGAGGAAATGAATAAGCTAATCGAATTAGACTATGAGCATAAAAAAAGATCATTGAACCTCATAATTTTTGGTATAAAAGAACAACAAGAGGAGGATACACTAGCAATAGTAAAAGAAGAATTAAAAAATCAATCACAAATTGATACAACTTACCTCATAGAAGCAAAGAGGCTAGGAAAAATAATTGATCACAAAAATAGGTTGATCCATGTCAAAGTAAGTTGTAATGACCATAAATATAGCATACTTAGTAAATCTCCGAGCTTAAAAGGGTCGGGAATATTTATAAATGAAGACCTCATTCCCGAAGACCAAGTTGAATTAAGGAAGGAAGTTCAAAAGATAAAAGAAGTCAGGAAAGAAGGAAAATGGGCAATAATTAGAAATCGAAAAGCTATTGTTAGGGATAGAGACCAGAAGGATAATAATAAATAGGAATTTGGGACACTTGGGATCCTTTTTTGGAATTTTCGTGGCTTTCCATGGAGCAAAGGTCCTATGATAAGTTGGATCCCGAGTGGTATTAATATTATCTGTCTAGGTAAAACTTGGGAGCATGAGGAGTCTAAGGTCCCTAATATGGAAGGATTTGTCTTATGGTCGGCATGGAACAAAAAATACCACCGTAGAGGGATAGGATGCATAGCTTGTTATATTATAAAAATCATTTCTCCTCACATTCAACTTCATAAGATTGACCCTCTTAATCAATACATTTGGATAGAAATTTCAGACACCAATGCTAAGAATATGTATATAGTAATTTGATATTTTGCACCTATTAATTCTACTTTTTAGAAGAAAAATAATCTAGATAAAAATTCTCCCTATAATAATTTAGAACGAGATATTTATAATTTGAAAAATGAAGGTAATATCCTCGTGCTAGGAGACTTTAATGATAGGACTATAACTAGACAGGCTACTCTTTTAAGTGATGACTCCAACCATAATCCTTTATGGCTAGATGAGGACCTTGTTTTATCTAATAGCTACAAAAGAAGCTCTGCAGACCTAATTGAGAATTTGTTTGGTACTGAGTTGGTCAAGCTCTGTATCTCTCAAGACCCAATAATTTGCAATGGAGTAATGAAGTGGCCAAAATCCAACAAATGCCCTATATTCATGGGCTAGGTAGTAGTGTTGTAGATTATGTGATCTCCGATATCCCCTTTTCCAACCAAATAACAACTTTTGACCTTTTAAATGACCATGAGCCTCACTCTGATCATAAGCCTTTAACCCTAACTCTAAAATTTTCCATGCAAAGGAGCACCATTGAAGAGAATTATGATAATCAATGGAATTTGTGCTCTCACAAAAGTAAAGTTAACATTTTATTAAATGATTTAAATAGTAAATTAAAACTCCTAACTTATAAGGACAACATTGAAGAACTCTATCATAATTTTACAACTACCCTTTCCACTTCTATTAACAAGTTCTCTTTCAAGGTGTCCCATAAAAAGAATAATAGAACGACCAACCCTTGGTATGATAAAGAATGTAAAATTGCTAGGAAAGCCATTAGAGATTCTTCTAATGAGCCCTTAAAACTCGATAAGATCAATACGTACAAATCCCTAATTAAAAGGAAAAAAAGATACTATATCAATAAAAGGCAAGAGCAACTTTCACAACTATACAAGTTGGATCCTAAGAAGTTCTCGAGCCAAATTATAAAACGCAATACTAAAAAAAATAATAGGATTCCCTTAACGGACTGGAATTCCTACCTTAAAAGTCTTTACGAGTTCCCTAATGCCATGGACACCATTCCTATTATCCCTACAAAGGAAGAAGTTTTTTCTTTAGATGACATAGAGTTTGGGGTTAAGCGGCTCGCAATTGGGAAAGCTAAGGACATTGAAGGCTACCAAGCTGAAATTTTTAAAATCGGAGGGTCAATCCTTATCCCTCACATACATAGGCTCTTCAATTTAGCTATCAAGCAGGGCTTTCCTAAACCCTGGACACAAAGACTAATTGTTCCTATTTTTAAAAATGGGGATAAAAGAATTCCCTCTAATTATAGGACCATTATGATTAGCCCGATTTTAGCCAAGCTTTATGGAATTATTTTGGAAAAGAAGATTAGCATTTGGCTAGAAAGTCATGGTAAAAGAGCTAAAGGCGAGGCCAGGTTTAGGAGATATCATTCAAATGTAGACCATCTTGTTACCTTTAGGATCATTATAGAGGAGTTCCCCAATACTAAAGCCAATCTTTTTTGTTGTTTTGTTTACTTTAGAAAATCTTTTGACATGGTTCCTAGGAAAAACCTTTGGAATAGGTTGGAAGAGATAAAAGTGCCTCTCGAGTTGAGGGCTACTGCAATAAGGATGTATGCGAAATTTATTTATAAGTTTAAAAACACTAAGGGCTGGTCAAAAGAGATTAACTGCAATATCGGAGTCGAACAAGGTTGTCCCTTGTCCCCTACCCTTTTTGGCATATACATTGATAAATTAGAAGAATGCTTGGAAAACGCAGGTTGTGTCGGCCCTACTCTCACTGGTATAGTCATAAATCTTCTTCTTTATGCTAATGATATCATTCTTATGGCAAGGAGTCCCCATGATCTTGAAATCCAACTAAGAATCCTCAAGGATTTTTTCTCCAATATGGGTATGACTATTAATACTGATAAGACTAAGGTCATGATTATTAAATCCAATAAGATCCCTTATGATACCTTGGTATATGACAAAAACAACTTGGAGGAAGTGACTTCATACAAATATCTTGGAATTGATATTCACCGCAAGCTTAATTGGATTTATATCATTGAGAAAAGGATTATTGGGGGATGGAAAGCTTATTATGGGCTTGAAAACAATTGTAAATCAGCTGAATTTTGGAGTTGGGATAAGAAGAAACTCCTCTTTGAGACTCTTGTTACATCTGTTATTCTTTATGGATGTGAAGTCTGGGGCTGTAGTATCTCTCGTGAATCTTGGAGAAAGATAGAGCAAATACAAAAGAATTTTATAACTTATAATCTCAAAATTAAAGGAAATACACCCTATCCCATCCTCCTCATAGAAACAAGCCTCTCCCCCATTGAGAGCATGGCTATGACTAGATACCTAATGTATAAGAACAAGTTAAACAATATGGAAGACAAGAGGCTACCTAAAATTGCTTCCAAATTAAGTCATAACCACCATCGACTCAAGCGAGGATGGCATAAAGACTCCCGATCTTGGCTAAACTATTGGGGAATCATGGAAGAAACCATTTTGCAGAATAAAGAGACTAGTAAGAAAAATGTCAAATCAAAATTTAAGGAAAAAATGTGGTGTGATAAAGAGTTAGAGGAAAAAATAAAATTAAGGTATTATAAATATGTAATCAACCCTAATCTAGAAGATTAAAATTATCTATCTATTTTGCCAAGTGTAAAGAAAATAATAAGCCTTGCTAAGATAAGAACAAATTCTCATGAGCTCCATAGTTGATCTAAAAAATGAAGAAGACTTCAAAAACTTGAAAGCTTATTGCAAGTGAATGTTATGTGTTTAAAGCAAAAGGATCAGTTTGCAACACATAAATTAAAGGATTACTTATGCAAATTATACATAGACAGCAGCATAATCAATGAACATAAACACATAAGCACAACAATTGATAAAGGAGTTCACCCCTCTTATGGGCTACATCTCCTGGTCGAGCTTCCAATGGATCATTATTATTAATTGCTCAAAAAGTGCTCAAAAACATGTCTTACAATGCTCAAACTGACAAACCGATTGCTCCAATGGCTTCCCAGCGTCCCAACACCCCTATTTGGGCTCTTTCGACACCTCAATCGGTCGAAAAACGAAGAAGTTAGGCCTCCTGGAAGTCTCCCTCCTCAAGCTTGTTGTCTCTAGTTCTACAATTCGCACCCTCCTTGATTGAACCTGGCTCACACGCATTTTAAAGTGCAAAAACCCAGCACCAGGCGCAACCGCGCCAACGGTGCAAACCGTAGAACAGTTAAGGGTGCACCAACCCCTAACTACCTCGGCACCTGGGCGTATGGACATGTGACCTCGATCTTTGATAAAAAGTGGTTAACGCCGTTTTAAAACCGTGTAACCAATTCTTGCGCTCCAGGTCGGGGTCATATGAATTACAATGTAACCGTGGCTTACAACAGAACCCACGTGCCAACGGTCGGGGGTTAAATGATATGTGGCATGGTCGTATGTATAGTGCAAAGAACCGCGGGTCGGGGCTAAGCCCCAGCTCGATTCCCCCATCAAAACAAAATAAATGCAACTTAAATGAAATGTTGCCTGCATTCATAACAAGGAATAAGTAGCGGCATGTTGGCTAGCGGAGTTTCATTGGAATGTTGTATAGTGGGGGAGGTCCGGGGGTCGAACCCCGCGGACTCCCATAAAATTTTATATAACCAAATAGCCAAACCCGGGGTGCCACGTGGCAGCCCTTGATTGGGCCACGTGGCACCCATCCATTGCTCAGAAAAACACCACATGTCAACATCTGATTCGACAGCTTCCAACCAATCAAAACCTGCCACATCACCACTATACGTTCATCGTACGAACTCTACGGCCCTGCCACGTCAGACCGTACGGACTGTACGGACTATATGGACAGGTACAGTCAGCATCAAACTTTTGCCTATTTAGCTTGACGAACAAATCGCGATATCTTCTCCATATGGACTCCGTTTGACAAAGTAACTATACCGATGGAATCAGGAAGACGAGACGGATGCAATGGCACTGCTTTCATCACATTCTGAGCACTTTCAAATTTGAGCAAAATTTGATCCCCTAATCACACCTCCCCATTGGGAAGCTTTTGGACCTCCAAAAGACTATCTCAGTCTATGTGAAGATGAGGGTATAGTTCCCTCACCCTTCCAACCTCAATCCACTTGGCCTTGCTTAGATTCGTCCCCTTAAGACCAACTCGCAAATACTCCACATTTCCTCGCTTCAAAGTTCGCATCCTCCTGTCCAGGATGGTGTCTTCCTGCAGTTCTGTTAGATACTCTAGAGAAAAATCATCTATGGAAGGAATCTGAACATGCTCTCCTTGATCATCAATCAATGGAGGCTCATACAACTTCAAATTCTCAACATTAACAATTGCATACATCTG
>ML778745.1:1016445-1033291 GCA_009831015.1 Picea engelmannii
AATTGATAAAGGAGTTCACCCCTCTTATGGGCTACATCTCCTGGTCCAGCTTCCAATGGATCATTATTATTAATTGCTCAAAAAGTGCTCAAAAACATGTCTTACAATGCTCAAACTGACAAACTGACTGCTCCAATGGCTTCTCAGCATCCCAAAACCCCTGTCTGGGCTCTTTTGGCACCTCAATCGGTCGAAAAACGAAGACGTTAGGCCTCCTGGAAGTCTCCCTATTCAAGCTTGTTGTCTCTGGTTCTACAATTCGCACCCTCCTTGATTGAACCTACCTCACACGCATTTTAAAGAGAAAAAACCCATCACCGGGCACAACCGTGCCAATGGTGCAAACCGTAGAACATTTAAGGGTTCGCCAGCCCCTAACCGTCTCGACACCTGGGCGTATGGCCATGTGACCTCGCTCTTTGCTAAAAAGTGGTTAACGTCGTTTTAAAACCATGTAACCAATTCTCGCGCTCTAGGTCGGGGTCATATGAATTACAATGTAACCGTGGCTTACAACAGAACCCACGCGCTAATGGTCGGGGGTTAAACGATATGTGGCATGGTTGTATGTATAGTGCAAAGAACCGCGGGTCAGGGCTAAGCCCCGGCCCGACTCCCCCGTCAAAACAAAACAAATGCAACTTAAATGAAATGTTGCCCGCATTCATAACAAGGAATAAGCGGCGGCATGTTGGCTAGTGGAGTTTCATTGGAACGTTGTATAGTGGGGGAGGTCTGGGGGTCGAACCCCGCGGACTCCCATAAAATTTTATACAACCAAATAGCCAAACTCGGGGTGCCACATGGCAGCCCTTGATTGGGCCACGTGGCACCCATCCATTGCTCAGAAAAACACCACATGTCGACATCTGATTCGAAAGCTTCCAACCAATCAACACCTGCCATGTCACCACTGTACGTTCATCGTACGGACTGTACAACCCTGTTGCGTCAGACCGTACAGACTGTACGGACTATACGGACAGGTACAGTCAGCATCAAACTTTTGCCTGTTTGTCTTGACGAACAGATCACGATATCTTCTCCATACGGACTTCGTTTGACAAAGTAACTATACTAATGGAATCAGGAAGACGAGACGCACACAATGGCACTACTTTCATCGCATTCCAAGCACTTTGAAATTTGAGCAAAATTTGATCCCCTGATCAATAGTGAAACTGGGTGTTGGTCAATTCCTAAAACGCCATGGGATGAAAGAGTGTGTCACCTTTGTGACACTAAGAAGATTGAATATGAAAAACACTGTCTCTTAGATTGTCTAGCCTATACACATATTAGATCTCATTTTCAAAATATTGATCACACTACCAACCTTCCTAACCTCTTAACTCAACAAAAGTATGGTGATCTTGGAAAGCTTCTCTTAATGATTTTCGAGCATAGAAACAAAGTTATAAAGAATCACAAGTAATTACTTACCCTCTTAAGGTCCGATAAACCAATTAGGTCTTAGTGGACATTAATCATCATCACCATTGATGACCATTTTCCACCTTTCCAAATTCATAACCATTTTCCACCTTTCTTAACTAACTTTAATAAACTAAAAAATCCATTTTTAAATTATCAATATCATTTTTTTTTAAATCAATTAGTATGTTACATTGTACATTAATATAAATTAATACTTTAATTTATGAACAAATCAATTAAATAATATGAATAAATAAATTGTATATTTAGTTTTTATATTTTTATATTAAATATGTATTTCTTAATGGAATAATAGTAATAAATTATATTTTAATTTTTTTTTCTATACAATGTAATAATAGTAATAAATAATATTTTAATTATTTATGTGTTTAAAATTTGTAGATATTTTTTTTAACTATATATTATATAATTAAAAATATAATTGCTATGGTTATAAATGACCATAATGCTCATCTTTATTTTAATGGTTTGGGAATATGGATTTTAATGAAAGTTTTCTATGGGTGGGAGACTTTGTTTATTCTGTGATCCATGACAAATAAAATCAATAACAATTATAAATGGATGTATAATGGTCATAGTTTGTATCATGGTGCAATGTATACACTCTATGATCCATGTGTGGTGTACTTAAATTTACTTATAACAATAATAAATCATCATCAAATTTCAAGTTGATTTTCTATCTACAACGGGTAAAACAAGTTGATAACAAGTTGATTTGATTTAAATGTTCTTAGGAAAAATATTGTAACATCTCGCTCTTGTGCACACTGAGCGAACTTATTCTTTGAGGACACTTGCTCGCAAGTGATCCAGATTATTATACTTTTGGGCATTTGATTATGATTATGAGGAGTTATGAATTGATGACATGTTATTTTACTGCATAACATAGATAGGTGCTATTGCTTCGGTTTTCCTGAGTGTGCATGATTTTGAACCTCGAGGATGCAGAGGCATTGCTAGAACCCCTTGGACTCTGGATTGAGACAAGGAGAGGACTATTGGGGTTTGATTGTTATATATACGAGATCTATGCATATTATTAGATGATATGATTATGATATATTTCTGACATGATTCGTTGATGATGTAAGCTGACGATAGCTTGCCGACCAGACTCACATGTGGAGTATAGGGGTCACGCACGACTACCAGATACATTGAGGGAGAGGTGTGGACAACATACCTTCCATAGCCTACTAGCACTCCCTCTGTGGCTCAAACTGTAGGTTAACGACTACCTAGTTCAAACAGACCCACGATGTCGTGAGGGCTGATTGCGACAGTCACTCACAATGATTCTAAGGGGCACACAATAAGGCACAGGCCTTATTCCTTAGAGGACCTTAGTCTCGCACAAGATCACCTGGCCGAGTATTGACTCCAAGGGTTTTGATTTCTACCAAGTCATTCAAGAGGTGAGTGGCACCCTTGGAGCACGTAGTGCATCCTGAAGGGCACGCCGCGCAGGAGAAACAGAAAGAGGCGAGTGGCACCCTTGGAGCACCTAGTGCATCCTGAAGGGCACGTCGTGCAGGAGAAACAGAAAGAGGCGAGTGGCACCCTTGGAGCACCTAGTGCATCCTGAAGGGTACGTCGCGTTATTAATTAATAAATGAAAAACTTAGATGGCCTTAGGACAAATAACGTGATAAGAAAATTTTAAAACAATTTCCCTAATAAATGTCGCCTAGCCTCGAAAATTAAAATCTAGGTCTTGGTGAAACTTGCAGTAAAAGAAAAATATGTATGTAAAAATAAAAATAAAAGTAAGTAGATAAAAATGATAATCATCATTAATCATTTGTCGAGAAGGGGGTAAGTAATTCTTTTAATTTATAAAAATATTTTGGGGAATAAAATTTAAAAAGGGGAAAAAGGGGAAATAATTGTTTTGTCACTTATGCTAATTAAAATTTATTAATTAAAAAGAAAAAAGGGAAAAGTTATTTTCTACACGTGCCAAATTGAGATTTTTAAAAAAAAAGGGAAAGAGGGAAATCTAAAAGAATTAGGAAACTAGGAAAAAGCGAGAAACATAAAAAGAAAGGGGAAACACAAGGAAAAAGAAGAATGTTTAACTTAGTAAGGTATCTAGAATTTAAGAACTTTCTAAATTAAACTCAATTAGTAAATTAGTAAGGGGGAAAGTCATTAAAACTTGTAAGGGAATATGGGGACACCTAGCAGCGATTCTAGGAGTGCCTTTAGGCGAGTGATGGAAATAGGAGTAATTAATTAATTAATGAAATTAATTTATGGTGCAATGAAGGGGATGGGTGACACATGTACGGGGAGGATTTTATGAATTAAATTGTTGAAAAATAAATTAAATGGGAATTGGGGAATGTAAATGAATTAGAAACTCTATATAAAGGAGGGAGGAGGATGATGATGGATATATTCTCTCATGCGTTCTGTTACGCTGTAGAATTTTAGACTTGACTGACTTAGCTTGTGGGAGTTGGCATACCCAGCTCGGTGAGGAGTGGTAGCTCGACCTTGCGAGGTGAGCTGGGAGCTAGTTGATTCTTTGGTTTAGTGTGTGTGGCCCCTTTGTGGCTCGGGGGGTTAAGGGGGATGAAGAGTACCCCTATCATTGGATGGGAGGTACTGGTGAAGTCTCATCATGCGACAAGAAGGAGTTGCATGGAGCGTGCGACACATCATCTCATAGAGGGATACTTGGGATACGGTACGCTTCATTTATATCTGCATGGTATATTATTAGTTCTGTATATTTAATTGGGTAATGAAAATGATTGACTTAGGATTTTGTTGATAACTGAATCTCCCCCATATCCTTAAGCTCGCTATTGATTGATCCCCTTGGCTTTCGATCCCTGATTGTAGTGAGTGTCTTATGGTTTTATTGTGTTGTGATGAGTTTTCACTTTTTATTTTCTTTCTTCCTTAGCTCATCATTCCTCCCCTGGGAAGTCGGCCAGGATCCAGATCAACGATCATCACTTCGGTGTTAATAGACCTACAGATCCTAATGCCCTACCTTTCTGTGCGAGGAGGATGAGTGGTAGATGTTTCTACCCAACCATCTAGCCCTATGGTTTATTCCAAGTAGAGTGTTGTCTTGCGCCTTGATGCAAATAACTAACCCTACAATTAATTGATTGATGGTGGAGTTTTTTTTTTCTTCTTTCTTCTACGATTTTGGCCACTGGTTGTGATTGCGATTCACCCTTGTTAATCTAGCGATATGCCACTTCGTGGGACTGATTTTAGTTTTTACTTTAAGAAAGGATTCGCCTACATCTTGTTGGTTAGTTGGGCATATTGGTGGGCATTTTGTTTACTTTTATTGACTACAATTTGCTTGGATAAACCTCACTGACTTGATGTTAAAAATCTGCATGCTTTCTTAATAAAACATGTGATGATAATTAATGGAGAATGTGATTGTGTTTATTGGCAATGAGACTGCATATTTATTTAATGAAACTGATTATATATTTCCCTTATGTTGTATGTATTGTACAACGATTTCCCTTTTAGCTTATAGCATTCAAGTAACCCAGTCGTTTTCCCCTTTTACTGTATAGAATACCTTCAATTTACAGGTTTATATTGTACAATGATTTTTCCCTTGTCCGAACTGCGATTTTACATTCACTTTCATTGACCGTGATTTTACATTTACTCACCAAGACTGTGATTTTATAGTTACTTACCAAGCATGCGATTTTATTTTTACTTACCAAGCCTGCGATTTTACATGGACATATTGGCATTTGGTTTTAGTATGCATTTTCCTTCAATGGAAGGTGAGCTTAATTACATCTGCGTTTTGAGAACGTGTATGGTTGTAACTGATGATAGCATTGGGAAATGATTGGGTTTTAGGTAGTGAATTGTGGCGTGGACAGTAATCGTGAATTTTACCACAGTTAAATTCGTGACAGCGATTTAGCTACAATGTTGTATAATGGAGTAAATCCTTCAGTTTTTATTTAGTTTCTACTGTGAATAATAATTAATGTGGAGTAAGAATAACATATGGTTGTGCCTGGCAGCAAGCCCATTACTTGAGACAACAATATACTACCTGGAGGGAGAATGTAAATCAATGTTTTTATTTTTGATTGCTAGCATTTCGCCCAACGAATTCGGACTGTGTGTATGACTTTTGACTGAGTTTTTTTTTTCCCTTGACTGACAGTAAGGCCATGCCTTGAGAACACAACAATATTTTTTCCGAGAATGCATTCTTCTTGTTACTCATGAACCCCATCCTCTATAATGTATAAATCAAGTAGATTTTTTATCAATGTCCTTAGAACAATATAACGTGTAACTCATTAAATTATTTGGTGTCAATGTCCTTAGATCAAGTATAAATCAAACAGATTTACTATCAATGTCCTTAGAACAAGTATAATTCATCATCTATAAAGTTCAAGATCATTTGTTATCAATGTCTTTAGAACAAGTAAAAATCATCATTTGTAAAGTTAGAGATAAATTGCTATAAATTTCCTTAGAATACGTGTGATTCTAAGTTTCCTTCTATGTAATACATCACATCATTAATCATTTCAAAGTTCCTATCTTTGTGACAAAGGAAACAATTCATTAGATTTTTTTTTAAAAACTTGGCCAAAACTTCCTTTCTGTATTGTCATGTGACAAACATAACCCGACATTGCAATATGACAAACAAAATCAGACGTTGCAACACGGCGAACAAAATCAAATGTTGCAACACGATGAACAAAATCAGACGTTTCAACACGACAAACAAAATCAGACATTTCAACATGACGAACATAGTAGTGTTGCAATGTGATGACCATATTAGTGTCACAATTCGACAACCATCGTAATGTCGCAATGTCTCTAGCATGGCCCTCTCATCGTAATGTGACAAACATAGCCATGCCATTGTAATGTGACGAATTTAGCCATATTGTTGCACTCTGATGACCATAGCCTTATCATCGCAATGTGATGAACACAATAATGTTACATTGCGATGAACATAGTAGCGTCAAACTCTCACAAACATAGTAATGTTGCAATGTTTCAACCATAGCCCTATCATGTGATGAACATAACCCAACATTGCAATATGACAAAAAAACCTAGATGTTGGAACATGATGAACATTGTAATGTTGTAATGTGTCAAACATAGTAGCATCACAATTTGACACCCATAGTAACGTCACAATGTGTTGAACTTACCCCTATCGTCACAATATGAATAACACAACTCCATTGTCGTAATGTGACAACCATTTCCATATTGTCACAATGTGACAGACATAGCCTTGTCATCACAATGTGATGAACATAACCATATTGTCAGAATGTGATGAACATAGCCTCGAATCTCGTAATGTGAAGAACATAGCATCGAGTCTTTCAATTTGATGAACATAGCGTCAAGTTTCACGATGTCATGAACATAACCATATATTCACAATGTGATAAACATGACTTGCCATAACCATATTGTCACAATGTGAGGAACATAACCATATTGTTGCAATGCCATGAACATGACTTGCCATAATGACATTATCCCAATGTGATGAACATAACCATATTGTCAGAATGTGATAAACATGAATGGCCATAACCACATTGTCACAATGTGAAGAACATAACCATATTATCGCAATGTGATGAACATGACTGTCCATAACCATATTGTCACAATGTGGCAAACATAACCATATTGTCACAATGTGATGAACATGACTAGCCATAACAATATTGTCATAATGTGACAAAAATAACCATATTGTCGTAATGTGAGGAACATAGCATCATCATCACAATGTGTTGAGCATAGCCCTCTTGTCACAATATGACAAACATAGCCCCACTTTCATAATGTGATGAATATTTACATATTGTCACAATGTGAATAACATAGCCTCGTTGTCACAATGTGACAAACATAACCATATTGTCGGAATGTGACGAACATAACCTCGAATCTCGCAATGCGACGAACATAGCACCGAGTCTCTCAATTTGATGAACATAACATCGAGTCTCGCAATGTGATGAACATAACCATATTTTTGCAATGTGACGAACATGACCAGCCATAAGCATATTGTTGCAATGTGACGAAGATATAACCATATTTTCACAATGTCATGAACATGGGCCGTCATAACCACATTATCGGAATGTGACAAACATAACCATATTGTCGGAATGTGACAAACATGATTAGCCATAACCACTTTGTTTCAATGTGATGAACATAACCATATTGTCGCAACATGACGAACATGATTGGCCATAACCATATTGTTGCAATGTGATGAACATAACCATATTGTCTCATTGTGATGAACATAGCCTCATCATCGCAATGTGATTAACATAGCCATATTGTTACAATTTAACCATGGTGAAGGTCTATAAAAGGTCTATAGAAGTTAACAATGGTGAAGGTCTATAGAAGTTAACCATGGTCATGTTCATGTTCAACCATAAATAACCATGATCATGGTAATCCAAGGTGAGCCTCAATTAACCATGGTCATGGTCAACCAAGGTCAACCATAGTCAACCTTTCCTTCCCAAAGTCAACCAAGTTCTACTAAACATAACCATCGACATGGTCAACTGTCAAACATGGTCATTGTAAATTATTGTATTAATACTTCAATAATGTATTATTAATGTATTACTACTTCAATAATATTTTTATTAAGATAATGATACTTTTATAATGTATTATTAAAGTATTAATATGTTTTTAATGTTTTAATGTATTAATTCTTTAATATTAATGTTTGAGTGTATTAATAATATTAATAAATACATTATTAATAATGTATTTGTTAATGTATTATTACTTTAATAATGAAGTATTTATGCATTACTTTATTAGAGTATTAATACTTTAACAATGTGTTAATGTATTAATTAATTAATAAATTACATTATTAATGTATTAGTACTTTAATATCTTACATTAATGTATTAGCTAATTAATGCATTATATTATAAATGTGACAATTAATTAATAAGTTACATTACACATTAATGTAAACTTATACTTTAAGTTATACATTATATTAATGTAATAACGTGCTAGTTTTTTATTAATGTCGTACTAATTTATGAAACTATTTTTTTATTTGTGTATTGATATTTTATTAATGTCTTAATGTATTTATACGTTAGCAATGTTTTTATTAAAAATGCAATAACATGTATTAATTAATTAAATAAATACATTTCAATGTACTTTAATATATCAATGTTATTCATATTCATGACCATAAGAAATCATGATCATGATCAACCATATTCATTTTCCATAAATGTATTAATAATTTGATAATGTATTATTTATGCATTACTTTATGAGTGTATTAATACTTTAACAATATGTTAATGTGTTAATTAATTAATAAATAACATTATTAATGTATTAATAAGTTAATAAGTTAATATGTTACATAATACATTAATGTATTAATTAATTAATACATTACATTATTAATGTATCAATTAATTAATAAGTTACATTATACTTTAATGCAAATTTATAGTTTAATTTATACATTATATGAATGTTATAACATATTAATGCTTTGTCAATGTCTTACTACTTTTATTAAAGTATTATTTTATTTGATTATTAATACTCTATTTATGTATTAATGTATTAATACTTAGTAATGTATTTATTAGAAATGTAATAATCAATTAAATTATTGGGTTTCAATATAATTTAATGTATCAACGACATTCATAATCATAACCATAAGAAACCATGATCATGGTTAATCATATTAGTCATTTTCAATAAATGTATTAATACTTTAATAATGTATTATTAAAGTATTACTACTTTAATAATATATTTATTAAGTTATTACCTCTTTAATATTGTATTTATTAATGTATTAAAATTTTAATAATGTTTTACTAAATATATTAACGTCAATGCATTACTACTTTATTAATGTATTATTTTGTTAGTGTACTAATACATTAGCAAGTGTATTTATTAATTCATTCAATGTATTTATTGATGTATTCAATATATTAGTGCTTGCTATTGATGTATTTAATATATTAGCAATGTATTAATTGATGTATTTATTAGTACATTTAATATATTTAATGTGTTAATGTATTGATTGATTTATTTAATGTATTAATACTTTATCAATGTATAAATTATTAATGTATTAATGTATAAATTATTAATGTATTAATGTATAAATTACTAATGTATTAATTAATTAATGTATTCAATATATTAGTGCTTGCTATTGATGTATCTATTATATTAGTAACGTATTTGTTGATGTATTTATTAGTGCATTAATACTTTAGTATGTATTTACTAATGCATTTAATGTATTTAATTTGTTAATGTATTTAATGCATTACTTTATTAGTGTATTAATACTTTAGCAATGTATAAATTACCAAGTCTTCGAGGTGTAGGATATTCGGTGATGGAGTGTGTTGTTAAGGCACTCCGTGATGTTAAAGTCACCGGTTCGAAATCTGTGGGAGCAAAAAACCCAGCCATGTTAAGGGTTGGTGTGGCAGATCTTTCTTTCTTTGTATACGATATTATGAAATCGCTCATTCACTCTTTCATAGTTGATTTTTTTAGTGATTGGCATTCGAGCAATGACATCCAAGCCTTAAAGGAAAGGACTTTCTACTCTCAAGAATCAAATACTTGTGTACATTCACTCTCATCTTTATAGAATCAAGATGAATAAAATTCAAGAATCAAATACTTGTGTACATTCACTCTCATATTTATGGCATCTAGATATTTTTGGAAAGTAATAATTAAGCTCCTCTACGTATAATCTAATATGATCGTACTGATCCTAAAGCTTTCAGATTGGTAAAAGATTTGTAAAAGCAATGTGTGATGGGTTAAGTCTGTAATGATTCATTACTATGATACAGGATATTTCGGCTGAGAAGAGACATGATGCAATAAGCAGCATGGTGTACGAAGCAAAGGAAAGAGTTCGAGATACTATCGATGGCTGTGTAGGAGTATTCAATTATTTCGAGAATAAAGTGACCGATCTGCAATTACAATTGCCTAGCTAGCATTACTTAACAACATGCCAATACCTTAACCATCATCTTTGGATATCATGAAGTCTAAGAGCCCGATTTTTACGTCCCATCACTTCAAGAGAATATAGACACCCACATGAACGTGTCATTTTTAGACGACACAGCTCCTCTGCAGTTATGGGAGACTGAAGACAACCATATGAACTTGTCTATTATGGAAGCCACTCTGGACATAAATAACATTGATTCAATTTTTCTTAGTTTGAGAATAAATTTATGTGAATAAGGGAAAACTTTTTATGTTTCTTCCTCTACCTCCTTTCCCCGATCCCCCGAGATGATTCAAAAAAATGATTATGCTTCGATCCCTAGGTTTTTGTATTTTTTATTTAAGTCACCTAGTAACAAAGAAATAGATAATAAATTTACATGTACCGAATGAATACGTTCGTTCGGGAGAATCATTTTCCAGCAGCTTACTCCGTAGAGGACCTTGGACTGGAGAAGTCTGATGTACTTGCCTGGATAGGTAGGTCATAATCTGGTACAACCCAGAACTTCGTGAGCTTTTGAAATTTTCACTTGTTTTTTTTATTTAGTCAAAATTTATTGAAATAGTTTGTGGCCGCACATTTTCAATTGTATAACATCCTTAGAAATATTTATATAATAAATATTTTGTAATTATATATTAGCACAATCACATAATTAAGATTAGATATATACAAGGCATCTAAAATATCATTTAATTCAAATTGAGATTAGATATATGCAAGGCATCTAAAATATCATTTAATTCAACCTAAATATTAAGTTTGTTTACAAATAATACAAACCCTAACCCCCCTAATATATAATCCTAAGATTTTCAAAATAGTTAACATTTTATTTACTCAAATCTTATCAAACTAAACTCATCCAGTATCAAAGGTTTTTATAATCCTATAATATTTGATGCCTAGATATGTAATTTTGAGAAGGGATGCAAGGATGCTATTCTATGCATTGATTATATTGTGAAAGATTAACATTAAATAGATAAATATTGAAAATGGAATTTACATTAATAAATATTATGGAATATTAATAGATTTCAAAATGATTATTAATATTTTGCAATTTTTAATACAATTAAAGATAAACAAATATTCTTAAACAATCGATGGGATTTATTATCCTTATAAAATATAAATAAAATGTAAATGCAAAATAATAAGATTAACGTTAAATAAATAAAAATTAAAAATGGCATTTACATTAATAAATATTATGGAATATTAATATATTTCAAAATGATTACTAATATTTTGCAATTTTTAATACAATTAAATATAAATAAACATTCTTAAACAATTGATGGGATTTATTATCCTTATAAAATGTAAATGCAAAAAAATATCCTTATATAATAAAGTTAGTATTTATATTAAGTATAAACACATTTAATAAATGATAAATTAAATGGCATTTTGGAGTCCCCTTCTTCATATCTAAAATATCTATCTCATTTCCATAGTCACATTTATAGCTTGTCTATCATCCTTCATCAATCACAATTATGTGTGGTTGTGCTAGTTATAAGAATTTTAAAAAGTGGTAAAGATTGTGGAAGATAAGATTCACTAGAGATGAGTTTTACAAAGAATAAAGTTCTTACTCGTACTGTTTACTATTTCTTACTCTAGTATCAATCTTGAAATTAACAAAAAAATCAAATAAATGTGCGACTAAGAAGTAAGAATGGTTGTTGCAAATTAGCTCTGAAAAGGGATTTAGAATAGTTTTGTCCCTTCCATCGGGGGTTCGGTCGCAACTATATACCCTCTCCTAACAATTTGATAATAGAGATAATATATTGGGTCTTGAGCAACCCTTCAGTCGACCTACCTTTTGAGGCAATGAAAGACATAAGTGCTTATCAATTGCTCCTTGAAGAAATGATTCAAAAGAGATAAATCTATACATCCCTCTCCTCTATGGCACATTTTGGGCATCACCTGATAATAATACTATAATATACAGGAGCTGCCACACCTTTCTCGTGGATCCAACAATGAATACTGTGAGGAGAGAGAAAGAATGAGCCAATGGGGGCAATGTCAAGCCCAAACAAGCAAGCTAATGCATTCATCATATGATTGATTGCTAGGCCCTCTTTTCTATTATTGACTGCATTTCAATCATCTGATTCCCCCTTGTTTAGAGGAGATTAACTCGTGTGCTTATAAACAAATTAAAAATTGTGGATAACATCATGATCATCCCTACCTGCTTGTCCGACATGTGATGTTTCAATCTTGTTGATGACTGGTGATGTTAGCGGTGTGACATTCTCAAAAATTAAATTTAAAACATAAAAAAAATATACATAAAGTCATTATCTTTATCCCACCCAATAGCATAATCAAACTAGAAAAAATAACACACATTCTAATGCATAGAGGATCAATATCAATTCACACACACAAAATCCATATGGGTTTTGAAAGAGGAGGCCATTGAAATGAGATATAGCTGCAAATCAAGACTACGAGCTACAAGAAGCCAAAAAACAATGAGATATACCTACAAATGAAGATGAAAAGCTACACGAAGCAAAAAAAGAACGTGTTCAACCCCAAACAAGCATAAACACCACTTACATTGATCGCATGGGTGCATGAAGGCTCGAAAGAGGGTTGGATTATCCCAGAGAGAATCAATAGAATGATCCTCACAGTTGCAAAACCTACCCTACAACAATGCGAACGTAGGTGAAATTAACTCCTACTTCTAGAGCAATTGATAGTTGGGGTATAGTACCTCATTGAAATCAGTGTGCCCCTTCTCTGCTGGATCGAGTGGCTCCATCTTCAGCTTTGTCTTTTGAAATCTTTTTAGTGGCTTTAGATTTATGTGTAATATTGGTCTCAATTATTTACTTGTCACTATCTATTACTTTATAAGGTTAAATTAAGGATCATTATTTATGTTCCATTTGTTTATTTACTTGTCACTAAAGGTTAAATTAAGCATTATTATTAGTGTTTGTTTAATTAAGCATTATTATTCATGTTTGTTTCAAATTTAAATTAAATGTTTGAAAGTTAAAATAAATTTATGATGATTTATTTTATTACAAATTTTTATAATTATTTAATTTTACAAAATATTATTATAATTTTTTTTTTTTTTTTCCACTTCACCCAAACCTTGTAATCACCATGATGACAATTTTAAAATGATTGTTTTCATTATTTTCCAATTAGTAGTGATTGTTTCCATTATTTTTGTTTGAACCTGGATAACAATTTAAAATGATCTTTTTCATTATTTTCCAATTAGTGATTGTTTCCATTATTTTATCATGGTGTTAAATTCATAATAGATGAAAAGAGATGACAGCTAAAATATGAACCATTAGTATGATAAAATGGGAGAGTAGAGTGTGACACACAAATAATAAATAAAACACACTCGCTTGAATTAATGTAACAAATACATATAAATACAACATGGTTGTCTCAATATAGATAAAGAACCTAAATTACACAATCAATCACTTAACCACACATCAAAATAGGAGCAAACCAATCTTCTCAAATCCAACTCACTAGCAATCTCCTAAATAGTAAACCGAGATAAACATTATCTCTAACACACCCGCTTAATGCTTGTCTTCATATCTTCTTGATATGGTTTTTTTTTGTCTTGGTCTTCATTTGGATTATGTCCTCATATTTTTTCATCTTCATTCTTTAACTTCCATTATTATGGGCTTCAACTTTCAATTGGTTGTTTATTGGCCTTGTACCTGCATGAATTGTTTACTACAAACAATTGATTAGTGATGTCCATGTAAAAAGAAATACATCTACCAAGATACATGGGTATCAATCGTTGTACTCGCCAGTTCTGTAGAAATGTTTTTCACATATGTGATTCATCAATATATAAAATTATTCCTTAATCATACTTTGGTCCCACAAACTCTGAGACTCATAACTTGGTCCCAAACATTCTGAGATATTTCATCTCACATTCCCCACTGAATCGAAGACTCTAGGTTCTTTGACCTTCATCAACCTTAGGATACATTACACCTGTCACCCCCGTACCTCTCACAGTGGTCTCTTCCACAACTTGATCCACATCCTCTCCATGCAGAAAAGGATAACTATGTGTGAATCTGCACCACAAAATGTATGACTAAACAAAAAACCTAGGGAGCTAACATGCCTATAACTAGAAAAAACAACTTGGACCAAACTTTGGGGTGTCAGGTACAACCGATCATGCACCCCCTGCATCGCATATGTATCATTAGTTCAGGTACAACCAACATTCAAAAATACTTTACATCAATACAAAGGTTACCACCTATATGCCCAATACACAATCCCATTTACTTGGCATCACCATTGCTTATGATTTTCCTCTTCATTTTGATTTTGTGTTAAATATTTTTCTTGAATCCTTGTTTTCTAGATGTAATGTACCCAAAATTACCAAATGATTTTTTTTATGTTATGGACATTAAATCTCTTTTCATCTTCAATATTTGTTTCAAAACATCACATTAATATATGTAGAGTAGTTTTCCCATTACTATTGACTTTCGAAAGCTTACTCTTATCCTTTTCTTGATACAACTCTAATATCCTATAGAATAACTTTATCTTTGAAATTACTTTATGCTATACAACAATCACATTGAGTGACAATTAAGGAATAATTTGACTATCCCCTAGTCTACCCATGAACCTTAATGTTTATCCATTAAGATACACATTCACCTATTTTACGATGCGTGAACATATAAGTCTCATAGTTGACATCATTCATGTTCAAATTTAAATGTATAAATAGTTAAGTACCTAAACTATTACAATCCCAATCTAGTGATACCATAATATTTATGCTAATAAACTGCACAATACACTATAGGGATCTTATACAGAATTTGATCCATAGCATAAGTGTTTTTCTTTTCATATAAATCACATATCTTATCTATGGAAGCCATTTATTTATTAACATGTATATAGCGATAAGTCATTCATTGTAAAGTGTCAGTGTTTAATACTCCGGCCACTATTACAACACGACTAGCAATATGGTTAACGATTGTTATTGTTATGAATCTCCCAATGATACTAGTCATTAATCCTCAGTTTGTTTAACAAGTTAGAACCAAAAGTTAAAACCCTTAAATAAAAGAGACGAGCGTGATTATTATGCATGGTTGTATCCCTAACTGACTGGCATCCCAACTCTACAATAAATCGGTATGAAGTCAGATTAAAGGAATGTCAGTCGATACTTAAAACCTTGACTAAACCATTAATGGCAATCTATGAATGTACCTCTCTGAAAACTGTTGTTCCACCACCACGCCCAACATAGGAGTGCCACCTCCATCGCTTCACATGGAAATGTACTTTTGCGTAGCCATCACTAACTCCTCTAACGAGGCCTAATGTAACTCATTGTAACGCTTTTCTCACTAGTAAATATGAGAAAATTTGTAATGGTTTTTCGTTGATATTGCCACACTTATCCGTCGCAATTTCCATGAAAGCCGAGATTTTTTTTCGTCGAAATAATTTTGTCGCTATATCCATGATACAAGTGTTCATGGAAACATCGACGAAATTAGTTGTCCACGTGTCACCACCTTCAATATCGGTTAACCCTATGCATCGTCGCAATTACGATGAACTATTGTCGCAATAACAACGAAGAAATGTGGCAATTACGACGAAACTTCGTCGCAATTGGGATGAAAAGTTATGCCAAGCCAATAACTTATGACATAGTTGTTGAATGTGCGATGAAAATCCATGGTAATATCGACGAGTGCAATATCTCAAAACCAAATTTACGACGGACATGTTGTATATGCAACGAATATTCGTGGAAAATTGCGACGAAGTTTCGTCGCTATAGTGACGGTTGTGGTAAAATAGTAAAAATTTTATGATGAACTTGCGTCGATATTGTGACGATGACTTTAGGTTTTTAAAAAGAAAATTACATGAAATATGGTATACTATATTGTATGCCATATTACAATGTAATATGCTAATGCCATATTACATTGTAATATTGTAATATTCTAATATATTGTAATATATACATCCCCTACAAATAATCAAGGCACTAATCAACCAAATATTGTAAGCATGTGTTATCATGAAGTTGGATTATAAGTAAGGATACCAATATGACAATATACACAAAGAATAATTTGGAATATTACTTTCAAAAAAACACATCGATTGCATGAGTGAGTCATTATGCAATTTATATTACACAATACTATGACAACACTTATAAGATTTATGGATGAT
>ML778745.1:1036613-1053025 GCA_009831015.1 Picea engelmannii
GTGAGAGTATAAAAGTAATGAATTTAAAAATATAGAAAGGATTAATAAGTGCATTTATCTTTTGGGTTTAAAAATAAAAAGAGAGAAATAAATAATAGAAATAAGGAAACTTGTAATAAAGGAAACTTAATAATGGAAAGTAGCGGACATAGGGTAAAAAGCAAAAAGGAATCAACAATTAAGGAGTTACTAAAATGAACTAAATCTTGGCAACTTCATTTTAGGAAAGTTATTAAAAGCATGAGAGGGGATCTAGGAACCCTAGGAGTAATTTTAGGAGCGACTAAAGGGTGGTGAGGGAAATGAGTCTTTTAATTATTAAAAAGAAATTAATTTTTGGAGAAACGTGGGGGATGAGTGACACTTGGACGGCAGAGAATTTTTAGGGGATTGTCATTAAAAATTAAATTAATAATGATTTAGGAAAGTAGGTGGGTCTCAAATTTCTATAAAAGAAGGGGATGAACGGTGAGCGTAACGTTACACTGCCGGATTCTGGCTTGACTGTTTGCTTGTGAGGAGTTGGGAATTTCTCAGCTGTATTGGAGTGGTAGCTCAACCTTGGAGGCGAGCTGAGAAGCTAGTCTTATCTCTGGATCTTTTGTGGCCCCTTTGCGGCTCGAGGGGCTACGGGGGAAGCAAAGTAACCCTAGCGATTGGCTGGGAGGTACCGGTGAGGTCACTACGGTTGGCAAGCAGGAGAGGCAAGGAGCGTGGGACATCAATCGAGGCACGGATATCAATCCAGGTGGTCGAAAGGGAAAAAGGTACGCGCGTTATTTGGTAGTAGAATTCTTGGATGTAATTCTTCGCTATAATATTGTAGCTGTATATCCTTTTCATTCATCGCTCTGGACTGTATAAAATATTTTCTGTTGTAATTCTAGACTATATAAAATCATTCTGCTGTAATTCTGGACTATGAAAATTTAAATGATGGTGCGGGACTGTCTAATTTTAATATTTGTTGTTATGGAAATTTGACCGTGGATTGTTTTTGGGGGCGATCAATCCTATGGGCGTTTTCTTTATTTGTTGTGGGCCTTCCGTGGTGGGCATTTCATCTTATAAAATTTCGGTCATGTCTTTTAATTTTACTGTCATTCATTTGCTTAAACTACTGTCAATTCGTTTCACTTCCTGGCAATTTGTTTCACCTTCTGGCAATTCGTTTTAACCTGGGAGTCCATGTTAATCCTGGCAATTCATTTTATCTTCTGGCAATGCGTTTATGTGGGGCGTTTAAATGATTGGCGTTTGTCTGCATTTAACTTTTTTTTTTAGTTTTATGAATCTAGCCATTTGAGATTGGATTCATGTTTGTTAGTATTCGGTTCACCTCTGTCAATAATGAGATAAGCTAGGAACGGGCACAGTACTGGCATTTAAGCCCAAGAAATTCAAACTAATAGTGTTCTTACCATATTAAATAAATTCTGACCAGTACAGCATGGGCATTTTAGATAACGGAATTTGAACTGAATGATTCTGGCAATATCTAGACAAATCATGAACTGGTACGAAAGTGGGCAGTCCAGAATTCGATTATGCATTCATGATTTTCGTTTGGGCATTTTGCATTCTGGGCTTGGCATTGGGATTTTTGGTTTTCGAATTGGCATCCCTGGGACTGTTGATTTCGTTTTACAGTTGTGTTTGGGTTTTTTTATTTCTCTGTGGGCGACTTGGGATAAGGACCTTCGAACAACCCGTGTTATCCTTTAAACTCAGCGACTCACCCTTTAATGTTCTCTCCGTCTGGCAATCTCTCCCTGTGTATAACATCTATTCTGCGTCCATAATGATGTGTCTAATATAACCTCTGCCCATGTGTTAAATCCCCCTTTCTGCACCCACTAGTCATATGTTTAATTCATTGTTGTCATAATTGCATTTATTATATCTGAGTCGATGGTAAGAGAGGAATTTATGCCCGGTTGTTTTTGGTAAATTTCTTGTTCCATGTGTTTCGGTATAATTTTCCCCTTTTCTGTGCCCTGGTGGGATTTTTGTTTAAATCGCCATTCATTGCTAAACTAGAGGGTCCCTGCAAATTTAATGCGATACTGTTGATATAAGGTAACTGCATAGCTATTCATTGGTCTTCTCATTATAGTTCCAAGGCGTCAGTATTAACCATGCATTGTAAATTCCTTACCTTTAGCTGAATATTATGGTAATATAAAAAGTAGAGGGATGGGTCCCTTTTACTTTCAAACTTAGTTCAGAGCTCAAATTAATTAAAAGATTAGTAGTCTCACTTAAATTATATTTTTAAGTGTATGAGGATTAGATATATCATATTTTCCAGGTTTTAAATCTCTGTCCTTTATGGAAGATTCTTTTATGTATTAGGTACATCACGAAAGCTATTCAACGCTCCATCTTTCCCCTTGAAAGATATTCAAACTTGGCTATATAGGTATGTTGTGTAGTCTTGAAAACCGAGGGATGGGTCAATATAATTTAAATAAGATTAGTACATTCAAGTTAAATGATAGTTTAAAATTCATATATATCATGGTCAAATGTAAATGTAATCATTGTCAAATACATAGGTATGTAATCATCATTGCTAAATATGTTGATTTCTATTGGAATAGTTCTGCCCTTATTACCGCTGTCTTCTAACACACATAAGTTATTACATATTGTACTATAGTTGTCCAGTTCTGCCATGGTTGGGGAGGGTTCCGCTTTTTCCTTTCATGAATAGTGACATTGTATTTTGATGCAGGAGCATCTACGACTTCATCAAGCGAGCTAGCGCGTGAACCAAGGGAAGAACAGCTGGACAGGGCAGCACATACATTTTTGAATTCCTTTGAAAAGACTATTGCGCCGTCGTTTGAATGAAAGCATTCATAAGAGCGCACTTGTATTTGTAATATAGATAAGAAGGCATTTAATAGTTTTAATGCTGTTAGATAGGAGTTAACTGTAGATTAGATAGTTTTGGATTTCGAGAGGGAAAATGGAATATAGGCACCCTCCGTTGTATGGTTGTAACATTATTGTTCACATTCATATTATTCAGCATTAGCATTGAGAGCGAGAAGAAGAGCAGAGCAGAGAGTTTGTGAGTAAGTCCATGTACAGACAATTGAATTAATAGGAAAGCTTTGATTCAATTCCATGGATGTGTTTGATATCTTTGTGTTGTTGATATTATGCTATTGCTTGCTTGCTTCCTTTTACGCTTATCTTCTATATGCTGCATATGTGATTGCATATCAGGTTCGTAACCTGAGAGAATGAGGGAATAAGCTCTAAGTGTTTCACTGTTCGAACCAAGATATTCCTGCATAGAGTGCAGTCGAGTTACTCCGCATAGAGTGCATTGAGGAGGTTCAACAGTGAAACTCTTGTTCTCGTCGACCGAAATTGTGTTTGGCAGTTCAAATCGTGCAGGAGTGCAGGTTGGACGTGAAGTCTCAGTAGCAAGTCTGGAGAAAAGAAAGGTCGGGGTTGCGGCGACTGTGAAAGCACAGAACCTGGAAGACTTCAACTCTTTGAGAGTTGTTGGAAACGAGCACAGAGAGTGCGTAAAAGGTCTCTGAAGGAGTCGGAGAGAATTCAGCTCTGGAGGGATAGTTCCTCGTTCATGTTGTAGGAACAGGCCCGGGAGAGTTTTGAACGAAGGGAAATCTTGGAAGTCAGAGGATTCTCAGGAGGAAGAGAATCGACGACTTGAAGTGGTCGTGGAGAATCACAAAATCTCGCAAACCGTCAGATCATGGAGGAGTTGTGAGGGGGTTAACTCGCAGGCGCACGAAAGAATCCATTTGTTGTCGCAATATCGACATATCGGGGTTGGTGAGTGCAAAAGTTACATGCACGTCAAAATCGCGAGTTGTGATTTTCCGATGTAATCGGAGCCATCGATAAAAAGCAAAGACAGGTGGCAGGAGATCCCATGGGGTCAGAGAATCGGGGATCGACGTTCGGAGTTTCAACACCAAGGAGCGCTTGTATCGTGGATTCGCGATCCACGAAATCCCGAGGTTAACGTGTCAGCGTGGGACCCCGGAAAAATAGTGGAATACAGGTGGCATCGCGTCGGAGAATCTACACCTCGGCGCTCGGGGTTTAGGAAATCAGGTGGTTGACATCGCCAGTGGCGATACCCCGAGGATTGACCATTGACCATCGACATTCGGGACTTGGCAGTTGAGGAATCGAGAACAGTGTTACGAGCCTCGCGATACTCTGAGACCCGATCTCCCGATTTGCGAAGGTAGAATCGCCGGTATTATTTCTGTGGGTAAAGAATTCCCAAGAGCAATAGGAGGGCTTGGACCTTCGGGCCTGTGAGAAGAGAAGGTCCTGGTGATTGCGGGAAGACTCTTTCTTTCTGAAGTAGGGGAGAGATTCACCATGCCGCCGAGAAGGGAACGACAGTCACCTGATCGTGAAGACAGGGACGCGCGAAGAAGGGGTAGGCCAGCAGGGAATCCGGAAATGGAACACCAAATACGAGATCTCAGGGCGAGACTTGAAGAGATGGAGACCACCCAAATTCGTGGAGCTGGTACAGTAGAGTTCAGTGATTCCGAGGTGGAGGAGGAAGCTGGACATGATGAAGGGGAGGTCTCGGCAGAAGATGCTTCAACCGAGCGGTTGATCAGAGCTATCTCCAGGATGAGCTCAAAGACAAAGATGGACATTCCCGTCTATGAGGGAAGTCTAAACGCAGAAGAGTTGCTGGATTGGATCTGAGCACTCGACACCTACTTCGATTACGAAGACATCGAAGAGGACAAGAAGGTAAGGCATGCCGTCATGAAGCTGAAGGGACATGCAGCCTTATGGTGGGACGAGCTGCAGGCAGACAGACGTTCCAAAGGAAAATAGAAGATCAAAAGCTGGGATCGGATGATCGCCAAGATGAAGGCGAAGTTCATTCCGAGGGATTATCAGATCACTCTGTTCATGCGCATGCAGAACCTGAGGCAGAAGATGATGACGGTGAAGGAATACACCGAGGAGTTTTACAAGCTCAACATTCGAGCTGGTCATCAGGAGAGTGATGACGAAAAAGTGGCGAGATACCTGAATGGGTTGAGGTATGACATTCAGGATGAATTGAGCATGGTCACCATCCGAACAGTTGAGGATGCGTACCAGATGGCTCTAAAAGCCTAAGAGAAGTTGAGCCGCAAGCAGGGAAAGCGAGGGAGAGGCAGAAGCCAGCCTAGAGGCAAAGCGGTTGCCCAGAAAGAATTTCAAAAGCCCACGAAGGATTGGAAGAAGCCTCAGAGAAAAGCTGAAAGAGGTGGAACCTCACAGCAGAGGCAGCAAATTGCTGAGCTGAGGAGACAACAAATAGATCAGCAAGGAGGATATGCTGACGCTGATACATTTCCTCGTACCCGAGGTAGAGGAAGAGGTAGAGGAGGAATTATCACATGTTTCACGTGTGGTAAAGACAGTCACAAAGCCGTAGATTGTCCGGAAAGGAAGGTGGACAGAGGAAAAGCTCACGTCGCTGAGGCGCAGAGGCGTGATGTGGAGGATGAAGACACTGGAAGTGGGAAGTCACTGATAGTGCATAAGGTCCTTTTGAAACCTGAGAAAGAGGTGGAGGACATAGCTCAAAGATGTCGACTGTTCAGAATGACTTGCAAGACCAAGGGCTGGAAATGCAAGGTCATAGTGGACAGTGGGAGCACCGATAATCTCGTTTCGACCGAGATGGTGGAGAAGCTAGAGCTGAAAATGAAAAAACACCCGAGTCCTTACAAAGTGACATGGTTGCAAAAAGGACACCAGGTATGTGTTACAAAACAATGCTTGGTTAATTTTAAAATGGGTGAATACAGAGATGAAATTCTGTGTGATGTCCTTCCCATGGATGTTTGTCACATATTATTAGGAAGACCATGGCAGTTTGATAGAAATGTTGTTCATGATGGAAGGATGAACACCTACACCTTGGAGAAGGATGGGAAAACACACACGTTTCTGCCGATGAAGGATAAAGAAGTAAAGCCAGAAGTTAGCAACACGATTCTTCTCATGAGTGGAAAAGAACTTCTCACAGAGATGGAGAAGAATGAAGATCCACAATTCTTTGTTGTCAGGAAGCCGAGAATTGTCCTGACAAGCACAAGAGTGGACGACTTGCCAGAGGAGATTCAACAACTACTGGGAGAGTTTGCTAACATCATCGTGGACGAACTACCTTGTTCATTTCCACCGATGTGAAGTGTGAGTCACCACATTGACCTCATACCCGGAGCAAGTTTGCCGAATAAGGCAGCGTACAGGTTGACACCTCAGGAGAATGAGGAGGTCAAGAGCCAGGTACAAGATCTGTTGGATAAAGGACTGGTGAGGGAAAGTCTTAGTCCGTGTGTTGTTCCGACAGTACTAATCCCAAAGAAGGATGGAGGCTGGAGGATGTGTACAGACTCCAAGGCGATAAATAAAATCACCATCAGGTATAGATTCCCACTGCCTAGGATGGATGACTTGATGGACTGCCTGAGCGGGGAAAATTATTTCTCCAAGATTGATCTCAAGAGCGGATACCATCAGATCCGAATGAGAGAGGGAGATGAGTGGAAAACAACGTTCAAAACAAATGTGGGTTTGTACGAATGGCTGGTCATGCCGTTTGGGTTGAAAAATGCACCAAGCACCTTTATGAGGCTAATGAATGAAGTCCTGCGGGAATTCATTGGAAAATTTTAGGTTGTATACCTGGATGATATTTTGATTTTTAGTAAGACCAAGGCTGAACACTTGAGGCATTTGGCCACGGTGATGAGGAGCCTGCAGCAGGAGAAGCTGTTGATAAATTTGAAGAAATGCTCATTTATGCGGACATAACTCATTTATTTAGGCTTTGTAATTTCAGCAAATGAATTGAAGATGGATCCTGAGAAGGTGAACGTAATCAGGAATTGGCCATCGCCGAGAAATGTTTTTGAGGTAAGGAGCTTTCACGGTTTGGCAAGCTTCTACAGAAAGTTCATTCGAAATTTCAACGGAATTAGCGCAGCAATGATGGACACCGTGAAGAAGCGGCATAAGGTTTTCCATTGGACGACAGAGGCTGAACGGAGCTTCAATTTGTTGAAGCGGAAGATAACTGAGCAACCAGTGTTAGTGTTGCCAGATTTTCAGAAAACCTTCCAAGTGAAATGTGACACCAGTGGGTATGCTGTTGGAGGGGTTTTAAGTCAGGATGATAGACCTGTGGCATATTACAGCGAGAATTTGGATGATGCAAAGCTAAAGTACTCCATGTATGATAAGGAATTCTATGCCATCATACAGGCATTGAAAAAGTGGAGGCATTAATTGATACCCAAGGAATTCGTCTTGTACAACGATAATCACGCATTGCAGTTCGTGAGTCAACAGGAGAAGTTGAACCAGAAGCATGCGAAGTGGGTAGAGTACATGCATAATTTCACCTTCGCGATCAAGCACATTTTGGGGACTGCGAACAAGGTAGCTGATGCCTTAAGCAGGAAGTGCTTGTTGCTGCAGGAGTTCAGGGTCAAAACCTTGGGTTTTGAAAATTTAAAGGATATGTATGCAGGTGACGCAGACTTTGGCGAGGCATACGAAGCAGCTGAGAACCTAGTTCTCAGGGATAGGAGTCCATGGATTGATTTCCTGATCCAGGATGGATTGTTGTTTCGGGGAAATCAATTATGCATTCCAGATTTCTCTATGAGAGAGAATTTGGTGAAGGAAAAGCACAGTGGGGGCTTAGCAGGTCATTTCGGACATGACAAAACATTCGCCAAGCTGAGCGAATCGTATTATTGGCTGGGCATGCACGTAGATATTAAACGGTTTGTTGACAGGTGCTGGATATGTCAACACGCGAAAGGCCAAAAGCAAAACACAGGGTTCTATCAGCCGTTGCCCATACCTAAGAGGCCATGGGAAGCAATTAGCATGGACTTTGTGTTGGGGTTACTGAGAACACAACGAGGATTTGATTCCATTTTCGTGGTGGTGGACAGGTTCTCGAAGATGGCACATTTCATACCGTGTCATAAGACCAGCGATGCCACGCACATCGCCAACTTGTTCTTCTAAGAGATTGTCCGATTGCATGGATTGCCGAGGAGCATAGTCTCGGATCGGGACACGAAATTCATAGGTCATTTTTGGAGGACGCTATGGAAGAAGCTGGGGACTGACTTAGCTTTCAGTTCTTCTTACCATCCACAGACAGATGGACAGACTGAAGTAGTCAAACGAAGCTTGGGGGATCTGTTGAGAAGCCTAGTGACTGAGCATCACAGCAGTTGGGACCAGATCCTACCTCAGGCAGAATTTGCGTACAACGATTCAATGAATCGGAGTACAGGTAAAATCCCATTTCAGATTTTGTATGGGACATAGCCAAGGGGAGTTTTTGAACTGAGGGAATCAAAACAGGCTGAAACTAGTAGCGCGAGAGCTGAGGAATTCGCTGAAGCAATGCAGGAACCTCACGCGGAGGTGAAGCAGCGACTGCAGAAGGTGAATCAACAATATAAGCGTAGAGCCGATCAGAGAAAGAGGCAACTTCAGTTTGAAGTTGGGGACATGGTTCTAGTGCATTTGAGAAAATAAAGGTTCCCAAGGGGAACATACAACAAGCTCAAGATGAAGAAAATTGGGCCGTGTAGAATCCTGAAGAAATTCGGGGAAAATGAAAATGAGCTTGAGCTGCCAGAGGGCATCGGGATATCTCTGGTTTTCAGTATGTCGGACTTATACCCATATAAGGCCGAATATGCAGGAGCTGGAAGTGTTGAGGAACCAGTGGTTGAGTGGCAGAAGCAATTACCAGTTGCACAGAAACCTGAGATGGAGTGCATACTAGATAAAATAATAGGTAGGAAGACCAGGAGGAGGCAGTATTTTGAATACCTGGTGAAATGGAAGAACCACCCAGTGGAGGATGCCAGCTGGGAACCAGAGGAAGTGATACAGAAGCATGGGCATAGTGTGCAGGAGCTCATGGACAGGAGCCCATGAAATCTTTTGAGCCGAGGAGTATGATGTAGGAGCATCTACGACTTCATCAAGCGAGCCAGTGCATGAACCAAGGGAAGAACAGCTGGACAACACAGCACATACATTTTTGAATTCCTTTGAAAAGACTGTTGCACCGTCGTTTGAATGAAAGCATTCATAAGAGCGCACTTGTATTTGTAATATAGATAAGAAGGCATTTAATAGTTTTAATGCTGTTAGATAGGAATTAACTGTAGATTAGATAGTTTTGGCTTTCGAGAGGGAAAACGGAATATAGGCACCCTCCGTTGTATGGTTGTAACATTATTATTCACATTCATATTATTCAGCATTAGCATTGAGAGCGAGAAGAAGAGCAGAGCAGAGAGTTTGTGAGGAAGTCCATGTACAGACAATTGAATTAATAAGAAAGCTTTGATTCAATTCCATGGATGTGTTTGATCTCTTTGTGTTGTTGATATTATGATGTTGCTTTCTTGCTTCCTTTTACGCTTATCTTCTATATGCTGCATATGTGATTGCATATCAGGTTCGTAACCTGAGAGAATGAGGGAATAAGCTCTAAGTGTTTCACTATTCGAACCAGGAGATTCCTGCATAGAGTGCAGTCGAGTTCCTCTGCATAGAGTGCGTTGAGGAGGTTCAACAGTGAAACTCTTGTTCTCGTCGACTAGAATTGTGTTTGGCAGTTCGAACCGTGCAGGAGTGCAGGTTGGACGTGAAGTCTCGGTAGAAATTCTGGAGAAAAGAAAGGTCGGGGTTGCGGCGACTGTGAAAGCACAGAACCTGGAAGACTTCAACTCTTTGAGAGCTGTTGGAAGAGAGCATAGAAAGTGCGTAAAAGATCTTTGAAGGAGTCAGAGAGAATTCAGCTCTGGAGGGATAGTTCCTCGTTCATGTTGTAGGAACAGGCCTGGGAGAGTTTTGAACCAAGGGAAATCTTGGAAGTCGGAGGATTCTCAGGAGGAAGAGAATCGACGACTTGAAGTGGTCGTGGAGAATCATGAAATCCTGCAGACCGTCAGATCGCGGAGGAGTTGCGAGGGGGTTAACTCGCAGGCGCACGAAAGAATCCATTTGTCGTCGCAATATCGACATATCAGGGTTGGCGAGTGCAAAAGTTACATGCACGTCAAAATAGCGAGTTGCGATTTCCCGATGTAATAGGAGCCATCGATAAAAAGCAAAGACAGGTGGCAGGAGATCCCACAGGGTCAGAGAATCGGGGATCGGCATTCAGAGTTTCAACACCAAGGAGTGCTTGTATCATGGATTCGCGATCCACGAAATCCCGAGGTTAACGTGTCAGAGTGGGACCCCGGAGAAATAGTGGAATACAGGTGGCATCGCATCGAAGAATCTACACCTCGGTGCTCAGGGTTTAGGAAATCAGGTGGTTGACATCGCCAGTGGCGATACCCCGAGGATTGACCGTTGACCATCGGCATTCGGGACTCGGCGGTTGAGGAATCGAGAACAGTGTTACGAGCCTCGCGATACTCCGAGACCCGATCTCCCGATTTGCGAAGGTAGAATCGCCGGTATTATTTATGTGGGTAAATAATTCCCAAGAGGAATAGGAGGGCTTGGACCCTCGGGCCTGTGAGAAGAGAAGGTCCTGGTGATCGCGGGTTGTCAGCGCGGGCGACTTGGCGTCATATTTCTACTAGAAGTAAGTGGTTTTATTACCGCTACCTAGTTTTATTGTTTAATGGTGATATTGATGAAAGTTGTAATAATTGATAAAGTGATATTAGCAAAGGTGATATGGTTTGAGGGTAGTATTGTTAATTAATCATGGCTTCATAAAGTAGCAATGTTAAAGTAATTATCGAAATAATATAGTGGAATGAAACATGGTTAACGGTAAGGATGATGTTAGACTATGTAATGATTATGTCATAAATAAGGGTAATGATCATTGATGACATCGCATTGTGAGCTCCTCCCGTTTAATTGAAGGTCTTTATCTTGTAAGGTCATTATAATTTTGGTGGTTGTAGCATATAAGAGGTATTGTAGTTGTAAAATCATGGTCCGGATATGTGATAAATGAAAGATGGTTAATATTTCATGACAGTGCTATTTGAAATTTTATTGTTGTTAATAACACATATGGTGCAATAACCTCGACTCACGGCCAATAAATTACCTTGAGTTTAGTAAATGAGGAAAGTTGTTGAATTTAAATTAATGTTGAACTTGGGTGTTCGTTGTCGGAGCCCTTCTTATCGTGCACCTTCCGTAAAGGACGTAGTCATCCTTCTTGTTTATGTTGTACTTGATAGTATTCAGTTGGTTGCTTGGTCGGTTGTGTCGGGTGGGGTATAGACACCTCCTTGTAGCCTTAGGATATATGTCTGTGTGTGTGATTTTTCTGCGTAAAGAATCCAGTGCCGTATCAAATGTCTCGGGCCCTTTAAAGGCAGGGTTTCCACTCTTGCGACACACCTGACAAAGATTTATTAGTTTCTACCTGAGCAGTCAGCCAGAAGCCTGTCTAATCTTCTTTCGAGAAGACATAAGACTAAAATCCCTGCTTTTCTGTGTAGAAATAGTAAACTCTATTGTTGGATTCTTCCATCTATGACTGTACTGTACTTAACCCCTGGTGTCATTTTCTGCTTACAACTGTTAGTTGTAAGCCTTATGTCTACGGGTGTTTATTTCTTGATGTCACTGTGATATGTCGGGGTCATCTTGTTGTGTTCGTCTTGCTTGCGTCTTGTTCTAGGTCGGGTTACTAGTTTATGCCTGAGCAGTCGGCCAGGAGCCTGTCTAATCTTCTTTCGAGAAGACATAAGACTAAATGCCCTACTTTCCTGTGCAGAAATAGTAACCCTAACACCATGGATTCTTCCCTCTGTGTTCTTACTATGCACCCCCAGTATGTCTTAATGTTTATTTTGTGCGCCTTATGCCTATGGTCGTATATTGTGGCAGTTACTCGTTGTGTGCCTTCAGTCTTCTTGCGCTGAACTTTGTGGTTGCGTCTTGTTGGTTGTTGAGTGGCGACGTAGAGTCAAGTGTGCTTGTTACTTCTACACACGTGCACACACCTTAAAAAAAAAAATTGCACCTGTTTCAGAGTTGTTGTCGTAACGAGGAGGACGTTACATATGGTATCAGAGCGAGGTTCGACCCATGACTTGGGATTCGCTACGGCTTCTATTGACATGATTATATTTGATTATTCTGTTGCTGATCGAGTTGATTGTGTGCGTGCAGGTAATCATGGTTAGAGGACGCCACGGAGGTAGACGACGGGGTACTAGGGGAGGAGGCGTGACGCCTCCAGAAGCATCCATGCCTGAGGGGTCTAACCCCCAGGGAGGCGAGCAGGTTCTCAGACAGGAGCAGATCGCAGTTGCTGATGTTGTGGGGATGATGAGATCTTTTCAGCGCATGTCCGAGGCACTGATCAGCCGATTGGACAGAGATGAGGCCAGGGCGCCGACACCTGCTGTGGTTCCACCACGCGCACCGACCATTACTGGTAGCATTCACCGTGAACTCGAGAATGTGAAATTTCCTGAGTTCTTTGGTGCCCCAGACGACGCAGCTGCTGAGGCCTGGTTGGACAATATGGTGATGTGATTCACACTTCACGATTATACCTCCAACATGAAGGTCCGCATGGCGGTATTTCAACTGAAGGGGAGCGCTCTTCTATGGTGGAAGACGCTCCTGCCGCAACTAAACATGGTCGTTGAAGACGTGTCATTGGAGCTGTTCGAGGAACGGTTCCGAGAGAGGTATCTCTCTGAAGAATTCATTGAGCGTCAGCTCAATGAGTTCAACGCTTTACGATAGGGAGGTCGTACAGTGCCTGAGTACGAGGCACGGTTTATGGAGCTGCTCTGGTATGCTCCGCACCTGAACACTGAGAAGCTCAAGGTCAACAGGTTCGTGTTTGGCCTTAACGACAACCTACGTGCAAAGGTTAGGATTTTGATGCCTCAAACCTTGCACGACACTGTCCAAAAGGCCCTCATAGCAGAGGAGGAGCTTATCAGCGGGGGTCAGACCAGGACTCCAGTGAGACCTACAGGGAAGGGTTCATCTGGTACGCCGCAGCAACAGACACCAGTGAGACATACGCCAGGATATCATGGGTTCTAGAGGGGATCCACGTTCACTACACCTCGACGACCACCACCTCAGCAGAGGACACCTTATCGAGGACCACAGCACCAACAACAGCGTCACCCGCAGCAGTGGTAGTTTAGGGCTGTTCAGTAGAACAGACCAGGTTTCCAGACCAGTGGGCCATCATCTTCTACTTCGGGTACCAAGACTACTGGGCCGAAGAAGGGGTGTTGGACGTGTGGGGAGCCACACTACCAGTGCGACTGTCCTGTGGAGAGGACCAGAGCATCTGGATCAGCTGGACCCACTACAGTGAGAGATATGGGCAAGGCCCATCGGATTCACGCAACGGTGAATAACTGCCAGGCAAAGCACCAGTCGACAGTGCTTGAGATGACAGGTACTGTCGCTGACCAGAACCTTTGTATTTTGATAGACCCAGGTGCTACTGAGAGTTTCATTTCTAGTGCAGTGCTAAAAAGGATTAAGGTAAAGGTAGTCGAACAGGATGAGTTTAGCTTCGTAGAGATGACTTTGGGAGCCAAACAGAAGGTTGGAGGAAAGGTTACAGGCTGTGCCCTTAACCTGGGAGAGTTTGTCACGAGGGTCAACTTGTACGTCACAATCTTAGGATCTTATGACGTTGTGATTGGCATGGATTGGTTGGAATCGCATGAGGCGATACTCAACTGTAAGACGAAACGGTTGAGCTTAGTCGATGATGAAGGATAGAGATGTGTGATAGTAGGACGGAGCCAGGGGGTATCCCTAAGGTTCGTCTCTTCCTTACAGTTATGGAAGAGTATGTGCAAGGGGTGCAAGCTTTATGCGATCCTTGTGCTAAATGAAAAGGGAGTGGTAGAAGGTCTAGAACACCTTCCGGTGGTGAAGGAGTTTGCAGACGTATTTCTGGAGGAGTTACCTGGGATGCCGCTAGAGAGAGAATTGGAGTTTACTATAGACCTGAAACCCGGGACCGAACCGATAGCAAGAACACCTTATCGGATGTCGACCCGGGAGTTGCAAGAGTTGAAAATTCAACTGAAGGAGTTGCTGGACCTGGGACTGATACACCCTAGTGTGTCACCATGGGGTGCACCGATTATTTTCATTCGAAAGAAGGATGGATCGTGGAGGCTTTGCATTGACTACCGTCAACTGAACAAGGCTACGATAAAAAATCAGTATCCCTTACCAAGAATTGACGATCTGTTCGATCAAATGAAGGGTGCAACGGTGTTCTCCAAGATCGATTTGCGATCAGAGTATCACCAGTTATGGATCAAGGAGGATGACATCCCTAAGACCGCTTTTAAGATGAGATTTGGACATTATGAGTTTACTATTTTACCTTTTGGACTGACAAATGCCCCAGGGGTATTCATGAGTTTGATGAATCGGGTGTTCCGCGAGTACTTGGACAAGTTTGTCCAAGTATTCATTGACGATATTCTGATCTACTCTTGGACAACGGAGGAGCATGATGAGAACTTGTGCTTGGTACTACAATGTTTACGAGAACACAAATTATATGGGAAGCTGTCCAAATGCTCTTTTTATCAATCGAGGATTCACTACTTAGGGCATGTCATCTCCAGCGAAGGTATCACCATGGATCTAGCCAAGGTTGAGGCTATTATGGAATGGCCTGTGCTGATGAATGTCACAGAAGTGCGTAGTTTTATGGGCTTAGCAAGATACTATCGATGGTTTGTCGAAGGATTTTCAAGGATAGCAAATCCGATCACGGAATTGTAGAAGAAAAGAAAGAAGTTTGTTCTGACAGAGAAATGCACGGAAACATTTCAGAGGCTTAAGGAGTTGTTGAGAACAGCGCCGATACTAAGGGTCCCTGACATGGACACAGACTTCTTGGTATGCACTGACGCATCCAAGGAAGGGTTGGGCGGAGTCCTGATGCAAGACGGACAAGTGATTGCTTACATTTCAAGGAAACTAAGAAGGCATGAGGAAAACTATGCGACGCATGATTTGTAGTTATTAGCCATCGTATATGCCTTAAAGGTATGGAGACACTACCTTGTTGGATGAAAATTTGAATTAAAGATTGATCATTGTGGATTACAACACATTTTTACACAAAGCGACCTGAACGCGCGACAATGGCGTTGGTCAGAATTGCTTAGCGAGTACGACTTCGAGATTACTTACATAAAGGGAACAGTGAACCGAGTGGCAGATTCTTTGAGTCGGAGGCCACACATCTTTTCGGTGTTGCCTCTTCAGACGAATCTACGTGAGAATATTCTCACTTTACAGCGAGACGATGACTGGTACAAAGAAGTCGAGGATTTTATCAGACTAAACATAATGATGGTACCGCGATATGAAGGATTTTCCTTTGATAGCGATGGGTTATTGAGGTTTAGAGGTCGGATTTACGTACCACCAAACGACGAGTTGAGGATGTTGATCCTGAACGAGGCTCATAGAGCAGTTTACATGGCTCACCCAGGAGTCACGAAGATGAGGGCAGACCTTAAACCCTTATTCTTCTGGAAGGGAATGAAGGACGACATAGTCCACTTTGTGGCTAGATGTCTCGAGTGTCAGCAGGTAAAGGCTAAACATAGACACCCGGTAGGATTACTTCAACCGCATGTTGTTCCGGAATCGAAATGGGAAGTTATTTTGATGGATTTTATTGTTGGATTGCCACTGACGGCAAGGAGACATGACTCTATTTTTGTAGTAGTAGACACTCTGATGAAGAGTGCTCACTTTATTCCATTGTGTATGATGTATCAGGCACCTGACATAGCGAGAGTTTTCATCAGTGAGATTGTGAGGCTGCATGGCGTGCCTAAGAAGATTATATCCGATCGAGGATCGATGTTTACTGGACGATTTTGGACGAGTTTCCAAGAGGCCTTGGGAACTCAACTTAACTTTAGTACTGCGTATCACCCAGAGACGGATGGACAGACCGAACAAACGAACCAAACCTTGGAAGACATGTTGCGCATGTACGTGATGGACCAACAAAAGCGTTGGGAGGAATTCTTGCCACTAGTAGAGTTCGCTTACAACAACCGTTACCAGAGCACCGTTAAGATGGCGCCTTTTGAGTTTCTTTATGGGCGACCGTGTCGGACGCCCTTGATTTGGGATCGGCTTGAGGATAGGGTCCTGGTGGGACCATAAGTGATCCAAGAAATGGAAGAGCAAATGAAAACCATAAGACAAAGGATAAAAGAAGCGCAGGATCGACATAAGAGTTATGCCGATGCGCACCGAGTCGACCGTAGTTACGAGGTCGGCGATCGAGTCTTCTTGCGGGTTAAACCGCATAAGAGTTCGATCAAGTTTGG
>ML778745.1:1072369-1088415 GCA_009831015.1 Picea engelmannii
TTTTGGTTGAGATAAGAGTCCATTGAATACCACTACATAGACCAAACTAAAAATTTAGTTGGTTGTTGGAGAATGCTTACCAATTGCAAATGCATTGGGTTGAGTTCTACACATTTTGAGAGAAAGTTATACAAGGACATTATGTGTGTAGATGAGAAATGCCTTGAATTGGAACTCTGAGTTAAAGCCTAGCTTGACCTCTAGTCGATTTTTTGTGGTTTCCTTCAGAATACATGTATATGTGAGGTAATTGATCTGGAAATAAAGCATTGTAAACATAATCATCCTATCATGTTTACTAAATAATGGTGAAGAAGAATTTGGCACTTAGAACTACATCAAGAGCATAAGTCTTGAAGCCAAGAACTGGTGTCATGTGAATAATACTTTATATTGTTTTGCAATTTGGGTTTTCTACAATGCAGTTTGATTTTTATTGTACATAGAGATAAACATGCACCCAATTGAGGCTTCAAGTTTAGTTAAGTCTTAGAGCCCAACCCAGGCCCTCTAATTTAGTTAACATTTTCAATTTAATAGAGTGGAGGCCTTGGTCATGATGAACTCCATCAATAATATCTATTCTATCACATATCACATGGGTATTTAGTCAATTGCATAATTATTCTGGTCACATTCCTACAACGTCTCAATGAAAATGGGTGGCAGGATAGTTTTGACATTTTGGCTTGCATTTTTGTTTGGCAAAAAGATCCTTTTTCCCTTTATTTCACTTCTATTCTCTTCCAAATATTTATAAAAGTCCCGAGGGATACGATAAATGTTGTGTTTATATGACATTGAAATCAAGGGAAAGAGGTCAAGAAGTCAAGAGATAGGAGAAAGAGGTCATACCATTTCCTCCATTCATGTGCCCTCCTTCGGTGAAAAAACGTGTTCCCTCCTCCTCTGCAAATCGTGTGCCCTAGCCTTTGCAAATCATGTTCCCTCCTCCTCTGCAAATTATGTTCCCTAGCCTCTGCAAATCGTGTGCCCTTCTCCTCTGCAAATCGTGTGCCCTCCTTCTTCTCCCATCCTCCAAATCCGTCCTCCAAATCGTAACCCGTGTGCTCCAAATCCTTCTGGACGCGAGTGATAATGGTCGGACTGTGGTGGCTGGATTGTAGTGTGCACATGTGGACTGTGGTGTGATAATGGTTGTGGACTGTGTGTATTGCACCCTTTGCAACAGGCTTTGCGATTTTGAACTGAATTTAAATTTCATTTTTGGTTTTAAAATTTCGTTTTTAATATATATATAATATATAATATGTCTTATATATATAATATATAATATATATTATATATACAATATATAATATATATTATATATTATATATAATATATAATATATATTATATATTATATATTATATATAATATATATTATATATTATATATTATATATTATATATAATATATATTATATATTATATATATAGTAAACCAAAATAATGAAAATCATTTCGCAAGTGAAGCTTTGTTGACGGGCGAAATTGACCGCTCGTCAACTGGAGGAGTGAATCCAGTCCAGGGTTGTCTACTGAACCCAAGTCATTTGGATTGATTCACACCGACGAGTTTAGCGGCTCCGTTGGTTGATCTAAGTCCTAAGAAAGTAAAAAAAAATGAAACTAAAGAAGCTAACTAAATAAAACAGCTACTGAAATTCATATACAAATCTAGAATATATTCACATTTTGCTAACTAATATTTATAAAATAGTAGTTTTATATGTACAGTGTATCGATATGATTATATATGTATAATATTTACAGAATGCAAATTTTGATCGAAATCTGCGAAAATCATATATGAATTAATCTATGACAGCAAAGCTATCATTCAGTGTTTTTTGATTTTTATATCTTTTATAAACAAGAAATGAAATGGCAGCTGTCTAATTGAGAAGAAAAAATAACAAACGATACAATGTATTTATACTATAGGAAATTATTATATTAATTAAACTAATAAAATGAAACTAGCAAACTAACATGTAATCGTATATCATATGCGTTCTGTGCATAGCATCTACTTTTGTTGTTTGATGAGGCCAAACCGCACCATATTTTACCAATGCTTCTCGTAAACGCGAAGTAGTAACACTTAAATGCTAATGACAGAACAAGTAAGATATGTAGCAACAACAATTTATAATTTGACAAATACTCACATTAAGATAAATCTGGCTATAAATATTTGTATGTAACTGCTTATTGAATGAAGAAGATCAACCTTCTAATCATCAAATTGAACAAATTCATTGTTGTATATAATATGAGAGACATAAAACATGGACATCACATAAATCCCATCACATCAACCTGTAATAAATCATGATATCTAAAGTAGTTACAATTTGATTACAAATCAAAATGAGCAAAACTTGAACAAAAATATGATATATCGAAGCTAAAGCTGTACCAACATCAACTTCCATTCGAGTCTGTCAATCATGAATCCATAGTTTCTGCTCCCAGGCAGCGATAGTTTTAGTTTACAAAACAATACATTTATATAGCTTAGAGGATCAAAATGTTTCCTGTGAATATCTTCTAAGTTGTTCCAAAAATTGAGAGGGATACAACCTTCCATATCCTATTCAAAATCAAAACTAACAGGTTATTCTAAAACAACATAAAAATTGCATGCTGGGAGATGCCACTAGTGGTTCAAATCTCCTGTAGAAATCATATGTTCCTGTAGCGCACAAAAATAAAAGATTTTAGATGCATTTTTAGTTATTCAAACAAATAATTTGAATTCTTGTAACTAGCTACAGAATCTCACGATTTTGTAGCTAGTTATAATTATAGCTAGAATCGTGTTTTATTGAGTTAATCAAAATAGACCAGATATAATCTGTGCAATCAAATCATGTATTCTAATTAAAAAAAAAAATCATCCTAGAATTATTTTTAAAACACCATACTTGAGATTAAGGGATTCGTCTCAATCAAGCAATTTTCGAATTTACAATGGCAGTCGCTGCTTCCACGTTTTTAAACACAACTGACCCTGTGGTTTTTTGCCTTTTATCATTGGCTTGAGCTACGTTTTGCAGTATGTCATTCTCCTTTGTTAGAAAATTCACTTGTTCCTCCAAGGACTTAATCCGAGACTGGAGTAAAGGGACATCTCTATAATACCTATCAAGCCATGATTGACATTCGTTGTATTGCGGATGAATAGATTGTGTATTAGCAGTGATGGTATTAATAGGTGGGGAACTTTCCATTCGGCCTGTAGGTTCACTATTGAGCTTGATTCCAAGGAAGTCGAGAATGTCTTTAAGACACGGTGAAAGGTTCATCACAAAATCATAGGGTTTACCAGAGAAGAGTCCATACGAATAAGGATATTCGTCAGTTAGAAACCTTTCGATTTCTGAATCAGAATCCTCGCTTAACATAATTGGGTTTTGATCTGTACAAGGATTAAGTTTATTCTGGGCACATTGTGAAACCCAACGTGCATCTCTCTTACCCTTGTAATTGATATCACTATCACCTTTACACTTTTTCTTTGCAGACTTTTTAACAGACTTAACACCGCCTTTGGGATGCGAATCTGGTAGTGTTTTGGGTTGGGTAGTGTTAGCATAGGTTGAGGGTTCCACACAGGGTAAGAGCATAGGAGGAGGGACAACGGGCTCGATGAGGGTTTCTGTAATGACAAACTTGTTGACCTGTGCTATTTCAGTGCTAGCAAAACCATTCCTTAATAGGGAGGCATCCCAAGAATCACTGTTTAACCTCAACTGATGAACCATGATAATTTTAATCAAACAGTGGTGGAGTAGACTAGAATCAGATTTCTTCCTTTTAAAATTCTTTGCCATTTTGTATAAACTTTGGAGGAGAAAATAGGGCATATTTAGGGGAAAATCGATAAAACTCATGAGCAACCACAAGTGATATCGGAAAACCAAACCATATCTACCCTCACAGGTAACGAACTGCTTGACAATAGCTAACAGATCATACCATCTAGGTTTTAGAGCTATAACGGGCATACCTTTGTCGCAGGTGGTAATCTTCCTTGAAGTAAACAACAGTGACCAGGGAACCTCCTCAACCTTTGAGTTTTTTAAACCATTTCTGTCCCATGGCTGGCAGACCAGTGGCTGAGCTAATGAAATCTTCGTTTAACTCAAGTTGGACGTCTCCAACTTTGGCTCTGCAACCATCGAACGTTAGCACAGATTGTTGAGCCACTACCAAATTAAAACCCTCAAACTTCTCAAAAAAGACCCTCCAACCATTCCTCTCTAAATCCTCTTAGGCATTATCAAACAATAATAGAGTCTAGGCACCATTGGGTTCAATTCGCACTACAGGAGCCATGGCTAGCAACACAAAATCGACAGGGTACTCAGCGATAGGGTTTGACAAAATAGAAACAGAGCCATTTGCCCCTGAGCTTCCCCAACACAATGCAAAGGCAGCTCAAAATGCAATGAAGGAGTGCTAATGCTATGCGTGCGAGGACAGTGGTGTAGATCGAGGCCATGCAAACAAATCATATATGGTTGTACTTGGAATGAAACCTCGGTACATGAAAATCATAACAATTGAAAACCATGATATGCATATCCAAAATTCGATAAACAATTGTGTTTCCATGATTTGATCAAAAATCAATATGTCAAATAAACCATTGCATCTAAGAATTTATAAATCAAAACCATATTATCCATAGTCAAATGCTAAATGGGTGGTGTTTGGATACATATGTAACCAAGGTGTTTTCAAGACCAAAGGGTGATAACCATGTAAACAATCAGGTTCATGATAAGCCAAGATAAATAGATGATAAACCATATGAACACTAACCCTTTGATAAAATCAAGCATGAACTCCAGCTCTAGGTTTTCACGCTTGCAGTCGTGAAAACAAAATCAAAAAGCAGGCACGTAGAAAGCGACGGATAATGGTGTCGTTTAATGAGAAAGGTTGTGCCGAGTAATAAGAATTCAAAAATCCTGTGTAGGCAGCTTGTAAAAATAAAGGTTAATATGGTTGCCAACAATGGCGACACACTGGTAGAAGCAATTATCTCTGCCAAATGAATAGGTCCAGATTAGGATAATCAACAAAACTTCAACTCGAAATAAACCAAGAAATTGTTTGAACATCATTATCAATCATAAAAATTCTAGTTTCAGATTGCTCCTTATTTTAAAAGACGAAAATCGATGACAATCTCGACAAAAGAGAAATCACGATGTTAAAGCTAAAATATTCAATACTATTGACAGAGCCGCTGCTACCAGCAGGCGTCCATAGCCTCGACAGGGATTTCAATTAACGCACTTTCATATCTGTATCCTGCCAAGAAGTTCCAGATAAGAACAAAGGACATTTAAGGTCAAAATATTTCATATCTGAGAATTTTCATATACCTGACATTGCTTCGCTGCCAGCGAGCTTGTTCAGTACCCTGGTGAAGTTATCTTGGCTTCATGCATGCATTTACCCACTTCCAGTAGACCTGTTCAGTATCCCGGCGGGTTTATAAGCACTTCCCACAGCTCTCTGAAGATTTATTTAGTTTTAAAAATATTTAATCGAGCGGGGTGACACTGAAAATCCTGGTATTTTGAACATATTCTAATAGATTACAGACCTTGAGAGAATTTTTTAACTATCCTCCATTAATATCTAGAGATATTTTGTTTATAAACCAACCTTCAAAGGCGGGGAGACATCTCTGAGTTGTTCTCTTAAGGAACAGGGATAGCGTAAAAATAATTTTTTTATGGATGATCGTTAAAAGCTTCAGTCACATATTGAAATCAAGAAAGGCTTTTCAAACAACAAGCTTTCTTTAACATGGTTGTAAACTTCAGAAAAATATCATAATTGATGTTTCAACAATCTTCAGTAGTCATTTCAGAGGAGAAATTTTTCTGTTCTCTTTGTCTGAAACAGTTGATGCTGCAAGTATGTGTGTTTCAGGATAAAAACTGGTAAGCATAAGGGAAGAATCAAAGCAAAACAACAAAGAAAAATGAAAAGCAGGCAAGCAAAAATATTTACACAATGTACATGGGACTGTCATCATGTGAAACACCTCTTTAAAGCTTGGCTATTCACCGGATAGGTGTCTGGCTGTACCTCTAGACTTTGTAATCGGAAGGAGCTGGGACCCAATTTCTCAGCAATCAAAAATGGTCCTAGCCATAAGTTCTGAAACTTTGTATGCTCTCCCTTTCCCTCATGCGGTTTGTCCCATTTTAAGACAAGGTCACCTACCTCAAAATTTATGTCAGAGGCAAAATTGGAATCAAACCAGCTTTTAACCACGAGTTGATGCTGATCCAATTTCCATTTCGCTTGAGCCCTCACTTCTTCTAATTTTAACAATGTTTTAATTCGATTCTCCAAAGGGAGACAGTCCTCTTCTTGTATTTTCTGCGATAGCTGCAGAGAGGGAAGGAGAATATGTGGTGGCAGAATTGCCTCTCTGCCATAAACGAGAAAGAAGGGTGAGTTACCCACAACATTTTTTGGAGTCACTCTATCATCCCAGATTGCGTTTAACAGTGCATTATGCCAATTTTTATGGTTTTCAGATACCGTTCTCTTGATTATTTTGATCAGATTTTTATTTGTTGATTCTGCCAATCCGTTACCTTGAGGGTAATAGCTGGAAAAATATTTTAATTTAATTCCTTTTTCCAGAGCGAAATTACTCATCTCAAGAGATGAAAAATAGGAAGCATTATCAAATACTAGACGACAGTCAGGGATACCAAACGTGTAATAATATTTGAATTCAAAAAGGCAATTACCTGACTGGTATTTACAACTTTTAATGGGGCAGCTTCAAACCACCTAGTGAAGTAATCCATGGTTGTTATGATAAACTTATGCTGCTGTGAGGATGGCAGATTGATCGGGCCTATAATATCAAGACCCCACTATTGAAAAGGGGAGTCTACTGAAACAGGATGTAGAGGGAAGGCTGGTTTTTGCATCCGTCCGAATGCTTTTTGACAAATAACACATTTGCGACACAAAGCATGAGCATCCTTAAAAAGTGTGGGCTGGTAGTAACCCACTCTTAATACTTTATGGGTAGTGGTATCTCCACTAAAATTCCCACCAGCTTCTCCTGCATGCAATTCTAATAAGACCTTTTCTGCTTCCTCTTTCTCAAGATAGCGCATTAGTACTCTAGCAAAATTTTGACGAAACAGAATACCATTAATCAACTGAAAGGAAGCAGATTTCAATATTAGCACTCTTCTTTTAGTGGGATCCAGGTGACGGGGAGCTGACCCATGTTCAAGACAAAATTTTATATCATCATACCAAGGACTAACAATATTTTGTCCACAACAGATTAAATTTTGGTAAGGTTGTCCTGGATTTGACATATCATTTTCCTCTTGCTGTCCTACAGCTGAGTTAGCAAGTAACTTGCATAACCCTTGACCTCTCACTATTTGTGCTGGGGTGATTTCTATGTAATACTCTTGCAAGGATGTGACCCAGTTTGCCCTCTTTTCGCCTAGTTCTTTCTGTACTAACAGATTTTTGACAGCCGGGTAGGGGACGATAATTTTCATCCTAGATTTCGAAAGATAAGATTAGAAGTGTTTTACTGCTTTAAAAAAAGCATAGGCTTGTTAATATACTGCTGGGTAATTAAGTTCTGCGCCTTTGAAGGCTGAGCTCATAAAGGCAATTGGGACTTCATTGTTTTCAGCGTTCTTTTGAGTTAGGACAGCGGCGTAGTAGCAGTCAAAAGTGAATGTGTAGAGAGTGAAGTCTTGTGAAAAGTTGGGGCTCATCAGAGAAGGAGCGTCTATTATGGCCTTTTTTATTGAATTAAAATCTTGGTTTTCTAAGGGTCCCCAATGATATTGTACACCCTTTTTATTAAGTTTTGTAAAGGTCTCACCATTTTTGAAAAACTGGGGACGAATCTCTTGACAAAGTTTATCTAGCCTAAGAAAGACTACATAGAATTTTTTGACGAGGGAGGGGGGAGTTTCGAAATGACTTGAGTTCTTTCAGGGTCGATAATCATCCCTTCACTTGATATATTAAATCCTAAGAGCTTACCTTGTTCTACTGCGAAAATGGATTTTTTAGGATTCAAAGAAATGTCATACTTACGACATCGCTGTAGAACAGATCTTAAATGAGCTATATGATCATCTTTCTTTTTTGATATGACAGTAACGTCATCCAAGTAAACTACGACAGATTGATTGATTAATCCTCGGAAAGCGATGTCCATCACTCTTTGGAAAGTAGCACCAGCATTTATGAGCCCAAAGGGAATCTCTCTATAAGCGTAGGTTCCCCATGGAGTGCGGAAGGTGGTTTTGAGTTGGTCTGGGGGGGACATCAGGATATGGTTATACCCTGAAAAACCATCTAATAAATATAATCTTTCAGAACCAGATACCTGTTGCAGGATTTTTTCCATAGGTGGGACGGGGTAGTTGTTTTTATCAGACACTCGATTAAGATTTCGGAAATCGATGCATAGTCGGATTTCACCACTCTTCTTCTAGACATGGACAAGATTAGAGACCCATTGCGTGTTCCTAACTGGGAAGATTATCTTAGTGTTCAGGAGCTTATTTAATTCCTTCTTGACAGTTGGTTCAAGTTTTGGATGCATTTTCCTTAACTTTTGTTGAAAAGGTAAGGTTTGGGGTTTCATAGGAATGACGTGTTGTATGATGTTAGGATCAAAGGTTTTGAGGTCGTCGTACATCCAAGCAAAAACATCTTTGAATTCCTTAAACAATTTAATAAATGTTGCTTGATCTTGTTTAGAACATCCTAACCCGAAATGAATGCACTATGGGTTTTCGTTAGTTCCCAAGTTTACTTTTTCATGTGTTAAAGAGGAACTATTCGTTTTACAGTTCACTGATTTTTTGAACTTATCCTGAAGATCATAAAATTTTTCTAATCTAGCTACAGATTTAGGGATAAAATTTACCATGTCCGATGAAGATTCAGGAGATCTTGGATCTGGTATTGCCTTGAAGTCATGAAGATTTTCGTCATGAGTACCTTTGTCGATTACTGCATCCTGGAAAGTTTCTTCCATATGCAGGAAACTTATAATCTGTTGATCATCATTGAAGACTCTCCAATTCGTGATGTTGTCAGGGACAGATGGTCTGAACAACAGTTCGACGGAGAATGCATTCGGAGACAAGCCTTCTGCAGGAAAGAGTTTCAAAGCTACATTAGCTAACAAGTCAGCTTCTGAATTATTCAATCTAGGAATAGAATTTATGTTAAATGCAGAGAACTTATTCATCAAATTCCGTACCTCAGATTGGTAGCTTTTAAGGTGCAGAGATAAACAGCGGATAGAATTTTTAACCTGTCTAACCACAATCTCTGAATCGCCAAAAACAGTCAAATTTTGAATGTTCATATCCAATTCTTTCCTGAGGCCTTGCAACAAAGCCTCATATTCTATTATGTTGTTTGTACATTAAAACTCTAACCTGCATGCAATCAGGGTCTTGTTACCTGCTGGATCAATAATCACGCAGCCCACACCTGCTCCTTCATTGGACTTTGACCCGTCAAGGTAAAGGGACCATATTTGATTTTCGCCAGGTACATGTGACCATTGGGTAGAAGCTTCTGGCTGCATATATGTCAAAATTTCATACTGCTATTCTGGGTCAGCGATAGCGGAAGTTTCGGCCATGAAATTACCAAGAAAGGTATCCATCCCTTGTATTTCAGGTGAATCGACAGAAGGTGTAAATGGTTCATTGGGATCATTTAAATTTGTGACTGTGAACTTTAGGTAACATTCATGATTTACCTTGATTCGGTTGGGCTTTCCATTCTCGGGTAGCCACAAGTGGGACCAATCTATCGCGAAATAGTCGTGTAGCTGTTCTGACCAGTCTCTGCTTAAAAACAAACCATAAACTTCTGGAATATCTACAACAATTATATCAATCACTTGATGAACTTTAGGGTTAGATGACAATCTTATAAGCACATTTCTTAATTCGCCTATAAATTTAACACTAGTTCGATCAAGCTGGATGATCTTCAAGGTGGATGGTTGAACTTCATCGTTAATCTTCTGACACACAGACCATGGCATTACTTTGGATGATTCTCCTAAATCTACCATACAGTTGTGCACATTCCTATTGAAGATTTCAAAAGTTAACAAAAATGGAGGGACGTTTCTGCATTTGTTACATTATTTACAGGAAGGTCTCTTTTCTCATGAGAATTAGAAGTAGTCTTGGTGGAGGCCTTTTGAGGAACTTTGGGGTTGTTCTGAAAACCTTTGTTACTGCTTGGATTGCCATTTTTTCCATTCTCTGCAATATTCTGTAGCATTTTTTGTAGCAAAAACGGGAATTTCAATAATTCATAAACATAAATGTTAGCCCTTAACTTTTTTAGATCTTCAACCAAATCATAATCTAAGCTTGGGCTTGCGTAATGTTTTTTAGTCTCAGTTGGTTTAGACTATTTTGGGGGCAAAGTCGTAGTGTTTTCAGAAGAAGGCTTATTTGTTGTCTTACTCCTAGTATTGTAAGGATGTATTGTCTCGAAATTAGCTTGAAAAATGCTATCCGAGAAATGTCCAAAAATGTTCGGAGAGGATTCATCTTCTTCTACTGTCTCTTGTTTAGCTACTTCCTCAGGGATCTCAGGAGGCATCAAGTTATCCTGTTCTTCTAGGATTGTTTGAATAGCGAATTGCAGGCTTTCTAGATTTAAGCCTTCAGAATTTGAATTAGGCCGGTTGGTGGGAAAAGGCTTCCTAAACGGGGGTTTATAAGGCCCTTTACTCGAAGAAGCTTCTTCAACCATCATTTTCAAATCTATAACTTGATTAGATAGTTTTTGAATGACTTTCTGTAGGTTTTCTAAATCTGATCTTTTAGGTTGTGTTTTGTTTTGGGCAGGTCTCGGGAGGATTTCCATTTTCTTTTTGGAAGATGAACTAGTCTCTATTTTGTTGCTAGTAGTGTCTTTTAAACTAAGGATGTCTTTCTCGATCTGATTGGCCTCTTCGAAGGCTTCTAACAATGTGGTTTTCTTGGATCTCTTTTCCCAAATGGCTATGTTTTTATGTAAGGCTTTTGTATAATATGCGATGATAAGATTCTCAGCAGGCATCGAATCCATAGGGATTCTGTTTTTTAATGTCAAGAACCTTTGATTAAAGTCTTTGATCTTTTCTTTTGGGTTCATTCTTAAGCTAGAAAGCTCCATGACTAGAACCTCAGGAGACTTGTCGTCTCCAAACTTCTCAAGAAAACAGGATTCAAACTTCTTCCATGACACGATGATGTGTGGTTGTTGGGCAAAGTACCATGTAGAGGCATTGCCCTCAAAGGTGTAGGGAAACAACCTACATACTACATCTTCATGCTCGACATTACGAATTTTAATAGCTAACATAAACTTTTTGATGTGATCTTCAGCGATCTATTTAGAGTCTGGGTCAAATTTAGGGAGCCACTTCTCTGGGTGTTTGGGTAAGGGATGTTGAGGCTTGGGTATGGCCACTTCATCTTGGTCGAGCCAAGGTCTAGTGGGATTTTTATAGTTGGCCATTGGTGTGGGTGGTGTCGAAGGCTGGGATGAGGAACTACCTTCGTCAGAGGATTCTTCTTTAGAAGAAGAAAGGGATGAAGGAGATGGTGAGGGTGGTATACCAGATCCTCCTGCTGCAGGAGTGAGGATTTGATCTGTAGGGTTTTAAGTGAGGTTAGTGCCTCCAAGTTGTTCTCTGATATCAGAGAAATCTAGTGGTTGGTCCAAAGGTCGATTTGGTTGTCTTAAACGGGCAAAAGCACTGTGTGTTCTTAAGAGAGATTGGCATACAATCTCTTGTACGTCACCACCTATAGGATTTGGAGTTACTGGTTCAACTATGATCCGTAGATCGTTGTTTGATGTGGTTGTTGTTTTAGGGATGATGTTGTCATTTGAATGACTTCTAGTCACTATAAGTGAGCGAGTAGGTGGTGGAGGAGTCTTACGACCACCTCGTGCCATTAATAATTTACGCCATTTGTTGACGGGTGAAATTGACCTCTCGTCAACTGTAGGAGTGAATCCAGTCCGGGGTTGTCTACTTAACCCAATCCATTTGGATTGATTCACATCAATGGGTTTAGTAACTCCGTTGGCCGATCTAATTCCTAAGAAAGTAAAAAAAATGAAACTAAAGAAGCTAACTAAATAAAACAGCTACTGAAATTCATATACAAATCTAGAATATATTCATAGTTTGCTAACTAATATCTATAAAATAGTAGTTTTATATGTACAGTGTATCGATATGATTATATATGTATAATATTTACATAATGCAAATTTTGATCAAAATCTGCGAAAATCATATATGAATTAATCTATGACAGCGAAGCTATCATTCAATGTTTTTTTATTTTTATATCTTTTATAAACAAGAAATGAAATGGCAGCTGTCTAATTGAGAAGCAAAAATAACAAACGATATAATGTATTTATACTATAGGAAATTATTATATTAATTAAACTAATAAAATGAAACTAGCAAACTAACCTGTAATCGTATATCATATTCGTTCTATGCACAGCATCAACTTTTGTTGTTTGATTAGGCCAAACCGCACCAGATTTTACCAATGCTTCTCGTAAATGCGAAGCAGTAACACTTGAATGCTAATGACAGAACAAGTAAGATATGTAGCAACAACAATTTATAATTTGACAAATACTCACATTAAGATAAATCTGGCTGTAAATATTTGTATGTAACCGCTTATTGAATGAAGGAGATCAACCTTCTAATCATCAAATTGAACAGATTGATTGTTGTATATAATATGAGAGACATAAAACATGGACATCACATAAATCCCATCACATCAACCTGTAATAAATCATGATATCTAAAGTAGTCACAATTTGAATACAAATCAAAATGAGCAAAACTCGAACAAAAATATGATATATCGAAGCTAAAGCTGTACCAACATCAACTTCCATTCGAGTCTGTCAATCATGAATCCATAGTTTCTTCTCCCAGGCAGCAATGGTTTTAGTTTACAAAACAATACATTTATATAGCTTACAGGATCAAAACGTTTCCTATGAATATCATCTAAGTTGTTCCAAAAATCGAGGGGGATACAACCTCCCATATCCTATTCAGAATCAAAACTAATAGCTTATTCTAAAACAACATAAAAATAACATGCTGGGAGATGCCACCAGTGGTTCAAATATCCTGTAGAAATCATATGTTCCTATATCACACAAAAATAAAAGATTTTAGATGCATTTTTAGTTATTCAAACAAATAATTCGAATTCTTGTAACTAGCTACAGAATCTCACGATTATGTAGCTAGTTATAATTATAGCTAGAATCGTGTTTTATTGAGTTAATCAAAATAGACCAGATATAATCTGTGCAATCAAATCATGTATTCTAATTAAAACAAAAACAAAATCATCCTATAATTATTTTTAAAACACCATACCTAAGATTAATGGATTCGTCTCAATCAAGCAATTTTTGAATTTACAATGGCAGTTGCTACTTCCACGTTCTTAAACACAACCGACCCTATGGTTTTTTGTCTTTTATCATTGGCTTGAGCTATGTTTTATAGTCTGTCATTCTCCTTTGTTATCAAATTCACCTGGTCCTCCAAGGACTTGATCCGAGACTGGAGTAAAGGGATGTTTCTATAATACCTATCAAGCCATGACTGGCATTCGTTGCATTGCGGCTGAATAGATTGTGTATTAGCAGTGATGGTATTAACAGGTGGGGAACTTTCCATTCGGCCTGTAGGTTCACTGTTGAGCTTGATTCTAGGGAAGTCAGGGCTGTCTTTAAGACACAGTGGAAGGTTCGTCACAAAATCATAGGGTTTACCAGAGTAGAGTCCCTACGAATAAGGATATTCGTCAGTTAGAAACCATTCGATTTCTGAATCGGAATCCTCGCTTAACATAATTGGGTTTTGATCTGTACAGGGATTAGGTTTATTCTGGGCACATCATGAAACCCAACGTGTGGCTCTCTTACCCTTGTAATTGATATCACTATCACCTTTACACTTTTTCTTTGCAGACTTTTTAACAGACTTAACACCACCTTTGGGATGCGAATATGGTAGTGTGTCGGGTTGGGTAGTGTTAGCATAGGTCGAGGGTTCCACACAGGGTAAGAGCACAGGAGGAGGGACAGCAGGCTCGATGAGGGTTTCTGTAATGACAGACTTGTCAACCTGTCCTATTTCAGTGCTAGAAAAACCATTTCTTAACAGGAAGGTGTCCCAACAATCATCGTTTAACCTCAACTGATGAACCATGATAATTTTAATCAAACAGTGGTGGAACATACTGGAATCAGATTTATTCCTTTTAAAACGCTTTGCCATTTTGTATAAACTTCAGAGGAGAAAATAGGTCATATTTAGGGGGAAATCGATAAAACTCATGAGCAACTGCAAGTGATATAGGAAAACCAAACCATATCTACCCTCACAGGTAACAAACTACTTGACAATAGCTAACATATCATGCCATCTAGGTTTTAGAGCTGTAACAGACATACCTTTGTCGCAGGTGGTAATCTTCCTTGAAGTAAACAACAGTGACCAGGGAACCTCCTCAACCTTTGAGTTTTTAAACCATTTTTGTCCCATGGCTGGTAGACCAGTGGCTGAGCTAATGAAATCTTCATTTAACTCAAGCTGGACGTCTCCAACTTTGGCTCTGCAACCATAAAAAATTAGCGCTAATTGTTGAGCCACTGCCAAATTAAAACCCTTGAACTTCTCAACAAAGACCCTCAAACCATTCCTCTCTAAATCCTCTTGAGAATTATCAAACAATAACATATTTCGGGCACCATTCAGTTCAATTCACACTACAGGAGCCATGGCTAGAAGCACAAAATCGACAAGGTACTCGGCGATAGGGTTTGACAAAACAGAAATAGAGCCATTTTCCCTCGAGCTTCCCCAACACAATGCAATGGTAGCTCGAAATGAAATGAAGGAGTGTTAATGCTATGCGTGCAAGGACAATGGTGTAGATCGAGGCCATGCAAACAAATCATATCTGGCTATACTTGGAATGACACGTTGGTACATGAAAATCATAACAATTGAAAACCATGATATGCATATTCAAAATTCGATAAACAATTGTGTTTCCATGATTTGATAAAAAATCTATATGTCAAATAAACCATTGCATCTAATAATTTATAAATCAAAACCATATTATCCATAGTCAAATGCTAAATGGGTGGTGTTTTGATACATATGTAACCAAGGTGTTTTCGAGACCAAAGGGTGATAACCATGTAAACAATCAGTTTCATGATAAGCTAAGACAAATAGACGATAAACCATATGAACATTAACCCTTTGATGAAATCAAGCATGAACTCCAACTGTAGGTTTTCACGCTTGCAGTCGTGAAAATGAAATCGAAAAACAAGCACGCAGAAAGTGACGGATAATGGTGTCATTTAATGAGAAAGGTTGTGACGAGTAATAAGAATTCAAAAATCCTGTGTAGGCAGCTTGTAAAAATAGAGGTTAATATGGTTGCCAAGAAGCTTCTCATAAGCATAATGAACACCAACTAGGGAACCCTATCTTCTCTTCATTCTCCAAAAGCTACATCAACCCAAATGAGGAATAAGAAAACAAGTGGTTACATTCTCTCTATAGTTTCTCCTCTATATTCTTGTTAATAATATTGAAAAAATGTGTGCCTCCATTTTATATAGTAAGAGAAGGAGTGAATTACAATAAAGGTAAAGTCCCATCCCTAACCTAGGTCCATAAATAGGTATGGAAATGCAATTTAAACATGATAAATCAACTCAATTCCATCTTGTCTATTCATTAAATAAACTTGATAAATCAACAACAAATTCACCCAAAGATCAAACATGCAACATATTTGGGACAATAAACACATCTCTTTCTATTTCACATGAAAGATTATTATATTACAATGAATCAACTCATCCCAAATTAGACATGCAAAACCGT
>ML778745.1:1096571-1121747 GCA_009831015.1 Picea engelmannii
TAGAATATACTAACTATATCCAAAAACCAAAGACATGAAATATGGTATAACTACACATATTATATAAATATATTATCAAGGAAAAAATAAGCTAAATGCAATTTGGACATTTGAAAAAAAAATTACAAGTTAAATGAGTACATGAATAAAAGATAACATACTAACCTTGCAAGTTCAAAATCCGAGCTATGTAGATCGAGAATTGGATTTGTTCAACCGGTGGGTGACAAAAAAAATAAACAGCTCAAACAAAAGCCAAGAACAATGTCACAACTATAGCAATTGTGTCGCAAAGTCTCTTAAAGTCACGTATATATAGATAAAATAGTCAACTAGTCATTAACACCAACCAATGAGATAGACAAAATTTTCGTCGCTATTGCCACAAAAGTTTGTCGCTATAGCGACGAAAATCCTGACTAGGTTAAATTAAGATTTTTGTCGATATTGCGACGAACTTTCATGGCAATAGCGACGAAAATCCTGCCCTGTTTAAAAAAAATATGAAACTAGTGGAAGCGTGGAAAATTTTCGTGGAATAATCCGCCCATATGTAGTAGTGGCTCCAGATACGTAGAGGGTTTTTTCGCTCTGCATTTCATTTCTCTGTTGTCTGGCCGACAAAAATGGACAACCCAATTATGAAGATCAATACGAAGGGAGAGGATTAAGGTGGTTTCAGTTCCCTTACTTCGCATGAAAGGTAACCCATGTATCCTTTAACTTAGGCATAGACCAAGTTTGGCATTGTAATAGATTTATGCTTCTATAAGTATTTCATCTCGGTCTGCTCCTCTCGGTTTTGCAATTTTTAGAAATAGGGTTTGTAAATTCCTTTGGTTATACACAGTCTTTCGGTTACCTATGGTATTATTTCACCCTTCTTGTATGCCTGTTTGTAGCATTAATAATCCCATTACTCATTATTACCAATTTTTTGGTTACTTTTGTGGAGTCATCCTGTATCCCTACACCCTATGAGAAGTTCCCTACCTTTGTATACTTGTAAATCTATTCTAGAATTGACTAGTTGGTATTCCAAGCGATGAGGGCATGTAGGAGTATGTGCCTACAATTTGACCTGTGTTGTTTCACGTGTTGTGGGTTTTACAACACAACCTTCGTGGGATTTTTTCCTTCTTTGTGTGAACATATGTAAAAACCAACTCTAGAAAACCCTTTAAGGGTCTCGTGGATGCTAGCTGGTAGTCTCAATATCTCTTGTAAAAATAAAATATGTCTAGATAGTTTTTTGGGTATTCATCCTAAATCGTATGTTGTGATAAAGGTAAGACTCAGCCCTATACTCGTGTATTGTCGTCTGAATTTTTCAACAGTACTATATACCGATTAAGTATTAAACCTTCTATCTATAAATTTCCCTTGGTGGAAGGTCGTAATGGTAATAATTTTTCTCTAACTCTGCAAGGTAGGTAGAGAGGTAGTGGGGGGGCCCAGAGGGCTCATAGTGATAATAGTGGAGGCTATTCAATGTAAGGTGGACTAGGTAAACTATATTTTTAAATAAATCCCACTATGGTAGTTAGATATAATAAATGGGTAATTAGATATAATAAATGTAAGAGGACTTCTTAGAAGGTTCCACTTCTAGAAGATTCTTCCTCTAGAATGTTCTTACGTGATGGTAGCACTATATAAAGGGGTTCAAGTAATGTAATGGAATATGAAGAAAATTATTGTATTGTGAGCTATACATCAATAGGAGGATTCCCCCTCAAAGAGTCAAGTGAATAGGAGAGGATCCCTTCCATAATAGGATCCATTGTATGGTGTTTCCCTAACTCAAGGGTTTCAATATAATAAAAGAGATTTTGCATATTGTTATTGTATATCTATCGAGGTTATTTTGCATTCGGTATTTGGTTCTTAACAAGTGGTATGATAGAAATTTCCTTGGTAGACATTGTGGGAAAACATTATTTATTTTTGCATATTTGTTTTCAGAGAAGAAAAAAGAAGGTTGTGACATTCCAAAAATTTTAGGTATATTTATGTGAAAAATTTGCAAAACCAGGTTTTAGCTCTGAGTTCCTCTTAGAAAAACACCCAAGTTAAAAAAAAAAATCGTCCGAAATGGAGTCTGTGATGTCAAGATATTGAAGTTTTAAAATCTACAATTTTCAGGGTTTTTTCCACGGACGGCAAGACAATTTTTTTATTTTATTTATGTAGTAGTTGGAGGCCGAATCTGCTCAAACAAATTACAGATCAGAGTTCCTCTCAAAATTTCACCCAATTTAAAAAAAAAAAAATGAAACGAAGTTCGGGAAGTGAGGTTATGAGAATTTTAAATTCAACATTTTTTCAGGGTTTTTCCGGAAAAAGCCGCGATTTTTTGTCGTAACTTATTGTTCTATTTTTTGTGTTTTTTCATGATGGTTGTGGGACTGAAGAGGTCATAGGGTTCTTGGATCGATATTTCCTCTCAAAACCTCAAAGAAATTATACAAATTACTGAAGCATTCAAATCTCAATTATATAACACATTGGATGCCAAATTGGATTACTTTGTAGATGGTCTCACAAACGATCTCAATGATCGTTTTCATAGTATTCAAGATTCATTGGATAGCATGAAGGAGATATTTCTTATGGTGGATATCAGGGATGAATATAATCAAGAAATATATGTTTGGTATGATTTGGAGGTGGATTTTGATGATTGATATATGGATAGTTTTCATTTCTAGGATGACAACCACTTCCATATTTTATTTAATGACTCTACTCCACCTTCTGTATAGAACATCAATGTCCCACATCAAGAGATAGTTATTATTACTAACGTCCAACCTGCATATTCTATAATGGTATTGTTCCTTCCAGATTCAACATTGACCCTTTCCCACTCTGTGGCTGGATATTCTTATTTGGATCCACACGATAGGTGTCAGTATTGGGAGCATCATTTTCAGTTGTTTATTGGGTGGAGATATATTCTGTGTGGAGTTCACATGAGCACTTGGACATGAGATTCTGGTTTACAATGGTGGTTTCACTACTTCAGTATGGTCGCTTCCATTTCTCAATGGGACCCTCATTCTCTAGTTTACTTTAGCACTATTGTCGACACTTATTCATTGGACCCTGGTATATGGTTGTACATCAAGGGTTGAGGACAATGGTTTCATAAGGGGGATGGAATTTAAGGTAGCTAGAGAGGTATTGGTGGGGCCCAGAGGGCCCATAATGATAATAGTGGAAGTAATTCAATGTAAGATGGACTAGGTCCACTATATTATTAAATAAGGCCCACTATGGTAGTTAGATATAATAAATGGGTAATTAGATATAATAAATGTAAGAGGAATTCTTAGAAGGTTCTAATTCTAAAAGATTCCTCCTCTAGAATGTTCTTAAGTGATGGTAGCATTATATAAAGAGGTTCAAGAAATGTAATGGGATATGAAGAAAAGTATTGTATTGTGAGCTACATCTCAAGAGAAGGATGCCCCCTTGAAGAGGCAAGTGAACAGAAGAGGATCCCTTCCATAATAGGATCCATTGTATGGTGTTGCCCTACCTCAAAGGTTTTGATATAATAAAGAAGATTTTGCATATTGTTCTTGTATATATGTTGAGGTTCTTTTGTATTCAATCTTTGGTTCTTAAATAACTTTCTAAGAAGTCATCTTACATTTATTATATCTAATTATCCATTTATTATATCTAACTACCAAAGTGGGTATTATTTAATAATATAGTGGACCTAGTCCACCTTACATTGAATGTCCTCCACTATTATCACTATGGGCCCTCTAGGTCCCCCCACTACCTCTCTAGCTACCTTACAAAATCTCTGTTGCATAAATTGATATATGTGTTATGTGCAGTGTAGGGATACATATCCCCTACACTAGCAACCCTCTGTCCGAGAAGTCTATGTTTTCCTCACAAATTAATTTAGATTTTACTCTGTTTTAAAATCATCCATTTGTAAATAATTTCCAGAATGGATAGGGTAAAGGAGTATTCATTAATCATATCATGTACATGTATTTACCTTTCAAAGGATTATTACTGTGGATGAACCTATATTATGATGTGGAATAATAAATCGGAATTCTCCATTCTTTGTACATGCAAAATGATGTATACCTGTATTGAAATCATAGATGTTATCATGTTATTTCATACTGAATTCATTTACATTCGAAGTGTCTTACTCGACGTTTGAAACATTGTGACCTAGGCTCTATGTATATGCAAGGTATTGTCTGCCCTTTATGGATATTTGCGATTTGTGTATTTTCTTGGTTACTGGTGGAATTTGCAGCTTGTCTAACTTCTTCCACTGTATGATTTATAAATTGTAATATATTCTTATTTACAATTTATACATTTCTTCATTTCCTTTTATAAATCGTAGTTCAACACTCTGTATAAATATGAGAGCACGATTTACCTTTGGCAAAAATCACATTTGTGATCTGCGTCAATTAACCTAGTTCCGTGTGATTCTATAGTTCAACTTTGGCTTATGCTAGGGCATTATTTACCATATGTGGGGTTTTCACGACTATAATCTTGTTATTTACTTCGTGTAATTTCCTTTTACACTGTTAAAATTTATGATTTAATTTCCTATGTATTAAAGCATTATTTCAGTTACAATAGCTAATGATGGGACCCTTTCTTGTTTGTGAGGCTACCCTCTTTTTTCACTTGTAAAAATCATCCTCGAGGTAACTCAAGTCTATTCCCCACTCAGGTAGTCATGGTGAGTTGTTTTCAACGTCACTCTTCCATTTGTCTTCCAGCATTTAATATATAAAAATATTTTTCTTTTAGATATGTAACAATCAAAGAGTTGGTTGGGCAAATCAAATCTTTTCCCAACAGTCATAAATAATTAATTACAAGAATTAAATTTCAAATTTGGATTTGTCATAAATAGAAAAAAAATTCTAAATACAAATTTGCCAAAAACAGAAATTGATTCCTAAGTGCACATAGACTTTAATAATTAATTATTTTGGGGGATATTTCATCCTCTCTCCCTTCAGTACAACACTTTCCTCAATGTTCATTCCTCTCTTGGACTAGGGTTGCATAATATTTTTGCAAATCTTCCTCCAATTCACAAGTGGCCTCCTCAGGACTAATGTTCTTCCATTGCACTTTTACCTGGGCGATGGCTCTGTTCCGTAGTACTATTTCTTTCCTGTCCATAATTCACAGAGGTTCTGCTTGGAACTTGCCTTCTAGTTCCACTTGCACCATGTTCCAATCAATAATGTGAGTAGGATCATGAATATACTTTTTAAACAAATAAACATGAAAACCATTATGAACTTTTAAATTTACAGTGAGTGCAGGTTGATATGCCACGGGTCCAATTCGAGCTAAAATCTCGAAGATGCCACAAAACTTGGGTGCCAACTTTGAACAATTTCCTAGCTTCAGTGAGCTTCTCCTTGATTTGACTTTCAAATACACGTGGTCCCCAACTTGGAATTCTTGGTGTCTTCTTTTCAAATCTGCGTAGATTTTTTGTTTGTCTTGTGCTTCTTTTAAATTTTGTTGTACCTTTCTTGCCATTTTGTCCATTTCCTCGAGCATTTCTGGTCCCATCATAAGTCTGTCAACTGGGTTTTCCCAACTAATCAGAGTGGTACATTTTCTCTCATACATAACTTCGAAGGGACTCATCTTAGCTGACGTCTGATAGCCATTATTGTACGCAAATTACACTAAGTGTCAGTATTCCTCCCACTTAGTTGGGTTCGTTCTTACATACATTCGTAGCATGTCTTCCACAATCTCATTCGTTCGTTCAGTTTGCCCATAGTTTGTGGATGGTAGCTTGTGCTAAAATTTAGATTAGTATCCAACCCTGCAAACAATTCTTTCCAAAACGTTTATGTCAATTTGACATCTCTGTCTGAAATCACCATTTTAAGAATTCCATGCAATCTAAATATTTCCTTCATGAATATTTCAACGATGTTAATATCTTTATAAGTAGATTTCACAGGTATAAAATGTGCAGACTTGCCAAGTTTATCTATTACTACCATAATCAAATCATTTTGCTTTTGAGTTTTAGGCAAACCTGTGATGAAGTCCTATGAGATAATCTCCCACTTCCATTCTTATATAGGCAGAGGTTGTAGTAGGTTGGCTAGATGTAGGGATGATTTTAAGGATGGAAATTTATTTTAAAATGTAGAAACCTTGGCGAATCTTAGTAATCCTTGATATGCCAACTATAAATGTTTGGCAATTTTTTTGTAAAAATATTAAAATTTCTAAGGAATTTATATAGTTTGTATAAAATTTTGGTTATTTTTAAGGTAAAATAATTTTATCCTATAGAATTTGGGCGAATCATTTTTAGAATAGCAACTATTTTTTAGGGAGAAACCATGGAAAATTATCCCATGAGCGAAATTTATCCCCTAAAATCATCCATGGCTGGATGTTGATGTTCAACCTTCACCTATTAACAATCTAGGCATTTAGACAAGTATTCAACTATCTCACCTTTTATGTTAGGCCAATAAAACATTTCCTCAAAGATGTTACCATTTTCTGGTATCCCAAATGACTAGAATATGGATTTTTGTGCACTTCATCCAAAATTGTTAGCTTTAATTCAGAAGAATCTCGTATGTACAACCTATTTTTGAACCTTAGAATTCCATTATTATCCAAACTTAGATCTGTTCTGTCCAATTTTTTTGCATTTCCTTGTAAATATTCTACTATTTTGTTGTATTTTTCGTCATTACAACTTGCATATATTATCCTTTGTTCAATGTTGTTTTCTGCTCTACTAATAGTTATCTCAAAAAGTCCATTAGTTCTCCTACTTAAGGCATTTGCAACTTTGTTTTCTTTACCCTTGATGTGTCTTACTTTGAAATTGAATCCACTCAAGAAGGCTGACCACCTTGCTTGCCTTGCGTTAAGATCTGGTTGACTGAATAAGAATTTCACACAACTGTTATCAGTTAGCAGCAAAAATTTATTTCCCATTAAATAAGGTCGCCACATTTTTAGCACATGAATTACAACTGCTAATTCCAAGTCATGTGTGATGTAATTCCATTCATGTTCTTTTAGTTTACATGATTCATAACGGATAATGTGCCCCTCTTGAGTTAGGACACCTCGGAAACCCTTTTTTCTTGCATCCATGCATACTATAAAGTCTCTATCATGGTCTGCTACACTTAAAATAGATGTTGTAGTTAACAGTTTTTTTAGCTTATTAAAATTGTCCTGACATTTTTGTGACCAAGTAAACCTTATTCCCTTTTTCTGTAGGGATGTGATTGGGTATGCGATCTTTGAGAAGCCTTCGATAAATTTGCGGTAGTAACTGGTAATTCCCATAAATGACTTGATGTCAACAACATCCTTAGGGATATTCCATTCCATGATGGCTTTTATCTTCTCTAGGTCAACTGAAATACCTTCTTCAAATATTACATGTCCTAGGTACTATATTCTCTTTTGGTAGAAATCACATTTGCCAAATTTTTCATACGACTTGTTTTTCCTTAAGGTATGCAATATTATTTTTAAATTTTTTTCATGTTCTTCTTCCGTTTTTGAATAAACTAAAATGTCGTCAATGAATACCAAAACAAATTTATCCAAATATTGACTTAATATGTTATTAATCAAACACATAAATGTTGTTGGTGCGTTAGTAAGACCAAATGGAATAACAACAAACTCATAATTTCTGTATCTCATTCTGAAAGTTGTTTTATTTATATCTTCAGCATTTATTCTGACTTGGTGATAACCAAACCTTAAATCTAACTTAAAGAAAATATTTTCTCCTCCCACTCGGTCAAACAAGTTGTTGATTCAGGGTAGAGGATACTTGTTCTTAATCGTCATCTTGTTTAATTGTAGATAATCAATACATAATCTTAAAGTCCCATATTTATTCTTAACAAAAAGGATTGGTGCTCCCCAAGGCAAGACACTTGGTCTGTTGTATTCATTGTCCAACATTTTTGGTAGCTGAATTTTTAGCTCTGTCAATTCAGGTAAACTCATCCTATAGGGTGCCTTAGATATCAAGGTTGATCCAGGCAGTAGATCGATAGAGAAATCTATCTTTCTTTTTGGAGGAAGTTATGGTATTTCGTCCGCAAATAAATCTCTAAGCTCATGTAGGACGATAAAGTCTTCTAGACTGGGTTTATTCTCCTTTTCTAATAGATTAGTTACTTTAATAGCATAAATTTGACAACCTTTGTTCATGCATTTCTTAAACTACATGGTTGAAATCTACCTAACTGAAACTAGTTTTTGGATACCTTGTATTGTTCTAACTTTGTTGTTTTTGTCTCTGTATGTAAGTGACTTTTCATAAAAGTTCAAAAGTACTTTATGTTTCTTTAACCAATCCATCCCAATGATTATATCGTAAGATCCCAAAGGTAGAATATTCAGATTTAACTTTGTGTTTTGTCCATCTAAACTTAGTTCACATTCAGAAATGAAATCTGTTACCTTTCTCTTAGTCCCTCTTGCTAACTGCACTAACCACGAATTAGTATGCTTTACTTTCTTAAGCTTGTTTAAATCAAATAAAACATGAATAACATAACTCAGACTATCTCCTAGGTCAATTAGAATTGAAATACAATTATCATTAACTTTACATTCAACCAACATGATAGGGGATTGATGATCGATTTGTCTGCCATCTACAACTTCATTAATTATGTGCACACTTCTACCGACCTCTCCTATTGTAGAGGATTCTTGCAGGTTATGGACTATGGTCCTTGTTGAAGAAGTTAAACGTGGATAGTTCCTCCTTAAGTGAGGTTATCCACACTCCCAACTCTTTAATGGTTCCCTGGGGCTGTCCCCAAATTTCTTGGTTCCCAGATTAACTGGTCTACCTCCCCCTTGGGTATTTTGGTTGTTAGAACGAAAATATTTCCTTTGGAAGTTCTTTTCCATATTCTGGAAAGAGGTTGGCTGGAAGCCTTTCTTTTGTTGATTAATTTTATCTTGTTTCTTATCCTTCCATACCTTGGGAAATTCAGACCATTGTTTGTATTGATCGTAGCACATCTAGGCCTTCCTAAAAACCTCGCTTAAAGTTTTAGGATTTTCAATTTCAACTTTGTGCTTATAGTACTGTGGTAGGCATCTTAGGAATCGATGTATTTTTACTTTGTCTTCCTTGATGTATGGCACAAACGTTAACAATTCAAGAAATTTATTTATCGAGTCATCCATGGTCATTTGTCCGAGTCTTAGCTCAAAAAATTCTCTAGTCTTTCTTTCATAATAGATTTCTGATAAATATTGTTTCTTGAAGTATTTCTTGAAATATGACCATTCCATCTATTTCTATTTTAAACCCTTAGCCAATTTCAGGTCTTGCCATCAGATACTCGTTTTTTCCTTCAGGTTATAAATGGCCATTCTGACTTTCATGTTACTAGAATAATTATAAATATGGAAGTACTTCTTTATATCGAGTAACCATGCTTCAGCCTCCTCACCTATCCTAGACTCTTCGTCAAAGGTGGACGGTTTGATCTTCTTGAATTCACCTTCGAGGTGATCCACCTGTTTTCTTCTACTCCCTGTGGCCGGTATGCTTTCAGAAGAACTGTTCTCGCTTTCTGCTTCAGAACCAGAATTTTTAGAGGCTCTTTTGCTAACTTATTCTTCCTTGTCGTTGTCTTTTGGGATATTCTTTGTTACTATGCTACGCAGGAGCACTTTATTTATTTGATTTTGGTCTTTGTGTGCCTTTTTCAGTTTCTCATTATCTGCCTTGAAAACTTGCAGTTCCATGATAAGGTTCCTCATTGTTTCTAGAACCTAGGTGGTTGAACTTCCTTCACTATTCTTTCTAGGTTGTTTAGGAGGTCCTTGATCGGGATTCTCTTAAATTCTGATCCCCTCTTCATTTTGTGTTGCCATTATCACAACAGAACAAAAAAAATTGTTTGTAACAATAAGCATTTTTGTTAGTTTTTCTTTTAAGAGAAATAAAATGTAATAAACTAAATTAGTCTTTCCCTAAGGTACAAGTGGTGTAACCTTCATCTCTGATACCATATGTAATGTACCCCAAAATTACCAAATGGAAAAAAAAAATGTTACGAACATTAAATCTCTTTTGATCTTCAATATCTGTTTCAAAACATCACTTTAATATATGCAGAGTAGTTTTTCCATTACTATTGACTTTTGAAAGATTACGCTTATCCTTTTCTTGATGCAACTGTTATATCATGTAGAATAACTTTATATCTGAAATTACTTTATGCTATACAACAATCACATTGTGTGACAATTAAGGAATAATTTGACTATCCCCTAGTCTACCCATGAACCTTAATGTTTATCCATTAAGATACACATTCACCTATTTTACTATGCATGAACCGATAAGTCTCATAGTTGACATCATTCATGTTCAAAGGTAAATGCATAAATATTTTAGTACCTAAATTATTACAATCCCAATCTAGTGATACCATAATATTTATGCTAGTACACTACACTCTACACTATAGGGATCCTATACAAAATTCGATACATAGAATAAGTGTTTCTCTTTTCATATAAATCGTAGATCTTATCTATGGGAGACCTTTACTTTTTTTTTTCAACGTGAAAAAATACGCTTTATATTCAGAAGGGTATAAAAGTATACAAGTCTGTAATAACAAGTCTAAACAGCGGGGAAATACAAGCATTTTGCCGAAGATCAAACATTCTACACAAAACAAAAGGGAGAACTAGTCTCATCATGTCCAGTAACAATCCCATGGATGGTTGCTCACATGTCCAATATTTCAAAGATTGATCCTCGAGGTGGGACCCTCATTACCTTCTTCCCATCTCGTATAGAGTATGTGTCCTGAGGGAAGAGTGAGTGCTTTTTTTGAAAGTATATCAGCCTCAATATTATCCTTTCTGTAGATGTGGGTGAAAGTGATATGATTGAGCAGCTAGGTCGCTTCTCGAGTTCTCTCTTTCCAGCTCATCAAGTCCGCAACATGGAATTCAACACATCCGTTCAGCCAGTCAATAGTGATCTTGGAGTCACCAAGTAGTAAAATCTCACTTATATGTAGTCGACTTGCCAGAATACACGACGCCCATGCTCCCATGAGTTCAGCTTTCATATTGGATCCTTGCCCGCAGTTTAGTGTCCACCGATAACACGTCTGAGGGTTTATGGTTATCTTACCACCAGCTCCACAGTGTAAACCTTCATGTTGAGCCACTCCATCAAACCAGGCCACTACTCTATCAAAAGGAACTGTGAAGGCAGGTCTGCTTGGTGTTGAAATTGGTATCGGATTTCTATCAACTGTTATCTCAGCGAAAATGGAGCAGGCCACTCTGTAGACTGAAGGTGGTTTATCCTCAAATAAAGATGCATTCCTGTTCTTCCATATAAGCCAGCAAAGGAGGATTGGTATCTTTACCTGATTGGAGGAGGCCTTCGACTAGTTTTAAAAACGATTTGAAACACTGGTACCTGTCCAAGCCAATGAGGGCGTGAGTGCAGGGGAAATGTGATTCCAAACGGATCTGGAAAAGGAGCAGTCTATGAAAAGATGTGCGCTCGTCTCACCACTCGAATTGCATAGACAACATCGGCTAGGTCCCTCCCAACCCCGAGCTTGGTGATTCGGCCATAGTAGAAGCTTGTTTTCAATTAAAAGCCATGCGAAAAGTTTCAACTTGAGTGGAACATTGCACCTCCAGATCTCTCCCTGCCCACGCTCAGAATTTAAAGACCAGTACTTGGCTGCCAGAGCGATGTAGACATTGTTTGCGTTAAGAGCTCCAGACCTGTCCCCACCTGTCCACAAGAGTAAGTCGGGTCTGTTCAGTAAGAGAACACCCGATTCCATGAGCCTGCAAGTAAAGCCAATCCATTCGACTGTCAGAGCTGCGTCCAAACCAAGTTCTTCACTCCTGAGCCAACAGTCACTTAAATGACCCCCGCTTTGATTCGATTTTATCTGAAAGAGGAAGAAAATGTTTTTTCTATGAAGATATTCCAGCAGCTTTGTTGAGAGTAAGGCGAGCTTGCCTAATCCCAGCATGATGTCCCTGCCCACTTCAATTTGATAACCGTTTCCAGGCTGCCACGAGAGCCAATGGAGGATGATGGGAAGGGTTGTTAACAGATTTGTCTAGGTATGATATCCGTCAATGCGTCTCCCAGTAGTCGATCTGAGCGAGAGATGAACGGGAATCTGTGGAAAATATTTCACTTTTATAACCTTACTCCAGAGATCGGGCTTCATGAGGATGCGCCAGAAAGTGTTTGCCAAGAGCGCCCTCTGGAAGAAGGGTAGATGCTTGAGTCCCCAGCCGCCCATTTTCTTAGGTTTTGAAATAACCTCCCAGTTGCATAAATGGTATCCTGTCAATTTGCTGCCAGTCCACAGAAAAGAGAAAATCAGTTTACGAATCGAGCTAAGAACAGTAGTTGGGAATTTTGTTAGAGCCATCCAGTAGACCGGAAGGCTCTCCAAAACTTCTTTGATGAGAATATACCTCCCACCCAAGGAGAGATGCTTGTTACACCGGTGATGGATTCTGCTCTCAAATTTATCAAGTAACCAAAGCCAATCTGTTTTAGTGTATCTGGTGGTTTTGATATAAAACCCAAGGTAGGAAAATCCCTTCTTTAGATCTGTTGTATCAATACCGAACATATTTTTCAAGTTTGTTAAGATAGGCTCCTGTGTGTTTAAAGCAAGGAGAAGAGACTTTTGTAGATTTATCACCAGTCCCAAAGCTGTGCAGAAAGTATGTATGATTGAGTGTAAAAGAGACCATTCCGTAAGAATGGCCTTTGTCAAAATAAGTACATCATCTACAAAGAGAATATGTAGGATGTTTGACAGTCCCAAGAAGTTTACTCCAGTTAGATGGCCCTCTGCTTGGCTAGACTTTAGAAGGATGCTGAGTGCTTCAAGGGTGAAGATAAAAAGGAGAGGTGATAGCGGGCATCCTTGTCGAAGCCCTCTCTCACATCGAAAAGATTTGGTGGGTTCCCCGTTGATCAAAACCGCCATAGTAGCCGAGGAGATATAGCCTAAAATCCAGTTGGTAGTTGCCACCCCGAAGCCACTCTACAGAAGAATAAGGTGCAAAAAGTTCCAATTAACACAATCAAAAGCCTGCTTGAGATCCAGCTTGAGAAGGATGGCTTGTTGCTTCTTCGAATTTAAAGTGTGAATGCATTCCTGTGCGACCCCAACAACATCTAATATCTGTCTACCTTTTAGGAAGCCAAGCTGCTCCTCTGAAAGTGCTTTGGAAAGTATGGGATGAATTCTGTTGGAAATTATTTTAGAAATTAGTTTATAACATAAGTTGCAAAGAGAAATGGGACAAAAGTCTTTGAACTGTTTAGGATGATTTGATTTAGGAATCAATACTAAAAAAGTACTATTTAGCAAAGGATTGATCACCCCCCTCGACCGAGCATCCTCCACGATGTCCAGCAGATCCTTCCCCATGATGTCAAAGAAATGAAGGTATAGTTCAACCGACCAGCCGTCGGGGCCAGGACTCTTCTCTTTTTTGAAACCCTTGAGAACTGACAAAATTTCCTCCTTTGTACAGGGGGATTCCAGGGCAAGTACCTCTTCAGCTGTCACCATATTTGGGAATCTGCCCGCTAACTCCACCTGTGCATTAAGGCTTGGTTCAATAGGTACCTGAAAAAAATCTTTAAAATGATTAACTGCAGCCGCTTTGATTTCTTCCTGGGCATGATATGTAATGCCATCCTCCTGTTCTATGTCCCACAACTGTTTTTTTGATCTACGAGCACTTGCAAATCGATGAAAGAACCTAGTATTTTTGTCACCACCATTGAGCCAAAGCATCCTGCTCTTTAGTCTCCACCTCTCTTCATCTTCACGCAGGAAGGTAGATCGGTCTCTCTCTAGCTCTTTGATTCTGTAGTTGATGTCCGGAATGTCAGGATTCTGGAATTGTAATTGGAGCAGAGCTTCCAGCTCCAAGTCGATCTTGTTAATGACAGCCTTTTCCTCATGTTTTTTCTCCTTTAGCCATCTAGATCGGTCTCTCTCTAGCTCTTTGATTCTGTAGTTGATGTCCGGAATGTCAGGATTCTGGAATTGTAATCGGAACAGAGCTTCCAGCTCCAAGTCGATCTTGTTAATGACAGCCTTTTCCATCATGTTTTTTCTCCTTTAGCCATCTGATTGGCTAGGTTCAGTGTAGCCAGGTAAATTAATCGGTTCAGGAGTATCAGTTAAGACTACTGTAGGTGGGGGAAGAGTCTCCAAGGTGGAAGGTGCATTGTGTATAGGTTGAGAAGAAGGAGTTGGGCAAGGGAGAAAGGCGCTGCGAGATGGAGAAGGTTCAGCTATATGGGAAAGAGAAGTGGGGTCAGACAAGTCCGGAGACATAGCCTTTGCATCTAAACCCAAAATCTTTTCCTCTTGTTCAGCAATATACAGTTTGTCCCAAGATGAAAAAGTGTTATAGAGTGAAGGGCATAGTTGGTGAATCTTACCAATTAATGAGTCCTCAGATGGGTATGAGTCATGGCCAGCGAGCTGTGTCTCATCTTCAATCAACGGGTTAGGTGAGGAGATGTATCCATCGAAGTTGGGGTCCTCTGTTGGATCCAAATCGATGTCTGGTGGCGGGAATCTGTGGCAGTCTTTCCTCAAATGTCCTGTTCTGCAGCGAAAGGAGCATCGAAAAGGGATGCCCAGATAGTCCAGGGATTGAGTGATCAGATGATTATGCCAATCAATTTCTAAGACTTCAGGAAGTCCTGTTTGGATGTCAAGTTCCACATATACCTTGGCCATTCTTCTGTCTCCCTCTGCAAGAGAGTTTGCATCCACCCTCAAAAATTGCCCTAAGGAGGTCCCAATTAGCTCAAGCGCTTGGTGATTCCAGAGTTGTAAAGGGAGCCCAGGCAGTAGGACCGAGACATGTATGTGGCTGAAGAATTCAGTAGAAGGGTTGAATCCTAGCCTCCATCTTTTGAGCATGAGGCTACCTTCATTGATAGGCCAGAATCTGTCCAGTATGAGAGACGAATCCTCCGACTTATTAAAGATAAATCCTATCCAGCCTTGTTGCAACAAGAGAGTCTTGGGCAAGTAGCCCAGAATAGGCTTCCAGTGTCTAGTGATCCAGTCATCCAAGTTCTGCTTACATTTTTCTTTGTAAGCTAGTCTTCCAACCAGGGCACACAGGACCAGGTTGCACGCATCTGTAAGACCCACATCCATGCCCAGTATGAGTTTTGGATGTTTTTGTTTGGGCTTCCAGACTCGAGCAATTCGTTTTTGTAACCCAGGATTTTGAGAGGTAGGACCAATGTTTTGGAACCTCGCCTCTGGTCTGTCTCTTTTCTGGTTAGAACCTGTCGATTTGAGCTTCTGTACAATGGCTGGATTAGCCCTTACTGTGGAGGCCTTTTTTCCTTCGACAGAGTCTGTCAGCTCTATTGGTTCTCTTGTGGACAAAGTCTTACTTGAGTTACCACTGAAATGTGTAAACACGGGTAGATGGCTCATCAGTGAAGTAGCTTCATGGTCAGTGGGGTCAGGGTTTAAACCTGTTTGGGCTGTCTTCAATTTCGTCCTGAAGTGTTTGGAGCATATCTCATCAATCGAAGCCAGCAGCTTCGGGTGGTCCCATGGGTCCCCCATGTTTCTAGCTGGGAGGTCCAAGCTGAGAGGTCGCCCTATAAAAAACTTCTGAAGTAAAAACAAACGGCCAGAGACAGGTTAGGAACCCAGAGGGTAACTGATCCTGCAGCAGTAAGCAGTTTAGTCCCTATATAAAACTGTCAGATCTGTTGTCTCGATAAAGATAGGGAGTCAGCAAACCCAACGCAAAGGAGAGATAGGAAGGTGTGCTAGCTGGAAGATTAAGCATAAGGCCGGTCGAATCAACAGAAAGGTCAAAACAAGGTTGAGTGCAAGATAAAACTGGTAAAGAGACTGAAATAGAGTCAGGTATTCCTATTATAATGAGACCGGGAGAGGTGGAGGCAAACCCACTGGAGTTGCACTTCATCCCAGTCAATAAACTATGTGAAATCCGCAGGAAAGATAGTCCAAGCCGTTGGGGGCCAGCTTGGGAGACCTTTACTTATTAACATGTACATAGCGATAACTCATTCATTGTAAAGTGTTAGTGTTTAATACTCTGACCATTATTACAACATGAGTAGAAATATGGTTAACGGTTGTTATCGTTATAAACCTCCCAATGATACCAGTCACTAATCCTGAGTTCGTTTAACAAGTCGGAACAAAAATCTAAAACCACTAACTAAAAGAGACGCACGTGACTATTATGCACAGTTGTATCCCTAACTGACTGGCATCACAACTCCGCAATAAATCGGTATGACGTCGGATTAAAGGAATGTTAGTAGATACTTAAAACCTTGACTAATCCATTAATGGCGATATGCGAATGTACCTCTCTGAAAACTGTCGACCTCTCTGAAAACTGTCGCTCATCCAGCATGCCCAACGCAACCCTGCCACCTCCATCACTTCACATGGCAATGTATTGTTGCGTAGCCATCAATAACTCCTATGACGATGCCCGAGGTAACTCATTGTAACGCTTTGCTCTAGGCACATAGAGGGTTTTTTCTCTGCGCATTTCCTTTCTCTGTTGTCTCGCCGACGTAAATGGACAACCCAATTCTGAAGAACAATATGAAGGGAGAGGCTTAATGCAGTTCTGGTTTCCTTACTGTGCACGAAAGGCAACCCTCGTATCCTGTAACTTAGGCATACACCAAGTTTGGCATTGTAATAGATTTCTGCTTCTATAAGGATTTCATCTCGGTCGGCTCCTTTGGGTTTTACAGTTTTCGTAAATAGGGTTTATAAAGTGCTTTCGTTATACGTAGTCTTCCAGTTACCTATGGTATTATTTCGCCCTTCCCGTATGCTTGTTTTTAGTATTACTAAGACAATTACTCATTATTACCGATTTTTTTGTTAGTCTTGTGGAGTCATCCCGTAGCCCTACACCCTGTGAGAACTTCCCTACCTCTGTATACTCGTAAATTTGTTCTAGAATTGACTGGTTTGTATTCCAAGCGACGAGGGCACGCAGTAGTATGTGCATATAGTTTGACCTGTGTTGTTTCGTGTGTTGTGGGTTTTACAGCACCACCTTTGTGGGATTTGTTCCCTCTCTGTGTGAACATATGTAAAAACCTATGTAGAAAACCCTTTAAGGGTCTCGTGGATGCGAACTGGTAGTCTTGATATCTCTTTTAAAAATAAAAGATGTCCAGATAGTTTTCTGGGTATTCATCCTAAATCTTACGATGTGATCAAGGTAAGAGTCAACCCTATACTCATGTATTGTTGTCTGAGTTTTTCCATGGTACTATCTATCGGTTAAGTATTAAACCTTCTGTTTGTAAATTGCCCTTGGTGGAAGGTTGTAATGGTAATAGTTTTTGTCTGGCTCTCTGTTGCGTAAATTGATCTCTGTGTTTTGTGCAGCATAGGCATACTTATCCCCTGCATTAGCGACCCTTTGTCTTGGAAGTTTTTGTTTTCCTCCCAAATTAATTTAGATTTTATTGTGTTTTAAAATCATCCATTCGTAAATAATTTAGAGTATGGATAGGGTAAAAGAGTATTGATTAATCATATTGTGTACATGTTGTTACCTTTCAAAGGATTATTACTATGGATGAACCTGTATTATTTTGTGGAATAATAAATTGGAATTCCCCGTTCTGTGTACATATAAAATGATGTATACCTGTATTGAAATCATAGATGTTCCCGTGTTATTTCAGACTTAATTCCTTCACATTCAAATTGTCTTACTCGGTGTATGGAAAATTATGACCTAGGCTTTGTGTATATGCAAGGTATTGTGTGCGCTTTATGGATATCTGCGATTGGCGATTGGTGAATTTTCTTGGTCACTGGTGGAATTTGCAGCTTGTTTAACTTCTTCCACTATATGATTTATAAATGGTAAGATATTCTTATTTACAATTTATACATTTCTTCATTTGTTGTTATAAATCGTAGTTCAACACTATTTATAAATACGAGAGCATGATTTACCTTTGGCAAAAATCACATCTGTGATCTGCGTCAGTTAACCTAGTTTCGCGTGATTCTATAGTTCAACTTTGGCTTATGCTAGGGCATTATTCACTAAGCATATTCACATGAATAAATAATTATCACATATCTATCTCATTCCTCTTAGCTAATAATCAAAAAAATATTTAAAACGATGACAAGTAGAGGTACATATATGAAACTGATATTGGGACACAACTCGAACAGTAAGGTTTCACCCAACCGTAGAACAAAATAACCAATTTACTTGATCTTGTATATGATGAGCATCTTGTGTCTAGGTCTTTTTCCCTCTTTGGGAATTTTAGTAGCTTTATAAATCTTTAATTTTCAGGCGCCGCTATTGGTCAACCTAGTTGTTCCATTTGTTTTCCAACATTTAATATATAAAAAGTTTTTCTTTTAAATGTGTTATAATCAAAGAGTTGGTTGGAAAAATCAAATCTTCGCCCAACAATCATAAATAATTAATTACAATAATCAAATTTCAAATTTAAATTTACCATAAACATGGAAAAAAAAAATCCAAATACTAATTTGCCACAAACTAAAATTTATTCCTAAGTGCACATAGAGTTTAATAATTTACCTTTTTGGGGGGTGGTATTACAAACAATTATACCCCTATTGAGTTAGCTAAGCTGAATAAGATACACTACATTAATTTATTCCAAGACATACACAATAAATTCTTACATTACCAAAGCATGAAAGTGTTTTCAACATTTTTGCCCACGTATCATTGTAGTTACTAATAGGCTGGCCATCACCTATGGAGCCAAAATATATTGCAGGCATGTGAAACATAAACCCGCTCAATAGACCAATCTTTTCCTAGATTTTGCTCACCCCAAATCAACACAAGTACGATGTTCCTTCCTACAAAATCAATAATCTCGTCCGTGTTCCATTCCTTCATTATTCAAATCAACTATAGCTGAATTGTCTCCTTCCACAGTCTCGGCCTCAGCGATCTGTATCATGCTTTCGATCACATTAACGATTTGTCAACGAGGAATCGTGTCTCAATGCCCACCAACTCGATACAAATCTGAAGGGTATCCTGGGTCGTGGCCACTCGTTCCTATTCAGTTCCTCGGTGAGCGTCAGCATCGTAGTGGGGATAAGTTCGTGGAAGTGCTCACGGTCCGAGCTTCTTCTCTGCGGTAATATTCTCCCTTCAAGGCTGCGACTGAGCGCACAACCCTCTCTTTGACGCGCACAACCCTCTCTCTCAAAGAGACAATAGGCCACACCTCACATGAAACAATGGAGACAAAATAATAACAATACACGCATATTCTTATAATTTCAAACCACCATGTGTGTGTCAGGAACTCACACTACAACTCTATTCTTCCACAAAACTATCAAATTCACCTACGGGAGCAATGAGATTCGAACTCCAGACCTCTCACAGTTTACAAGCTCACACAATCCACTCAGATGCATCTCCACGGAATTCAAAACCTTGATTGATGGCATGGTTGAGCGAGAGTGCGAGGTCGAAGTCACCAAGTTCCCTCCTGTGTTAATAATAAATTGTTCCACTGTTAAGAAATCCGCCACACACGAGCAGCACATCCACTTCGATTTCACAATAAATCGACAGATTCATATATGCATCAAAACAGTGAACAAAACCGAATGGAAAGAACAACATAACACTGCAAAATAACCATAGCTCACACAAACTACAAGCCACTGATTAAACATGCAATCTTGAGCTTGACAGTTCGCAACTTCACATCAAGTTCGCAATCTTGAGATTTTAAATCTTGACACTTCACATTGCTTTCTTAATCTTGACAGTTCAACGCTGGTTAATATTGATATTGCTGTTTTTAATCTTGCTTTCTTAAGCCAGACAGTTCGCATGAATGAAATATGTACTTTGAATGTTGGAAGTCTCATTTAACAGCAAAATATACATTCCAGAGGAAAAGTTTGAGTTTTGTTGTATATTGATTTGCTGTGAGTGGCATATCGTCTACAGGAACAATGTTTACGCGGCAAGAATTCTTCCTGTGCAAGGCGTTGTAGATGACTGGACACGATTAGTAATGTTAAGATTTTATTTTATTTCTGTTTGGAATGGTAGCTTAGTGAGATAGTTTTCGGTAGTATGGTTGAGGTTGTATGTTTATTTCATTTTCATCTTAGCTAAACCATGTATTTCATAGGCAAGCAGTCTGCACAAGACAATCGTTGGATATTTGTATTTAGATGTGTGCTGAGCTTTAAGGGTTTGTAAAACAAAGCTTCAAATAAAGATTCCTTGTTCTTTGGACCTAAACATTTATTCAGTTTTGGTATGGATGTATAGTTGGACTCGTCCATTTTTAGTTTTTAATACTTCATTTTAGTTTTTAATACTGATTACTATACTAGCACAGCCGTGAGTACTCACGGCTGGTGAACGCCGAAAGGCTTACGGCTGGCTTGTTCATCGAAGGAATGACGGTTGGCTAAATCGAACGGAATGCCAAAAGTTGCAACCCTAGATAGATACAATACGAACCGAATAGATGGTAGCATTTTGCATTTTACATTTAACATCCACAGGGCCATAAGCATCTGTCCAGCTTCTTAATCGCATCCGTCCAGCTTTTTAATCAGTGTTATTATTTCTTAATTACTGAACGTGGCAATTTGGTGATGAGCAATTAATTTTTTAATCTTATTTAGTAAATGTGAAAAAGTAATCACATAAACGTAAGTCTTTATAAATGAGTGGAAGTTAATTTATCAAAATCTCATCCATTGATTAGAGAGGACGACGAAAAATATGCCAGCATCTTCAATTGCCAACCCTAAGATTGAAATTTATGATTAAAAGGTGATTAATTGTGCCCATTGTCAATAGGTGTACGCCTTTCGGCGTAATTAATGTAATTCATTTGCTTATTGCTAGTTTCTCTTATTAACTAATGAATAAGATTATTGTTATTGGAGTAATTATTTTTGTCATTGTGAGATTGGAGATTGGATGGTAATTATAATTTATATATAGAATATAAAATAATATTTATTTAATAAAATTATTTATTCAGTTTTCGTATAGATGTATAGTTGGCCTCCTCCCTTTTTAGTATAGATATATAGTTGGTCTCTTCCTTTTTTAGTTTTTAATACTAGACTATTATATTAATGTAATTCATTAGCTTACTGCTAGTTTCTTTTATTAGCTAATGAATAAGGTTTTTTTTATTAACTAATGAATTAGATTGTTGTTATTGGAGCTTTTGTCATTATGAAATTGTATGGTAATTATAATTTATATATAGAATATAAAATAATATTTATTTAATAAAATAATTTATTCAGTTTTGGTTGTAATTCATTAGCTTACTGTTAGTTTCTTTTATTAGCTAATGAATAAGGTTTTTTTTATTAACTAATGAATAAAATTGTTGTTAGATTGTTGTTATTGGAGCTTTTGTCACTGTGAGATTGGATGGTAATTATAATTTATATATAGAATATAAAATAATATTTATTTAATAAAATAATTTATTCAGTTTTGGTATAGATGTATAGTTGGCCTCGTCCACTTTTAGTTTTTAATACTCCATTTTAGTTTTTAATACTACACTACTATATTAATGTAATTTATTAGCTTACTGTTAGTTTTTCTTATTAGTTAATGAATAAGATTGTTGTTATTGAAGCAATTATTTGTCACTGTGAGATTGGATAGTAATTGTAATTTATATATAGAATATAAAATAATATTTATTTAGTTTTGGTATAGATGTATAGTTGGCTTTGTCCATTTTAGTTTTTAATACTAGACTACTCTATTAATGTAATTCATACGAAATTACTATTATAACTTTATATAAGTAAGAATTATGTTTTTTTCTATTTATTTTTAATAAAAATTTACTTAATTATAATTCATATAAAAATAACTATATTTTATCCATTCACTTAATTAAGTATTTTTATATTTATAATTTTTTAATTAAATCAAAAACTTAATTATAATTAATTAAATTATTTTTTTTTTAATATTTTTAAAAATAAAAATTATTTGAAAATAAATATAATTACTTATTTTGAAATTCCAGTTATTAGAATGTTAATAACCCACTCGAGGACTCGAGCAATGAGATCTTTCTTTCTTTGTATACGATATTATGCAATAGCTCATTCACTCATTCATATGCGATTTTGTTTAGTGGTTGGCACTCAAGCAATGGCATACATGCCTTAAAAGGCAGGGACATGCTGCTCTTGAGCTATTAAAAGGCAGGGACATGCTGCTCTTGAGTTATTCTTGTCCTATATATAAATTTATGTTCATAAATAACAGCCTGCCCCAAGAGGAGGGAGCCCACACCTGGACGAATCTGCTGTCTACCTTGACCTGATTATTAAAGTTGTCTATAACTAGATCACTAAAGTTTTCTACAATTATTTTTGCATGGAATAAATCTTCTTCATGTTCTTCTTACAAGTTTCTCAAAACCTATTCTATAAACCACAATCAAATTTGAGAATCAAATACTTGTAAATTAATTCTCATCTTTTGTAATTATATAATAACACAATCACATAATTGAGACTAAATATGTATAAGAACGTACAAAATATCATTTAATTCAACCTAGATATTAAATTTATTTATAAATAATAAAAACCCTAACCCCCTAATAATATATAACCATAAAGTTTTCAAAATAATTAACATTTTATTTACTTAAAGATTAAGTAACTAAACTCCCAGTAAGTTTTTATATTCCTATCCAATTCCTTTTCGGCATTCGTTAGAGCAAGCAATCCTTAGACTCTTTACTGACGTTCTCTCACCTCTGGCGGTCACCCTCCTACTAAAACAACAAGTGAGAAAAGGGATTTCCACCAGCCAGAAGAGAAAGCTTATTTCGAAACTCCCAGTAAGTTTTTATATTCCTATAATATTTGATATGCCTAGATATATAATTTTTTATTATATTACAAAGATTAACATTAAAGAAATAAAGATTACAAAGACATTTACATTAATAAATATTATGAAATATTAATATATTTCAAAATGATTATTACTATTTTACAATTTTTAATATAATTAAAAATAAACAAACATCCTTAAACAATTGATGAGATTTATTATCCTTATAAAATATAAATGCAAAAAACTACTCAATTATAAAAATTATATATTAAGATATTATTAAAATTTAAAGACCTTAAAATATTTTATGTTAAAATTAGAGTTTATATAAAGTATAAACAAATTTAATAAATTCTAAATTATATATTAAAGTTTATATTACAATTTAAAAACCTTAGGATTTTATATTAAAGTTAGAGTTTAGGATCTTATATTAAAGTTAGAGTTTATATTAAGTATAAAAAAATTTAATAAATGCTAAATTAAATGGTATTTTGGATTCCCCTTCTCCATATCTAAATTACCTATCTCTGTTATATCAGTCACAATTATAAATTGCCTATAAGCTTTCATTAGTCACAATTATGTGTGGCTGTGCTAATTCTGAGATTTGAAAAAGCTTGGTAAAGATTGTGGAAGATAAGATTGGTTCAGGACGAGTTTTATCAGTGCTTACTCGTACCGTTTACTATTTCTTAGTCTAGTATCAAACTCGAAATTAACAAAAATTCAAATAAACTTGCGACTAAGAAGTAAGAACGGTTGTTGCGAATTAGCTCTGAAAAGGGCTTTAGAATAGTTCAGAGAGCTACACATTTAGGCAGAGCTACTGCAACTCGTCTCTGAAGAGCGGGCATTGAAGTCGCAGATAAAACCATTCATAGATGCAATGTTCGTGATAAATATGACTACAACGCAATTGTTTTGCAGCCTCACCCATGGAAACATATCATGGCAAATTGCACATAGCAATCCCTCGCCCTCGCCCTCGCCCTCGCCATGACCTTCGCCGACGAGCTCTTCGGAAACAATAACCGTCAGGAAAGAGTCAACGGCTGAGATTGCAGCGGCCATCGGATAAGTCCCATGGAGAGAAATATATTGATCTCTCAAGTGACAATGAAGATCAAACTGTTGAAGCCTCACTTGTATGGAAGGGGAATTCACCTCCACGAGCTGCAACACCCATCGAGAATCTAAGAAGCTGCCACTCCATGCTATTTGCAGGCTCCAAACATTCCCATCTGGGCGGCTCCAATCGTTGATAGTTCGCATCAAAACAATATCAATGTTTTCTGCCACTGAAATCTTGACTTCCTTTTTATACTTCAACTGAAGTGATTCGGACTCCGCCAATCCTATTTCATCTAACACTCCGATATCCACATGATCAGAAAAAGACTCCAATTACCAATCATCTCCGTTCGCTTGTCTCATACATCTGAAGACTACTGTCGAGATGAAGTGCTGTTGAACTCTCTCAGAATTCAGGCACACATCATGTGAAACGACATCAACTTTCCTTTCACTTTGCTCTGTTACTCGTACCGTGGCGTCTTCTAATGTTGCCCATTGCGCGCCACGATCTATTTCGCATAGTGGCAGCTCGTCTTCCATAAATTTCTTAACCGTTTCAAATATTTCTATCGCAAGATCCCTATTATCACCGGGCATGTCCATAATACTTCCATTTGGTGATTTTTCCATTTCCTTGGGCACTTTAGTTTTACAAATTCGGGGTAAGAAACCAAAAACAGAGTGAACCAACAGGATCTTTAGTAATTTCTTATTATGATTAGGTAAATGTTAAAAGGTAAACAGGTTAACGGATGCATTAAAAAATATAAGGAAGTTATGAAGAGGAAATCACATTCATTGATTTGGGAGGACCATTAAGAATATGCCAGCATTTTCAATTGTTAGCCATCAGATTAAAATTTTAGATTAAAAGGTGATTAATTGTGCTCATTGTCAATAGGTGTACCCCTTTCAGCGTAATTATAATCTAATGGCTAGCAATTGAAGATGCTAGCATATTCTTAGTCGTCCTTATCAATCAATGAATGAGATTTAATTTTCATATCTTCCTAGCACTTTTAAATGCATCAGTTAACCTGTTTACTTTTTCACATTTACTTAATCATATTAAAA
>ML778745.1:1145730-1156605 GCA_009831015.1 Picea engelmannii
ATGCATTCTCATCAAGGACAATACATATTATATTACATCAATCATCAATCAATCAATCCTTTGACATCAATCAATCACTTGACATCAATCAATGACATCAATCAATCAAATCATTGGCATCAATGACAACATGATCCAACAATTCTCATATACAAATTTATGGTAAAAAGAAAATTAATGTCACATTAAAAATAAACTCATTGCTATACTCCCATGGCAAGGACTAATAAAATAGTTGCATAGTGTCCCACTTCGCATAAAAAAAATTTAAAAAAAATATCAACACGGATTGTTTTTTCCATTGCAATGGTTTTATATTTTAAGCCAAAATTTAACATGCTTTCTTGAGCTTGACACAAAACTTCACATTATTAAGATATATGCTGTGATTTTAAATCTTGTCACTTCGCATTGCTTTCTTAAGCTTGACGATTCAACACTGGTTAATATTGATATTGCTTCTGTTAATCTTGTTTTCTTAAGCTAGAGAGTTTGCATGAATGAAATATGTACGTTGAATGTTGCAAGTCTCATTTAACAGTAAAATATACATTCCAGACGAAAAAATTGAGTTTTGTGGTATATTGATTTTCTCTGAGTGGCATATCTACTACCGCAACAATGTTTACTAGGCATGATTTATTCCCGTGCAAGGCCTTGTAGATGACTGGACACTGTTAGTAATGTTAACATTTTAGTTTATTTATGTTTGGAATGGTAGCGTAGTGAGATTAGTTTTCGGTAGTATGGTTGAGGTTGTATGTTTATTTCATTTTCATCTAAGCTAAACCATGTATTTCACAGGCAAGCAGTCTGCACAAGATAATCGTTGGATATTCCTATTCAGATGTGTGCTGAGCTTTAAGGGTTTGTAAAACAAAGATTCAAAAATTATAACATTTAAATAAAGATTTTTTGTTCTTTGGACTTAAGCATTTATTTAGTTTTGGTATAGATGTATAGTTGGCTTTGTTCATTTTTAGTTTTTTAAGTTTAAGTACACTTATTGATAATGGATACATTTAATAGGTTTTTAGTGCTTATCCATTTTTGTATAGACAAGATTAAATATTGATGGAATATTCTTAATGGTCTCAATAAATCAATAGTTGTGATTTCAACCACTAACTTCCTCACTAATATAAAGGCATCCCTTTATATGTTTATTTTTTTATTTTTACTTAATCATATTTAAAATTTACTATGGTGACTAGCTAATTATCACAAAAATTAAGAGGTTTGGTAGTGTCTGAAACCTTTGGACCCTCACCATTATGGTAATTGTAATTTATATATATAATACAAAATAATATTTCTTTAATAAATTTAAATTTTATAACTTAATATATAAGTCAAAATTATGTTTTTTCCTAGTCAAATTAATTACATTCAGAGCATCTGCATCTAGGGTTTGGATCACTGTTTCCGCCGCGACCTGAGTCCCAAAATGACAGGCCCGTAGGGGGCCATGAATCGCAAGGAGGGGGCACCCTCTGGTGTCTCCTACAGTCAGATCACCGCTAATGAAAATCCTGGTACGAGCACGAAGAGGCCGACCTTCGAAGCTCCCTCTGATATGCACGTGCAGCTCATGGTGGAGGGGACCTTCAAAGGCAAAGAAATGGACATCGACTCAGCCAAAGAGAAGATCCCTGTGAATGCTTCTGTCCCATGGGTGCTGGGGAAATGCATCCCACAAGCACCACAAGCCCCAAAATATGTGGTTAGCTCACCTCGCATTGAGGAACAGAAACAATACATGTGAGATTATGCTTTGGTGGGAAAGTTTCTAGGGCTTTGGCCCTCTGAGCGAGATCTGATAAAATGGATATAGTATTGGTGGAAACCCAAGGGTCACTATGAACTGCAACTGGGTTCGAAGGGTTTCTTTACAATCATCTTCCACAACCTTGAAGACAGAAATCGTATCTTTGATGGAGGCCCATATTTTTATAACTCAGCTGGCATGTTCCTCAGATTTTGGACGGAAAAGTTTAGTCCCGAAAAGGAGGACTTTGCCCATGTGCCGGTATGGATCCGGCTGTACTCCCTACCCCAGGAGTTCTAGTTGGAGGAGGTCCTGGAAGGTATCGGCAACACCATTGGTATATACGTCAAATCCTCAGAAGCCACTAAGCAACGACGCTACACATCATATGCTCGGATTTGTGTATATCTGAATATTGCTAAGCCACTCCCGGGATCCATCACTCTGGAATATCAGGACGAGGATTGGTCCCAAACCATTGATTATGAGCACATTCCCTTCCGATGTAGGAAATGCCATGAACACGGTCACCTCTTCAGAGAATTCCCACTTAACCTAATTAGCAAAGAGGAAAATCCAGACAACAGCAAGGACAAAGAGGGATTTATTCAACCAGCAGCAAGAAGAAGGCAAGGAGGAAGAAGGCAAATGGCCCAGGTAAGTAAGGACCCACCCACTAGCAATAAGCTTGCAACTTTAACCGATCAATCAGATACCCCAACAAACCCCACAAATATGCATGCACCACCACCACAAAATGAACCCCAGAATGCAAGCCAAAGTCTTGAGAAATCCCCAAAGCATAAGGAAGCTGACCCCACACCCACAGGCTCGACCCGGGAAATACCAAGCACGCAGGAGATAGAGGATGGAGACGAAGACATGGAGCTGGAGGAACAAGACCTCGCTGGCGTGGATCTGGATCATCTTGAGCACGCCTACAGGCATCAAAATATTTACACCATCCCAAGGGACCAACTGAGAAAGGTGCACAAGGTATTCCTCAACTTCTCTGCCGGATCCTCAGCCCAAGCAAGCAAAGCCCTAGGAATTCACGGAAGTCAAACAAAACACCTCTCCAAGAGCCAAAAAGATGAGAAGAAACGAGGAAGGAAATCCACAAATAAGCTTATACAGGAAATCGGGAATTTTATGGTAAACTCCGGGCAGATCCACCTAATATTGGATAGCTTTCCTCCCCTACCCACCCCCTAGTCATCATGAAGATCATATCCTGGAATATCAGAGGTCTCAATGGGCGTAGCAAGCAAAAAATGCTACGAGAACTGATCATGGTGGAAAACCCAGATGTGGTCCTTATACAAGAAACAAAATGTACCTCGGAGGACATGGATCGGCTTCTTCCTTACTGCTGGAAACAAGGAAAGGCGATCTCAATAGACACTGCTGGCACAGTTGGAGGCGCTGCCAGACTATGGAATACCACCGCTGTACTGATGGAAAACTTCTACTCAACTAGATGGTCTATCACAACGGATTATAGACTCATCGGTTCTGATAAGCCTGGGCATATAACAAATATATATGGCTCTGCTAATCCAAGAGACAAACAGGCATTCCTCCAAAGCCTCAGACACTTATCCAGCATAATAGAGCATGAAAGATGGATCCTTGGTGGGGATTTCAATATCATCCGCAGTCTGGACGAAAAAAAAGGCGGATCTAGAAGACTGGACCAGGACTCCCACGATTTCAACAGTCTAATAGAAGACCTCCATATAATAGATTTGGACACTGACAATGGTACTCCCACTTGGTCAAATCGAAGAACTGGGATGCATCAAATTGCTTGCAAACTAGACCGCTTCCTTATATCGAAGCCCCTGATGATGGACGGCATAACATTGGAATCCACAATCCTGAATACCCCTGGATCGGATCACTGGCCCATACAACTTTGGATGGATGTGCTAGCCACTCCTGGGAAAAAACCCTTTCGCTTTGAACAGTTCTAGTTAGATCACCCGGACTTTCAGGAAAATATACAGGACTGGTGGAGGCAGGCGGCGATAACACAGGGCACCAAAATGTATCGCTTTCAGCAGAAGCTAAAGAACCTTAAGAAAAAGCTCAAATAATGGAATAAGCAGACCTTTGGCAGCATCTTCAACTCCCAATAGCAACTGTCCAAACAAATGAAGGAGCTCTAGATACAAATCCGGGAACAAGGGCTAATAGATGAGTTAAAATCTCAAGAACTTACAGTGGCCCAACAGCTCGAAGAAAGGAAGCGGCAGGAAGAAATACTATGGAAACATAAGTCACACATCCACTGGCTCAAAGAAGGAGAGTGCAACACCAAATTTTTCCATCAAACTGTGGTCCAGAGAAGACACACCAATAAAATTACACACCTCATCACGGATGAAGGAGAAACCTTGCAATCTCATGAGGACCTCGAATCAAACCTAATCCATTATTTTCAGAACCTCCTCACTGAGCCCATTCTGGATCGGCAAGCAGCCATCAACAAGGTTACAAGGCATATACCATCACTTGTAACTCAAGAGAAAAATGCAGCTTTACTGCGACCTATTTCTCTTGAAGAAGTAGATCAGGCTTTGCAGGACACCCCCAAGTCCAAAGCCCCCGGACCGGATGGCTTTACAAGTGACTTCTTTCACCACTGTTGGCCGATGATCAGAATAGAGGTCTGGGAAATCCTGGAGAATTCTCGAGTCACTGGGAAATTTCTACAAGCCCTCAATGCCACGTTCCTCACCTTAGTTCCCAAAGAGGCGCATGCACACCAAGCCAAGCAGTTCCGACCCATTGCTCTATCCAATCTGATCTACAAACTCCTAACCAAGGTGATAGCACGCAGGCTCAAGCTGATCCTACCAACAATCATCTCTCCAGAGAAATCAGGATATGTGGAGGGTAGACAAATCTTAGACAGTATCATCTTAGCCCATGAAGTAATTCATTCTCTGCAGAAAACCAAGACTCCAGGTATGCTCCTCAAATTAGATATCTCTAAAGCCTTTGACAAGATAAGCTGTGAATACATGAGGGCAATGCTCCTGGATTTTGGTTTCAACCAGGATTGGGTAAACTGGCTCTTGAACTTAACCTCCTCAGCCTTCTTCTCCCTGCTCATCAATGGGGTGCCCTCTAAGACCTTCTCCCCCTCAAGAGGAATTAGACAGGGAGATCCCCTCTCCCCATTCCTCTTTATAATCATGGCTGAAGGACTTAGTCGCTCTATCCATGCTGCTACTGAGCAGAACCGCCTAACAGGCTTACCCCTGCATGGACTTTCGCCCACTATCACGCACATTCAGTTTGTAGATGATACACTCTTAATGGGTAGCCCAATTGTGCGAGAAGCTTGCTATCTTCAGGAGATTCTTCAAACCTTTTCTGAAGCTTCGGGCTTAGATTACAACAAGGAAAAATCCCAAATCTTCTTTTTCAATACACCTCCTCCCATCCAGAGAAACATCTCCACTTTGCTCGGCTTTCAAAGAAGCTCCCTTCTGTCCAAATACCTGGGCATCCCGTTGATTGACAACGCGCTCCGGAACTCTTCCTGGGAACACCTCTTGATCTCCTTCTCTAAACGTGTGTCCTCCTGGACCTACAGAGCCTTAAATCTGCCAAGTCACCTTATTCTGCTCAAAGCTGTCCTACAAGCTCTCCCAATTTATGCTTTCTCTGCCCTGGCAGCCCCAAAGTTCGTTCTCACCACCATCAAAAATTTGCAGAGAAATTTCATCTGGCAAGGCCTCAACAAAGAAAAGAAGATAGCTCTCATTAGCTAGGAAAAACTCTGTCGACCTAAACATCAAGGAGGACTGGGAGTTAGAGATCCCTCCTTAATGAATAAAGTTCTCAGTTCCAAAATATAGTGGCGCTGGCTGAAAAACCCCGGCGATCTTTGGGCAAGACTGTGGAGAAAGAAATATACCCCCACTACGGCAAAGGAAAACCTAATTTTCTGGAATGGGGATAACGTGGGCTCTCTCATATGGACAGCGGCCAAAAAGAACAAACAGATGGTAACCCAACACGCTTTCTAGGAGATAGGAAATGGGGAAACGACGCTATTCTAGCAAGACTCTTGGAAGCAGTGGCCAACCCTGAATGCCGAAGATTGGGCCCGTGACATAAACGCCCAAGCGACTCAGGGAGGACTGAAAAAAGTCACAGATTACTGGAAAGCCAACTTCGCGGAGGACACCTGGCACTGTTGGCAAGTGGACAGGGCACGCCTTAACCTAGAGGATCATGTTGACTTGGCACCACTGCAAACAGAGCTGACTAAGCGAAGAATACCTGTAATTACAGGTAAGGACACTCTTCATTGGGGCTATAGGCCACAGGGTTCCTTTAGTGTGCAGGAATCCTACCAGCTAATCGCTCAGGCGAACTCCCCTTCGGATTCGAGCATCTGGAGGAAAATCTGGAATCTCAAGCACTGGCCGAAAATCACACTTTTCCTTTGGCTAGTCTCCCACTCAAGCATTCTAACTTGGGATAATCTCCTGAAAAGGGGCTTTTTGGGACCCTCTTTTTGCATTATGTGTGGAGCAGCAGAGGAGACCATGAACCATCTCCTTAACACCTGCCCCTATACTGCTCAAATTTGGGACCACGCAGCGATTATCTTGCGAATCTCAGATCTCCTCAGAGACAACATCCTAGCCACCATCATGAACTGGATAGATCAGGCCTTCCATTCACCCATCCTCAATCGAATCTGGCAACTCTTACCTGGCTTTATCCTTTGGAAAACCTGGAAAGAAAGAAACAGGCGAATCTTCCGAAACACCTCTCTCATGGCAACATTGCTGGAGCCTATGCTTTCACAACATAGTGGAAACCCTCCATCTTAGGAATTGGACAGACGCAGATTTAGCCTGCCCCCCATCGGAACTCACCTTACTCCGATACTGGACCCCTCTTCCTTCCCCTCCCTTTTTGCCCCTCCCCCCTTCCTCAAATCGCCACTCGTTCAGCCCCTCCTTTTGGTCCCCTCCTCCTGAAGGTTTCGTCAAGCTAAATTTTGATGGGGCATTGAAAGGGAATCCCAGCGCTACTGGATATGGAGTGGTCTTTCGCAATCACCTCGGGCACATTCTTGAAATACTGGCAGGATCCATTGGATACTCCACAAACAATGTTGCAGAACTTTGGGGACTCATCAGAGGATTGCAACTCGCCATCAAGAGAAACTACACAAAATTGATTGTAGAGGGGGACTCTTAAGTTATCATCAACCTCCTGCGCCGAATACTTAATGGTGCAAAACCGGACAATATTTTACCCAGTTGGCGACTGTCACATGGATTACAGATCACCGCAGATTTACTCAATTCGAACCTGGTGTTCATCCCTGCTCACATCAAAAGGAAGGCCAATCAAGTAGCTGATGAACTTGCCAATCTGGGAGTCAATCACCATGGAACAAACCTTCACTGTGATGCAGCCAGGGACCCAAACCACCCTGTTCTACAGCAATGCATTCACCAAGCTGGAATGATAGATAACTCCCCGGATGGGGTGTCAGGCGGCGCAACGCGGCAGAAGATGGGAGAGGGTACTGGGCGATGTGGCATGAGGCCATGTGATGGGCTTGTGCCACAGCCCATCACCCCACCCGACCTTTAAATGACAATAATGGTGATACGAGGTTGCATTAACGACGTCGTCCTCCCCCCTCGCTGCAAGTTTAATCGAAATAGGTGTATTATGGCCTCGGCTTACTTTGTTTCACTGCATGCAGAGCCCCTTCCTCTGCTGTTGCACTTCATCCCTGTTTTCATCCACTGGTTTCAAGCGACCTTCCCTCCTGCAGACAGTTATATTGGATTGTGAATGACAAGGCCACGAGGAAAGCCCAGGTGGGGCTCCCCCTGGAAGCCTCGCAGACCTTCCATTCCGCCCCCGACCCTTGACTCTGAGGTTTCCTCCCCTCGGCATCAGCTCATTTATCCCCGAGCCTCTCTACGACCTCCGCAGTCTAGTTCCATGACAATAATCCCCCAAACGCTCGTAACGCCCCTTCGGCTTCTTAATGTCCCTCAAGCACCGCCTCACCCCGAAACTCACCTTAAGCATCCGAGCAGTCCGATGGATGAACCTTCTCAACAGGAGGAACCGCGAGGGGCAGGTCTGAGCTTTCAGGAAGCTTTTGATAGAGACCATTTCAGCAATAGCTTGTCTGCCCTATACAACTTGGTTTTTGAATTACAACAGGAGGTGGCGGATTTACAATTCCGCCTGCAAACCACGGAAACCAAGGTGGCCAGTTTCCTACACATCATCGCGTCTATGCAAGGAGCCTCGTTCTCGGATCCTGTTGCAGTCAACGAAGAGGAGGAACAAAATAGAGGACCAGACCAAGCAGATATACAACAGACTGAGCGCGAGGATAACACCGGGGAAGCTGCGGATGACAAGGAAGCTGACATGCGATGGGACGCTGAGCCTGTTCACACTGAGGAAGAACCCTGGCCAGGGGATCTTCAGCCCATGCAGATCCATCACTCGCCAGGTGTCTAAGTTTCTAGTTTTAAGTGTTAAATGCTACCTAGTAGAAATAAACAGTATAGCTACTCTCTTGTTTTGTTAAAAACTAGATGAACTCTTGGAGGGGTGAGCTGGATGGACTGGTTTCCCCATGCTGGGGAAGTCCAGTTATTACAGCCTGCACCTTTTTGTATCTTGCTATCCAGCTCTAGACTCTGAAAGCTCTTAATATACAAAACTCTTATTTAAAAAAAAAAAAATTATGTTTTTTCCATTTATTTTTAATAAAAATTTACATAATTATAATTTATATAAAAATAACTATATTTTATTATTTCATTTAATTAAATATTTTAATATTTTTAATTTATTTATTATAATTTTTTAATTAAATTAAAAACTTAATTGTAGTTAATTTAATTATAAAAATTGTTTGAAAAATAGTATAAGCACTCAGCAATGTGATCTCTCTTTCTTTGTATACGATATTATGCAATCGCTCATTCACTCATTCATATGCGATTTTGTTTAGTGTTTGGCACTCAAGCAATGGCATCCATGCCTTCCCTCGTTCACTCAGTTATAGGCGATTTAGTTTAGTGATTGGCATTCAAGCAATGGCATCTATGTTTTAAAACGCAGGGACTTGTTGCTATGAAGCTATTTTTGTTCTATATATAATTTTTTTCAATTTTCAAATCAATTATCAAATTTGTCTACAACTACATCACTAAATTTGTCTAGAATTATTTTTGTATAGAATAAATCATCTTCATGTTCCTATTATGTAAACAAGAAATCAAATACCTTTGTACATTACTCTCGTCTTTATGGTGTCAAGATGTGTTTGGAAAGTAATAATTAAGCTCCTCTACTTATGGTCTGATATGATCGTACTGATTCTAAAGCTCTGAGATTGGTAAAAGATTTGTAAAAGAAAATGTGGGATGGGTTGAGTCTTTGATGATGCATTACTGTGCTAAATGTGTGATGGGTTAAGTCTGTGATGATGCATTATTGTGTTACAGGATATTCCAACCGACAAGAGACATGATGAAGTAAGTAGCATGGTGTACGAAGCAAGGGAAAGAGTTCGAGGTACTGTCCATGGCTCTATAGATGGTTGTGTAGGAGTAATCAATTATGTCAATGGTTGTGTAGGAGTAATGAATGAAATAAAGTGTTCGATCTACAATTACAATTGGTTTCAACACATGCAAAGGTAACCAACATTACTGAGCAACATGCCAATCTCTTAACCATCATTTTTGGATATCATGAAGTCCGAGAGTCTAGTTTTTAAGTCCCATCACTTCAAAAGAATGGAAACACCCACATGATCCTCGACAGTGATGGGAACCACTGGACATAAATAACATCGATTAGCTATTGCTTAGTTTGAGAATAACTCTATGTGAATAAGGAAAAACTTTTGATTCACTATTACTTAGTTTGAGAATAACTTTATGTGAATAAGGAAAAACTTTTGATTTTTCTTCCTCTACCTTCTTTTCCCATCTTCGAGCTGATTCTACCTCCTTTCCCCTCCTTTCCCCATCCCAGAGAGTTTAGATCCATTCATCACTTATTTTTTTATTTATTCAAAATTCATTGAAATAGTTTGTGTCATGACATTTCTAATTGTAGAATATTATTGGAAATATTTATATAATAAATATTTTGTAATTATATACTAGCACAACCACATAACTGAGATTAAATATGTACAAAAACATCCAAAATGTCATTTAATTCAACCTAAATATTAAATTTGTTTATATATAATATAAACCCTAATCCCTAATATATAACCTTAATGTTTTTAAAAACAAACTAAAGTCATCCAGTATCACATGTTTTTATACTCCTATAATATTTTATGCCTAGATATATAATTTTTGAGAGAAGAGATGCAAGGATGCATTGATTATATTTTCAAAGATTAACATTAAATAAATAAAGTATGGATTGATTAGATCATCAAAGTTAATATTAAATAAAGAAAGATTAACACTTAATAAATAAAGTATGGATTGATTAAATCATCAAAATTAATATTAAATAAAGAAAGATGACAACATTTGCATTAATAAATATTATGAAATATTAATAAATTTCAAAATGATTATTAATATTTTGCAATTTTTAATATAATTAAAGATAAACAAACATTTTTAAACAATTGATTTGGATTTATTATCCTTATAAACAGAAATTGTAAAAAACTATTCAATTACAGAAATTATATATTTATATTTATATTAAAATTTACAAACCTTAAAATTATATATTAAAATTAGGATTTATATGAAGTATAAACAAATTTATTATATATTAAAATTAGGGTTTATATTAAGTATAAACAAATTTAATAAATGATAAATAAAATGGTATTTTGGAGTCCCCTTCTACATATCTAAATTAACTATTTCCATTCATCAGTCACAATTATAAATTGCCTATCAGCCTTCATCAGTCACAATTATGTGTGGCTGTGCTAGTTATGAGATTTTTAAAAAGTTAGTAAAGATTGTGGAAGATAAGATTCGGTCGAGACGAGTTTTATCTGAACCAGAACAAACATAATTAACAAAGAATACAGTGCTTACTCG
>ML778745.1:1158150-1187136 GCA_009831015.1 Picea engelmannii
TGCCAACACTGTACCAAAACTCTATACGCTAAGGTTATGTTGCCAACACTGTACCAAAGCTCTATGCCAACACTATACTGAAGTAGAATGGGTAGATGAACTTCCTCCACCAAATTTTAATCCTCCTTTGACTAAGCCAGACGCACCTCTACTAGGTAAGGGAAGTTTTTTAGTGATCATTTTTCTTTGTTTATTCATCCTCTCACCATGTTAGGATCAAGTATTTCATCCATTGCAGTTGAGATATCCATCCCATCATCAAGTGGGATTGAGGGAGATCCCCTCGGGGGCATCCCCATGATGCCCACATAACCATCCCTTAGCACCATTGTATCTACACCATCCATATCTTTTTCCACTGGTCTGTCCATATAGGAGATGTCAATTGTGTCGTTCTTTCCATCCATTAGTATACCTAGCATTCTTATATCCATCCCAACCATTCTAATTCCCACTTCTAGATCATTTTCCAATGGGGGGTCTAGCCTTGGTTTCAACTTGGGAGGTGGAAATCTGTCCACCTCCACCAATCCATTCTGACATCATCAGGGGTAGGTGTACCTTTTGGGAAGAATATTTCTAGTGATTTTGGGGCTTTCCCTAGTGAGGATGGGGGTAGTAGTACATCAAGAGATTTCAAATTTTCTTTGGATAGCACACCCCACCTTGAAGGAACATCCCTTTGGGGAATTTTTACACAATGGGGAAGATTTCCCTTTGTTAACACATCTAGTCCTAGGGGTTTATTTCCTAGGACTAATTTTGGGAATCTTTTTACTATATAGTCCACATTTACCCCTAGGGGCATGTTTGGTTCTTAATCCAATCATGCCCCGTGAAGTTCCACCAATACCCCTATTTTCGGATCAGGGATTAAATAATATCATTTTTACTTATAGATTTCTTCAAGACAAAAATGAATAAAACCAATTAAAAAATCCTGCCATGAATGGTGGGATTAGATTCCAAATACAAATATAGAGGGACAATGCCCCCTATCTTCGGATCAGGTATTGAAGAATATGATTTTTCCTAATGGGTGGTCCTCTATACAAATATGTATAGTAACTGGCATGCATCCTTCAAAAATTAAAACATGTGGCATGTTGCAACAAGTCTGGATTTATATCTCGTGGCAAACCTCATCAAAAAGATCATATTGCACAAGTTCACCAAGATCATTGTTGAACCTCATCAAAAAGATCATATTGCACAAGATCATTGTTGACATTTAAAGAGATGAATGTCTATTCGTTACCCCCTCAAGCGCATATACAAATGAAAGAAACACACCAAAGAACTTACTCGAAACCAAACCAGGTGGGGTAAAGGCAAAGGAATTAAGGCTTACTTGGGATTTTGCATGCAAGTGAAGTGTCAAATCCTAATAAAAAGTAAGCCACATTCCACTCTACTCCTGTCATATCATTAAGATGGCTATCAGAATACAAGCCACGTTCCACTCAGCTTTTGGTGTATCACTAAGTTGGCTCTCCTCTTTCACCCCTAGACTTTAAGAAATATTTAAAGATGCATCTTGGAAACCGGTTGATCGCACATAGATGAAGAGGCAAAGGGGGGAGAAGCACAATAGGCACACATCATCCAAAATATGGCATCGTAGCAACAATGAATGAACATGCATCTTGAATCAAGTATGTGTTATTTTGATGCCTATGGGATCAAAATAAGGTTAGACTAGCAATTCAACTAATCGATTGACTCTGTCAACAAAAGAAACAGTTGAATAGTTCAAATTTCTCCTAGTTCAAATCCAGTTACAGAGGTTATTTGCAGTGAAATAACAATGCCTCTCCTACAATTAGGAAGGAAAAGTTTATTACTAAGGTAAAGTTGATAAATGAGTTATGAAGTGAATACGTATCCTTATTCAACTGACATCCCAATCATGGTATTCCTGAAACAAATTATCCCATTGGTTACAAATCCGCTTTCAAGTTTTGTAAATACTCTTGTTTAACTCTTAGTTTTTTTCTTGAATCAATTTTTTTGGTCTCTTCCATCAAATATATGGGATGGATAATCACAAAAAATGTTTTTCTGCCAAGAAACAATGTGCAACCCTAAACAATGAAGTGAAGGAATAACCCCTTCACTGACATCGACTAGTGTCCTGCTTCTCCGATACCCTGGCTCCAAGCTCTACAAGGGAAAGTTCTGGACACAATCCCCTCAGCCTTACCTGTACCTGGGTGCCTGCATGTCTATTCATACCCTAGCTTCATTAGTGGCAGCATATGCTTCCACTTGGTACATCGGAAGAGACATGGGTACCCATTTGCATTTTTTTGTCTATTGTTTGGGTTACCCATTTTCATCTATAAGCATTGACATTGACAACATTCAGTGAAAAAAAATTGCATGCTTAAAGTTTAGTAGTATGAAAAAATAGACAAAATACCTATTTTCAAATGCTTTTTCTTGCTTCAAAGCTCCAATTGCTACAGGCAGTGACCTGGTTCAGATGTCAAATGTTGGGATGCCTCATATTGGGTAGGTTAATGAAAAATTATTTTCAAATGGCTCTTTTTATAGATTCTCTACTTATCTATGCCAACTAGATCAATAAAGTTGGGGGAATTATGAGCCCAAAACTGGAACGATTTTGCATGCAAAGCCTATGACCAGATGAAATCAACAAATGAAATATCAAGGCCTTTCGAGTAGATAAAGGTTGGAGTAGAGGCGCAACAGTTGGAAAGGGGGCACAGAAGGGTTTTAATAGAGAAAATTGGTTTGTGACAATGAGTTAAAAATTCTAATAGAGGTGGTTAGTGGAAAGAGGAGCATCCTGGAAAAAAATTATGACAATGATTTAAATTTTAAATTCTAGCGGATGCAGGTAGTGGCAATATTAACATCTTGGAAAAGGTAGAGTGGATAGGAAAAGGGATGCAGAGGGTAGTAGCAAGATGAATATATTGGAAAAGTGAGAGTGGATAGGAAAAGGGATGCAGAAAAACTTCGAGTTGCAGAGGATAGATTTGCATTTCTCTATTGTTCCCCTTACTTTATTATCCCGTGGGATATTGCATGCAAATCGCCGATGGACAAAGGAATTGTAGAGGGTGTCGAAGGATCCTACATCCAAACTAAAGGGTATCTCTCAAACCATACAAACTACAGGGTATCTCTCAAAGCATAGCTAAGTAAGAAGTATGATCTAGATGAGAATGGGGTTTTAAGTAAATATAAATGTGTTTACAAAGTGGACTTCAAACACCATTTGGTGATTAGCATCAATGTAGGGTGAACACTTGATGATTAGCATCCATGCACTAAACATTAGAGAGAAAAAATAAAATTTAGACATTTAATGTCACGACAAAATCTAGCATTAATCCAGTTTAAGAGGAGCCAAATAAATACATGAATCATTTCCTAAGTTTTAAACCCAACATTTTCCTCTTGCCTCGATATGAGGCCAAATAAGAGAAACAAATTCTTGATTGGATGAGATAAAGTGCCTTGAGATGTTAATTGGACGAGACAAAGCGTCTTATATATCTTAAAGGAAAATATAAAGGAAAAACTTGGGTTAAAAGTTATTGGATACATCGATTTACGAGAAAAGTCCAGCGTACCTATTTCTAATAGTCCGTGCAGCCAAAGGGAGGGACTAAAAAGATTCCTTGTTCTTTGGAACTAGGCATTTATTCAGTTTTGGTATATATGTATAGTTGGCATCCTCCATTTTAGTTGTACAAATGTATTGTTTGCCTAGTCCATTTTAGTTTTTAATACTAAGCTACTATATTAATGTAATTCATAGGTTTACTGCTAGGTTTTTCTTATTTATTAATGCTAATTTTTCTTGTTGACTAATAAATAATATTGTTGTTGTTTTTGGAGCAATTTTTTTTATCTCTTTATGAATAATATGGATGTTGATTTTTAATTTATATTTAAATAATTTTTTTTAATAAAATAAAATTATTATAAGTTTATATATAAATGAGAATTATGTTTTTTTCTATTTATTTTTAATAAAAAATTACATAATTAGATTTCATATAAAACAACTATATTTTATTTATTTTATAATTAAATTTTTGAGTTAAATGGATTATTAAATTTGTATACAGCTACATCACTATATTTTTCTATAAAAAAAAAAATTTGCATATAATAAATTCTTCATCCTTATATTACAAGTTCCTCGAAACCTATTATGTAAACAAGAATCAAATTGGAGGATCAAATACATGTGTACATTCACTCTCATCTTTATGGAATCAAGATGTTTTTGGAGAGTAATAATTAAGCTCCTCTACGTATTCTCTAATATGATCGTACTGCTCTAAAATCCAGAATCTCTCAGATTGGTAAAAGATTTGTGAAAGCAATGGGTGATAGGTTAAGTCTGTGATGATGCATTATCGTGCTACAGGATATTCCCGTCGAGAAGAGACATGATGCAGTAAGAAGCATGGTGTACGAAGCAAGAGAAAGAGTTCAAAATCAACAACATGAAGTCTCAGAGCCGAGGTTTTACGTCCCATCACTTCAAGAGTGTTGTAACAAATATTGAAATTTTGGCTTTCGGTAACTTAGGAGAGAAAAATTTTATAGTGTTTAACTACCAAAAGTGTAGATGTGAGAAAATAACCATTCGTCTGTCAAGCGCATCACTGAATGTTCTCTACCTATCATCTTTAGTAAAATAACGCCGAAATCAACTCCAAATGCCACAGTAGTACAACAGTCACAAGTCAACTCACGAAAAATCCAAAGACAAGGTTCATGTGAAAATCAAAGAAAAGTAACATCTGTTCGAGCCTTGAGTGATAAGGAAAATGAATGGAAGCATTGGCAGTTGAACAACCACATACACCGAGCATTAAGCCACATGGATAAAAAGGTCACGAGTCTGGGGTTTTTGGTCGTCAGGGATTTGGTCGACGTAGATATTTTAATAACTAGAACCCTGATCCCCGAATTCACTAAAGTATTCAAGGATAAGCTAGGTTAACTAAAGAATAAGAAATATTAATGTTGACAAGTCTCATCGTGATTTCGTGACTTGATCTGCCTTCGTGATTTAAGTTTCAAGTTTGTGATTTCTAAAACCCCGAAAGGCTATGTTTTAATCGTGCTTAATCACAAAGCTAAAAGTGTTTTAACTGTTAACCAATCCCATCACAATTTCATGATTCAGGATTTCTCACGTCAAGTATTATCGAAGTCTCGACACTTAAATACACTAAAGGTTAAATATTAATTGCTAATCATGATTAATTAAGAGATTAGGACAAATGATTATCGCCTAATTAATCCCATCACGATTTCGCAATTCGAGATTCCTTGCATGTCATAACTCTTGAAGACATGATACCCAAAACCTCGAAACCCAAAAAACCAAAATCAAGAATCTATTCATATGCAAAAAACGACCTTGGAAAAAAAATAATTTATTTTTCTCAGCTTGGGAAGGCAGTCAAAAGTCCCCTGCAAGATGAGGTTCATTTTCAGAAATGTGGCGTTTGTCACTCTGCTGAGTCATCATTTTCAAATGATGATTCTGAGCGACTGGAGGATCGTTTTGAGAAACGGTGGGAGGTTTTTGTGCCTAACACATCGAAGAACAAAAACCTCTCTCATTTTTCCTACAGGTGTCACATATTTGGAGAATCGAATCCATCTCCAATCCCTAATTTAAGGATCTCATATTTTCATGTTTTGACACATGTTTGTAAAATGAAGATATGAGGCAAATGAAAATGAATCTCAGGGAACTGAGAGAGGTTTTTTCTCAGAACAAAAAGAGGCACAAAATCCTCTTTCAGTTTAGACACATCTATCACGATTCAATAAATACATAACCATAACTGCAGCCTCATTTATCAGCAGTTTGACCCATCTTCTATGGTCGTTAGTTTCAAGAATTGATTATAACTATTTTTTGGGGAGGATTTTCGACCTGAAGACCTATATGAGGCATATTTATAACATTGAAAAAGTTGGGGGGGGGGGAACACACAGGAGTAGTAATCTTGGGTTGTAGCTTTCATTTTTAGTTTAATATAAGATTGCAGAAGCATGTTTTATCCATATCAGAGATTCTTGTGATGTTGTTTGTAGAGTTTGTCCATTTTCTTACTTTCAATATCACTCCATCTATATTTTCTTCTTGATTTGTAACTATTTTGTAATAGAATTAATCCTCTGTTAGATTCTCTGTTGCAAAATGGTTATAGGTTGTTTCTTGTAGAGGTTAAGGTTCAGAATTCATCCTTTGCTATATGCTCTGTCCCGACCATATCTTTCCATGGATTTGTGATTGGAATTCACTCGTTGCTAAGTGATCCTTGTGTATTGATATGTTTTCTCTTTATTATATTGCCATACTTTTATAAATCCTTCTCTTTGTAATCAACTTCTATCTCACCTCTGCTCCATGGATTTCCATTGCCAAAACACTCTTTCTATTTGCTTGATCATTTGACTCCATTCCCAATGGACTACCTCCCGGTCCAACCCATCAGCCGTAAAAACCTTAAAACTTTATGTTACCCAAAAATATGCCCATTGTTAAGCTTATTGGATATCTTATTGTGACATATTTTCGAGAGATCCCTCTCGGGTTGGAAGGGGCAGTTTCCAATTAAAAGTGGTTCGAGGTTATCTCAAAATTTACTTGCATGCAACCCAAGTCAAGTATGAGTGACCAAATTTATTTCATTTAAAATGTGCTAAGGCTTGGCTCTATTACAACCTAGAACCAACTCTTGAGACAACATTTTCTGGTGTCGTTGTCGGGGATGGAGGAACGAAGCTATCTTCCATGGGATATGACAAAATGTTTAGATCTATTCCTTGATGGTGAACAAGGGATAGCCATTCAATAGGATGTGATCATTCACCTAGCGAATCATTGGTTTGAAGACTCTACATGATTCACTAACAACTCCACTGGTCTCAAAATGTTGAATTTGTTCGTTTCTCAGATTGCTATAAGGTTTTCTACTCTAGATTTTACAAATGTTTATGATTTTCCAAACATTGTTCCAGACATTAAATTTTGGGAAGATGTCCTTCCTAAATTTGGAGAATATGCGGATGACAATCCTGCTCAACACTTGTTTGAATTCCACAAGCTCATGGATGAATTAAATATACATCATGAAGATGTCCTCATGAAACTGTTTATGTTTTCGTTGGAGAGAAATGCTAGACTCTGGTATAAATCCTTACCTTATTCTAGTATTCCTTCATTGAAATATTTTCACATACTTTTTCATCAGCATTGTAAAAGAATCTATTCAGCTGAAATACTTTTTGAAGATTGTTGTAACATAAAATTCATAAGACAAACAGATCAAAGACATCTTCTTGAAGAGGAGGAAGGAATATCAGAAATTTCTCAAGTCGATGAAGATAATCAATATGAAGAAGAGTTGGTTGATAAAGAAGTAGGATATGATATCTCTTGTGATCACATTCAAGAGAAAGATATTCGACATCATGGTCAACCTGCAGAAGAGAAAGAAAACAATAGTTCCTTGATCCAGAAATTACACATGAGACCACCTCCTCCTTTAACAAAAGAAGAGATAGATATTCTCCTGAACAATCACGTTGTAACTCCTGCTTACACAGATCTGTTGCATCCACACAATTTTGAATATCTTGTAGACTCATTTTTGTTTCATGAAAAAGAGGTGGTTGTCATGTTTAACAATCCTAAAGAATGTTTGGTGTTCAAGAACAATTTAGATTTTGATGTAAAGGTTGCTAATGATGAGGAAGACAATGATATTTTTCAAAATCTATTTCAAGATCAGATTGTTGATTTTTCAATGCAGAAACCTTCAATATTTTATTCTTATTTTCTAGTATTTGATAAATATAGTGATGATGAAGAGGATTTTAAAGATTTGTTGTCTTATGAAATTTCATCAAATCCTATTTATCAACTAAGAGATGATCAGAAAAGTATGAATGCTATGGTTGAAAATAGATATGAATATGTTGTTCAAGAGTATAATGAAGATCCTTTTAACTTTGATACATCCTCTAAAGATATCATTGTTGGAGAGGGTGATCATAAAATTTTCCATGATGCATATTTTTAGACTCAGTTTTTATTTGATCATTATCAATATAGTAATGTAGGAATGAAGAACATATCTCTTCTTCTCTCTTAAAATTTGTCAGTTGTAATAGGCCAGCATATCATAGTGATGAATTCAGATTACGGGGTTATGACGAAGGAGAGAAGACATGTTCAGATCAGCAGTTGATCATGCATGTTTTCCCAACAAATATTGAGCAGTCCACATTTAACATTCAGATCGGTAAAGGCAGTGAGTAACAACATTTTAGTTAGTTGGAACAACAACAAAATGAGGTATTTCTATTTGACTTTTAAGATCCAGTAGCAGTTTATATGGAGTCAATATGGGGCACTGAATTTTTTATTTCTGACTTCTTGAAGTCTGAATTTCAAAACTGTAAGTACTTGCTCCCAGGGCATGTTTTAAAATTTGTAGCTGCTCCTATCATTTTTTTTCTTAAAGATGGAAGTATAAGTAAGTTTGTTATTTGGATACTCGCTTGGTTGATTTGGAAGTTTTCCTATACTTGAACAAAGCAGTGATATCAATTAGAGTAGGTGATGTATATAAATAAGCTTGACTTTGAGCACTAGAGTACAACAATGGTTTTCAGTATGTTTTCGGTTTAGTTTGGAATCTAGTATGGTTTTGTTTTAAAGAATTAGGACTCCATAGCCCAATGAATGCATAAGCAGTTTTTTGTTTTGAAAAGGTGAAAGTAAAGTGATAGAGTTCAAAGTTTGATAAGGATGATTTCAGGACACCCAATGGATGATCATCGCCTGTTGACTAGCTCACATCACACAATGATATTTGTAAACTGGCTAATTGTATAGATTCTTAGGCCCTTCAGATTAGATTGATTCTTCTAATCCTTAATGTCTCTTATTTTCCTTCAAGTTGTTTTTGGAGTGTATTTGTGCGGCTTGTTTTCATTTTGTGGATAGCTTCATTTTTTGTCTAAGAGATCTAGTCAAGTTGGGTAGTGAATCCAACAGATCTGAACAAATCTAGTACTGTTTGGTACTACTAGCATTGGTTTTTCCTTTTGTAATTGTTATTAATTATTAGATCCATCCTTCTAGGTGAGTTTTGGGTGTGATATTTGTAGAGACATTGGAGTGGATTGATCGCACATCACTTCCAATTTTCTACAACACTTTTTCTTCTTTTATTTTCTGGTTTTCCTTAGGCATTTGTGTTATTCATTAGATTAATAGACATTTGGATTTGATTTGGAAAAATACACAAATAAATAAAAAATCATGCTTGATTATTTTTAAAGCATTAGTGAAAAGAGTTCATTGGTTCATTGTTGGGTATCAATCATTGAAATGTTTTAGATCTAAACTATTTGTTGGTTGTTTGGAGTGTGAGGTCTCCTATTCAAATCTTTTCCCTCCCATATCTAGATTACATTGAATTGAAATATTTTCATTAGCATATTTTCATTGCTTTGTTGGGTCAAGAGTCATAACATCACCAAAATAGTTTAATCCATCTCCCTTTGACTTAAGGAAAATCCATTAAAAAGAATCATGTAATCTAAAATTTATCAGAAAATTCTATTTTATTCTGAACCAATAGTAGATAGACTTAGGAATTTGGAATAATATTAGACAGTAAACTCTCCAAGGCCATTCCAACAAAAAAATAGGATTAATTAAAGAGTGGAAAATCCATTCCTAGAACTAGTGTGTGAGGAGCCTCCTCTAACACAGGAGTTAAGAACAAGCTCGCATCAGGGAATGTAGGGAGATTACCCCTCTCTTCTTGTTTTGGTTTTTGTGAAACCACTTCAATTTTTACATATAAGAGGGTTTTGTTGGTGCCACACCTCCGAAGGTTTGGGATTATTTAACTTTCACTTACAAGTGGTTAGACCTATGACTTTTTGTCAGGTCATTGATTCTAAGGTGGTATCCTTAGTGACCATTCCTAGGAAGCCACATAAGTGACTGCACATGGGAAGTTATTTTAGTACCTGGGGAAAACATTCGTTCATGGTTTCAGATCCTGCCAATGGTGTCTTCCTCATTAAAGGGTACTTGAACTAGTCAGGGTTGTTTCGTGTAGATCATCGTAACTAATCCTAATACCTTCTCTAGCCAATCTTGTGGGGAATTCATCTCCTCCACAAGGTTTCTTTTCGGAAGGCCCCTAATCCAATTAGTTTTTTTTCTATTTTCCTAGATTGATTAGTGGTGCATACTCTTTGAGTCTGATTTTAGGTCATCCGTAGTTTGAATTGTGATTGGATTTCCACATATTACATTCATTGTTGATGAATCATAACATTGATCCCGTCAATTATGAGGACTTCAACCCATGTTGAAACCACCTTTTTGTAAATTCTAACCTTGTACAATGTCTACTGTAAACATATATTTAGAAAAGAACAGAAAAGATACAATGGAAAATACAAACATTACACAGAGATTTTTCCCCTAGAAACTTGAACCGAGAAAACCAACATATATTATATTCATTCATTGTGTTACATTGTTTACAATACAATATACATATAGGAGCCAGCGGCATCCAAAACCCTAACCCAATGACCTAGATTAGTCCAAAACCCTAATTCCTTAACCGGAAATAGAAAACCATTGGCAAAAACTATGTGCCGAAAAACCACCTAAATACATGACACGTTTACCAAGGTAGGTGTCACGTTTCCCGAGACAACAATTTTTTTTCCGGGGGACTACTCGTGCAAAGAATATAACACATACCCGACACTTTTAACCAATGCAAGATATGTGACAAATATTTTGAAGGGACTAAAATTTGGTTTGATGAGATTTGTTTCGTCGAAGTAGAATGGGTAGATGAACTTCCTCAAGCAAATTTTAATCCTCCTTTGACTAAGAAAGACGCACCTCTACTAGGTAAGGGAAGTTTTTTAGTGATCCTTTTTCTTTGTTTATTCATCCTCTCACCATGTTAGGATCAAGTATTTCATCCATTGTAGTTGAGATATCCATCCCATCATAAAGTGGGATTGAGGGAGATCCCCTCGAGGGCATCCCCATGATGCTCACATAACCATCCCTTAGCACCATTGGATCTACACCATCCATGTCCTTTTCCACTGGTCTGTCCATATAGGAGACGTCAATTGTGTCATTCTTTCCATCCATTAGTATACCTAGCATTCTTATATCCATCCCAACCATTGTAATTCCCACTTCTAGATCATTTTCTAGTGGGGGGTCGAGCGTTGGTTTCAACTTGGCAGGTGGAAATCCGTCCATGTCCACCAATCGTATGAGCATCCTGACATCATTAGGTGCAGGTGTACCTTTTGGGAAGAATATTTCTAGTGGTTTTGGGGCTTTCCCTAGTCAGGATGGGGGTAGTAGTACATCAAGATGTTTTGGTTAGCCACTAACATAAATATATATGTATACATTTAATGAGACATGGGCCAAGATTTGACTCCTAGTCCCATGTCCAACCCTTTCATCTCCAAGAAAATATATATAAATGAGAGTTTCGGTTCCCCATATTTCATAAGTAGTTGCATGCTAAGGTTATGTTGCCAACACTATACCAAAGCTCTGTACGCTATGGTTATGTTGTCAACACTATAACAAAGGTTTGAGATACACCTGCTTCCATCAACCTTTCTTGATTTTTGTTATCCTCATGTTACCCAAATTTCCTCTTGTCAATTACATAAGGGGAGGTGAGGTGAGTTTGTTGCAACGTCAGAGAGACAACTCATTTGTTATAGCCTTAATTTCTGCCTTACATGCCATAAGGGGGTTCAATAGAAGATGAAATAAAAAATACATGTTTTTCTTGAGATTTGGGCCCATTTTGGAGGTCATTGTGGCTCTCATAAAAGACATCACACGATAATCATTGCACATCAGATATGGTGCAACAAGTGATGATCTATCAAAACTTCTAAATTTGTGGAGTTAGTAAGAGATATGCGAGGGATGAGTTGTATCTTCATGGCATGGGCCTTGGAACTCACAACATTCGAGTCTCTAGTGGTCTCTAGAAAATCTAAAATTTCTCCCAAGCCTCTTCCATATATCTATATAATAAAGGAAAGTGTGGAACAAGAGGGAGGAAGAATTAATTGGAGAGTTATGGTGTTTCTTTGTAGGGGGGATTTTCTTATTCACAACAGCCAGAAATCATAGTTCCTAGAATGATCAAGAAGGTTGAGGAGAATAAAGGAGCAAGGAGTCGAAGGAGAATTACATCATCATCAAAGGTATGAGCTTGGTGCAATTTCTTTATGTTAAATAATAGATCACTATTTTTCCCACAAATTGTTTGTGTTTTAATCATGAATGGTTTGTATTTGGTATTAAAAGTAATGATCAATTTATATCTAAATAGAATTATCGCTTTCTAACACTAGCGGAAGAAGGAGATTTGGTGTTGTTTGTTTCTTGTGTGCATGAATCAGGTTTCAAGAGCTAGAGATTCATTTCAGGGGTTGTAGCATCAAGGATACACAAGGAAAACCTTCAAAGATAAGGTATGCTAATCTATCCTCTCTTGCTTTTCTTAGATCTAGGAAGACCAAAGAAATATATCTCTTTATGTCTAGGATTGATAGGAATATCCTAGGGATATATTGACATCCATCTCCAAAGATCCATGTGCTATTTTATCGCATAATATAACTAGACCATACTAGGGAATAATATTCTCTATTTTGGGTTCCCTTACAAATCCACCCACTGCATGTTTGTGATTTGGTCTTGTTTTCCCTGATAGACTCCTCTTGATTTTATATCTATTGGATCTAATAGATATGAGACATATATGATAGATATGGAATAGATATTTACTTCTATAAAACATGAAAAATTATATGCTTCATCACAGATTGCACTACAAGGGTCACGCGATGATCATCGCCTATTGACTAGCTCACATCACAAGATGATATTTGTAAAATCCATAATTGCATAGATTCCTAGGCCCTTCATATTAGATTGTTTCTTCTAATCCATAAGGACTCTAATTTTCCTTCAAGTTGTGTTTGGAGTGTATGTCTGCATATTGTTTTCATTTTGTGTATAGCTTCATTTTCTGTCTAAGAGATCTACTGAAGTTGGGCAGTGAATCCAACAGATCTGAACAAATCTAGTAGTGTTTGGAACTACTAGCATTGGTTTTTACTTTTGTAGATGTTATTAATTATTAGATCCATCCTCCTAGGTGATTTTTGGGTGTGATATTTGTAGATACATTGGAGTGGGTTGATCAGACATCACTTCCAATTTCCTACAACACTTTTGATTCTTTTATTTTTTGGTTTTTCTTATGCATTCATGGTATTCATTAGATTAATAGACATTTGGATTTGATTTGGAAAAATATACAAAGAAACAAAAAATCATTCTTGATAAATTTTAAAGAATTAGTGAAAAGAGTGCATTGGTTCATTGTTTGGTTTCAATCATTGAAATGTTTCAGATTTAAACTATTTGTTGGTTGCTTGGAGTGTGAGGTCTCATATTCAAATATTTTCCCTCCCATATCTAGATTACATTGAATTGAAATATTTGCATTAGCATATTTGAATTGCTTGGTTGGGTCAAGAGTCATAACATCACCAAAAGACTTTAATCCATCGCCCTCTCACTTAAGCAAAATCTATTAAAAAGAATCGTGTAATCTAAAACTTATCAAAAAATTATATTTTATTGTGAACCAACAGTAGATAGACTTAGGACTTTGGAATAGGATTAGACAATAAATTCTCCATGGCCATTCCAAAAAAAATTAAGATTAATTAAAGAGTTGAAAATCCATTCCCACAACTAGTGTGTGAGGAGCCTCCTCTAACACAGGAGTTAAGAACAAGCTCACATCAAGGAAAGTAGGGAGATTACCCCTCTCTTCTTGTTTTGGTGTTTTTGATACCACATAAATTTTTACATATAAGACGGTTTTGTTGGTGCCACACCTCTGAAGGTTTGGGATTACTTAACTTACACTTACATGTGGTCAGACCTATGACTTTTTTCTGGGTCATTGATTCTAGGGTGGTATCCTTAGTGGCCATTCCTAGGAAGCCACATAAGTGACTGCACATGGGAAGCTCTTTTACTACCTGGGAAAAAGATTTGTTCATGGTATCAGATCCTACCAAGGGTGTCTTCCTCAGTAAACGGTACTTGAACCAATTAGGGTTGTTTTGTGTAGAACATCATAATTGCTCCTAATACCTTCTCTAGCCAATATTGTGGGGACTTCACCTCCTCCACAGGGTTGGTTTTTGAAAGGCCCCAAATCCAATTAGTTTTTTTTCTATTGTCCTAGATTGATTAGTGGTGCATTGTCTTTGAGTGCGATTCTAGGTCATCCTTAGTTTGAATTTTGATTGGATTTGCACATATTACATTCATTGTGGATGAATCATAACATTGATCCTATAAATTATGAGGACTTCAACCCATGTTGAAACTGCCTTTTAAGCAATGCAAGACAGGTGACAAATATTTTGAAGGGACTAAACTTTGGTTTGATGAGACTTGTTTCTTCGAAGTAGAATGGATAGATGAAATTCCTCCACCAAATTTTAATCCTCCTTTGACTAAGCCAAACGCACCTCTACCAGGTAAGGGAAGTTTTTTAGTGATCCTTATTCTTTGTTTATTCATCCTCTCAACATGTTAGGATCAATGCGTTCATCCATTGCAGCTGAGATATCCATCCCATCATCAAGTGGGATTGAGGGATATCCCCTCGAGGACATCCCCATGATGCCCACATAACCATCCCTTAGCACCACTGGATCTACACCATTCATGTCTTTTTCCATTGGTTTGTCCATATAGGAGACATCAATTGTGTCATTCTTTCCATCCATTAGTATACCTAGCATTATTATTCCCATCCCAACCATTTTAATTCCCACTTCTAGATCATTTTCTAGTGGGGGGTCGAGCCTTGGTTTTAGCTTAGGAGGTGGAAATACTTCCACCTCCACCAATCGTATGAGAAGTCTGGCATCATCAGGTGTAGGTGTACCTTTTGGGAAGAATATTTCTAGTGGTTTTGGGGCTATCCCTAGTCAAGACGGGGATAGTAGTACATCAAGAGGTTTCAAAATTTATTTGGTTAGCACACCCTACACTGAAGGAACATCCCTTTGGGGAAATTTTACACAATGGGGAGGATTTTTCCTTGTTAACACATCTAGTCCCGGGGGTTTCTTTCCTAGGACTAATTTTGGCAATTGTTTTACTATAGAGTCCACATTTACCCCTAAGGGAATTTTTGTTTCTTAAATAAATCATGCCCCGTGAAGTTCCACCGTTCCTAGGGGAAGCCACTCTTCTAGATCTCCTCAAACCTCTGGTAGTACAAATATAGAGGGACCGTAAGGTCCAACTTTAACAACAATAACTTCATCTCCCTCAAAGTAATCATTTTCTCATACACTATTTCCCTTCCTAAAAACATTAGACTTACCTGATTTGTCATGATTGAAGAATGACCCTATATCCCATAACCCTTCATGGCCAACAACACCTTCCAAGTTTCCATCTAACATCTCAAAGTTCAATGGAAAGTTAGGAGAGGATCCATTCATGCACATCATGGAATAACACTTATGGTGCACGTCATGGAATATCACTTATAGTTCTCATTCAACTTGTTTATAGATGATAGGGTTAGGCTTCATCTTTTCCAAATATCCCTAACTAGAACTGCCACCAAATGGTGTATTGAATTACGAGGTGGTAAAAGCTTCAATGACCTAGAAATGGCATTCCTTATGCACTACTAACTTCCCATTAAGTAAAAAATAGGAATGGAGCTCTTGACTTCATTGTGTCACGATACTGCCATTCACATTTCTGATCATAGTCATGAGTGGTGATAGAGGCATATAATGATCAAGAAAAAAATCCTTAATAAGCTCTTGATGGATTTGTTTACCAAATCCCTCTTTCATACCATTTCCAAGGATGTCTCTATGGCCGATATGACTACTGAGGAGAAATCCATCATGTGTTCCCAACAATTAGACTTGATTTACTCTCAGCTGGGTACCCTTTATGATATCATCCTGCATGCTCTTAGGCTATTGAATGATTTGAATAGGCCAAACCTAAGACTCCATACTTATGTTGTGGTTCATATTGTTTCTCATGCCTTTGTTTCCCACCAATCCTAGGAGTGACCTGACATCATTAGGTATCAGTGTACCTTTTGGGTGGAATATTTGTAGTGGTTTCGAGGTTATCCCTAGTCACAATGGGAGTAGTAATATGTCAGGAGATTTCAACTTTCCTTTAGTTAGCACACCCTTCCCTAACAGAACATCCCATGGGGGAAAATTTACACTATGGGGAGGCTTTCCCTTTGTTAACACATATAATCATGGGGGTTTCTTTCCTAGGACTAATTTTGGGATTTTTTTTCCTATAGGGTCCACATTCACCCCTAGGGGTATGTTTGGTTATTAGAGAAGTCATGCTCTTGGAAGCTCCACCATTCCTATGGGAAGTCACTCTTTGAGAGCTCCTCAAACCTTCAACAATACAAATATAGAGGGACCATAAGGTCCAACTGGGACAACAACGACTTCACCTCCATCCAAGTATTCATTTTCCCATACATTGTTTCCCTTCCTCACAATGTTATACTTTCCTAATTTTTCACGATTTACAAATGACCCTATATCCCATAACCCTTCATGGTTGGAAATGGATTCCAATATGCCATCTAACATCTTGAAATTCAATGGAAAGTCAAGGTAGGACCCTTCCATGCACATCATGATATACCGCTTATGGTGCACATCATGACATATTGCTTATGGTGCTCATCCAACTCATTGATGGATGATAGTGTGAGCCTGCATCTTTTCCAATTTTCCATGACTAGAACAACCACCAAATGGTATATTGAATTACTAGGTGGTTCCTTTAAAAGATTCAATGACTTAGAAATCATGTTCCTTATGCACTACCATCTTCCCATTAGGTACTAAATAGGGATGGAGCTCTTGAATTCACTGTGTGAGGATACTACCACTCACATTTATCATCATATTCATGAGTGATGCCAAAGGAATAGAATGATCAAGAAACAAATCCTTGATAAGCTCTTGATTGAGTGGTTTACCAAATCCCTCCTTCCAACCATTCCCAAAGATGTCTCTATGATCTGGATGACTACTAAGGAGCAAGCCATCATTTGTTCCCAACACTTAGAATTGATTTAATATCGGTTGGGTACCATTTATGATATCATCTACAATGCTCCTAGGATATTTACACATCTAAAGAGGACAAACCTAGGATTGCGTGCTAATTTTATCATTCATCTTGTTTCTCATGCCTTTATGAGGCAATTATCCGATGAAATGAGTCACATGTTTTTTTCATCACACCTATAATCTTTTGGAACTAGTGATAAAATTTTACAGTCCCTAATTAGACCTCTGAGGTGAATTAACTGAATTCCACACAACTGAAGAAATATCAACAATCTATAGGAAAAAAGAAAAGGAATTAGAAAATAATTTTAATTCTGAGAAAGGGACTAATCACACCTATAAAAAACATGAGGGGGGTACTAAAGAGAAGAGGAAGATTTGGTTCCCCTACAATATATGCAGGGAGGAACAACCTACTCATTTGTGTTGTCAAAAGCATGAGGTACTGCATATATTGTTGACACAGCAGAAGGCCCCTGAACAACCTACTATCTTAACCCATCCTTTCCCTCATCAAACTCAACATATGGTTTCCACATATCATGCCCCTCCGCAAGGGGTTATGGTAGGTAGCGCTCATGATGAGGTGTCTTTCTTGAATTCTTATGTTCTCATGTGTGATCACACAATCAATTTGGAAATGTGAGCCAATAACTATGACATTCATGAGCTATCTCATGCTATGCATGAACCAACATATTCATCCCATCTCAGTGGCCCTCTTTAGATTGATAAATCATCTTTTGACACACTTATTTTCCCCCACGAATGACATTCTTCGATGAATGAATCACAATTCAAACACATGGACTACCCAAAACTATATCATTGTGGAAGATGATGCAGGAGCATCGCATAAATCCAAAGACATGCACCTAACCAAAGGAGATAGCTGGAAAATCACCAATGCACATATTGAAGTGTTTTGAAGATTAATGAATGGACATTAATGTAATAGCTAGGGAAGCATACTTACTTTTGTGTTTTGGAGATTGTAAATAGATCTTGAGCGTTGCTCTCATGTGTCGAATGTAGAGGCATTTATGCATAATGAATGCAAGTAGGTAGATTTAATTTAATAGACTAGACAGTTTTAGGAGCGTAGGAGGTAGGAGGGAAAACAGATGATAGACACCCTCAACCCCTGTATCATTGTAACGTAATTCAGAATTCATAAGTTGTAGAGCTGCAGAAGAGAACATAGAATTTTATGCATTTTAGTTGTTGATATTTACCATGTACAGGAACACTGGAATTAATAGAAGAAACCTTTGATTCCAATCTATGTGTTTGTTATGGTTGTCGGAAACACCTATTGAATGGTATGTTGCATGCTTGTTTATATTCTCTGTATGCATTTATTTCAATGCTATGTATGTTTGTAAGTTCTATAATTTTTAGTTAAATGTTTGAATTTCGAGTAAGGGAAGGATGAGTTTCAATTGTTTCTCTTTCTGAAAACTTCTGCAAAGAGTGCAGTGGAGGGTCCACAAGGAGTGCATCGACAAGACTCTGAGTTTCATCTCAGAACTCTTAGAAGAGATTCAGATTGCATTTTTATAGACACAAGATCCATGCAAGGTGTGCGCGGGCCGATTGAAGTGATGGGTTTTACAAATCTAGGAGGATTATTGAGAGACTACTGTTGCAAAGAGTGCACAGGTTCGAAGACTCAAATTGCAAGGGTTATTCAAAAGTTTTCTGCAAGGAGTGCATGCAGGGATCCCTTTTGGAAGCTTGAGTTTACAAGTGAAATATCGAGAGGGATTTAACCTTTGAAGTGATCAAAGGGAGACGAAGGTCCAACTCATCTTGCGGAAGACATCGAGAAGTGAATCGGGCAGTCAAAATTCTCTATGGAGAACTCGCGAAATCACGAGGATCGTAGGATCCATAGGAGCTATAAGGTGGTTAGAAGTCGGCTGAACCCACCACCCTGATATCAAGAATCAACATGAACCGTTGATTGTGCTTAGTTTGAGTTGTTAGATCATTTTGTGAATTCGGGGTTCGCAAGGGTTGAATGTAGGCTAAATCTTTGGACACTCTAAATTCCTGAATCACGAAAGGGATTATAAAGTGCGGAATCAGATGGTAGGAACACTTCATGGAGAGGCGTCGAAGACTCATGAGCCGTTGGATCTTGTAAAGAAGTGAGGGGGTTAAGGTAAGTGCCTTTTCAACACCCATAAGCTCAAGAGAGATAGTGATCGTTGGATCCAATCCAAAAAAATTCGTTGAATCCAGTGCGAATTCACAGATCGGAATTTCAGGGATTGAAGTGACAAGTGATTTTGGAGTCAAGAGTCATGAACTCCTGGTTGACGAACCCTGAAAGGATCTAGACCATCATATCAAGGGAGGTTCACAGCCGTCGATCTCGTCAAAAGTGAAATTTTAGAGTCGAGAAATCATAGCGGGAGAGGAACGACCATTTGTTGTTCTCTTATGTCGCAAAACCCAAAATCCTTTGTGGTCTTAAACAAAGGGTTTCATTAACTCTTGGCGTGGTTTAGAGAAGATCATGTGTGGATCTCGACCTGAGGGAAGGGGGTTTGCATCATTTGTGGTATTAGAGCACATAACAAATTCTTTACTTTCTATACCAAAGAGAAGAAGGGGGAATTTTACAACCATACCGCCGAGAATAAGAGACAGGAAAATGCCTCATCCAGCAGTGGGAAGAGAAATGCATGAATTATGTGCCAGGCTTGATACTATGGAGACAACACAAAGGCGCACAGTTGACGCTAGGGATATTAGTGAAGCTGAAAGTGAAAATGAAGCTGGAAACGAAGGAGAATAAGCTACAGTTGAATATGTTGCAGAAGAAGGCCTATTCAGGGTTGTTGCAAGAATAGGTGCTAGGGAAAAAATGGACATTCCAATGTATGAAGGCAACTTGGATGTTGAAGAGATTCTAGGATGGATTATAACTCTAGACAAATACTTCGAATATGAGGATGTCGAAGAAGACAAAAAAGTCAAACATGTTGTTACCAAAATTAAGGGGCATGCAGCGTTGTGGTGGGATGAACTGCATGCTGACAGACGCTATAAAGGAAAACAGAAAATCAAAAGCTAGGATAGAATGATTGAAAAAATGAAATCCAAGTTTATACCCAGGGATTACAAATCAATCTAGTTTAGAGGATGCAGAATTTGAGATAGAATCTGATGTCAGTGACAGAATACACTAAAGAATTTTACAGGATAAACATTAGAGCAGGTCATCGAGAGAGAGATGATGAAAAATTTGTCAGGTACATGAATGGTTTGTGATATGACATTCAAGATGAGATAATCATGATGACCATCCGAAATGTGGAATATGCTTATCAGATGGCTCTGAAAGCTGAGGAGAAGCTGAGATGAAAGCAAGGTCAAAGAGGCCGAGGTAGAAGTCAAAGAAGAGGCAAGGTAATTTCCCAAGACAGAACCCAAAAGTCTAAGGAAGAGGAGAAGAAACCTCAAATTCAACCTGAGAGAGGAGGAAGCTCACAGGGAAGGAAATATGTTGATAGAAACAATTTTCCTTGAGCCAGAGGAAGATGAAGAGGTAGAGGAGGTGAAGTGAAATGCTTTGTATGTGGAAAAATCGGACATAAGTATTATGAGTGTATTGATAGGAAGAAAGATGGTGGTGAAACTCACATTGCCGAAGCTCAAGGATGGAAGGTTTAGGCAGAAGATCTTTAATGATGTGGGATGTTCTCTTGAAGCCAGAGAAGGAGGCAGAGAACCCATCCCAAAGAAATATTCTTTTTAGGAATGCCTACAAAATTAAAGATATAGTATGGAAGGTCATAGTGGACAATGGTAGAAAAGATAATATTGTATCTATAGGGATGGTAGAAAAGCTGGAGCTGAATACTATTACGCATCCAAGCCCATACAAAGTTTCATGGTTACAAAAAGGACATCAGGTAAATGTCACTAGACAATGTTTAGTCAAATTTAAAATAGGAGGATATAAAGATGAGATATTATGTGATGTTATTCCCATGGATGTTTTCCATCTATTACTAGATAGAACATGGCAATATGATAGAAACATGGTTCATGATGGGAGAAAGAACACGTACACCCTAGAGAAAAATGGTAGGACGCACATGTTGTTGTTGATTAAGGATAAAGAGGTGAAAATAGAGATGAGCAACACTATACTTCTCATGAGTGGGAAGGAACTTCTTACTAAGGTTAAGAAGAAGGAAGAAACACAATTTATTGTGGTCAGAAATCCCAAATGTTTTTTGACCAAAACGAGAATAGATTATTTACTAGAATAAATCCAGGAGTTGCTGGGAGAATTTGTTGATATAGTAGTGGAAGAACTACCTTGTTCATTGCCACCTATCAGAAGTATAAGTCATCATATCTATCTTATACCTGGATCTAGTTTTCCTAACAAAGCGGCATATCAGTTGACACCGTAGGAAAATGAAGAAATTAAGAGACAGGTCCAGGACATAATGGACAAAGGATTGATTTGAGAGAGATTAATTCCATGTGCTATTCCGATAGTGCTCATCCCAAGAAAGGACAGATGTTGGAGAATGTGTAAAAACTAAAGGGAAATCAACAAAATTACCATCAGGTAGAGATTCCCATTGCCAAGGATGGACGACTAGATGGATTGCTTGAGTGGACCCAAGTTTTTTTCAACGATTGATTTGAAAAGCGAATATCATCAAATTAGAATGAGAGAAGGTGATGAATGGAAGACAACATTCAAGACAAATGAAAGGCTGTATGAATGGCTTGTCATGCCATTTGGACTAACAAATGCACCAAGCACCTTCATGAGATTGATGAACAAAGTCCTGAATGATTTCATTGGGAAATTCATCATTATATATCTTTATGATATATTAATTTTCATCAAAACTGAAGCAGAGCACTTAAAGAGTTTAACTGTAGTGATGAGAAGACTACAACAAGAGAAATTGTTGATCAATATGAAAAAATCATCATTTATGAGAACATAACTCATTTATTTGGGTTTTGTTATTTCTGTAAATGAACTGAAAATGGATCTAGAAAAGACAAAGGCAATTAAGGATTGGCCATCACCGAAGAGTGTGTTTGAAGTACGAAGTTTCCATGGGTTGGCTAGCTTCTACAGGAAATTCATCTGAAACATCAGTGGAATTAGCGCACCAATGATGGACATGGTGAAGAAAAGACATAAATATTTTTGCTGGACGGAGGAAGCGGAGAAGAGTTTCAACCTGATGAAGAAGAAGATCACTGAACAACGAATTCTGGTTTTTCCAGATTTCAGCAAGACATTCTAGGTCAGGTGTGACGTGAGTGGACTTGCAATTGGAGCGGTCTTGAGCCAAGACAATAGGTCGATCACGTATTTTAGTGAAAAATTGAATGAAGCAAAGATCAAGTACTCCACGTATGACAAAGAATTCTACGCAGTCATACAAGCGCTAAAGAAATGGAGACACTATTTGGTTCCCAAAGAGTTCATTTTGTACAACAATAATTACGCTTTGCAATTCATGACTCGACAAGAGAAGTTGAACCAAAAGAATGCTAAATGGGTTGAATTCATGCAGAATTTTACTTTTGTGATTAAGCATATTTCGAGAACTGCTAACAAAGTTGTTGATGCTTTGAGCAGGAAATGTTTGATTATGTAGGAATTCAGAGTCAAGACTTTGGTTTCTGATAACCTCAAATAAATGTACAGGCATGATCCAGATTTTAAGGAAGCATATGAGGCATCTGAGAATCCAATTCTCAGTGACAGAAGCTAATGGACCAAGTATATGATCTAGGATGGATTATTATTCAGGGGCAATCAGCTATGTATTCTGAAATGCTCCATGAGGGAGAACTTGCTGAAGGATAAACATAGCAGAGGATTGGCCGGATACTTCGGTCATGACAAGACATTCTCAAGGTTGAATGGATCATATTTTTGTCCAGGGATGAGGAAAGATGTGATGAAATTTGTGGACAGGTGGAGAATTTTCCAGCACACGAAAGGGAAAAGACAGAACATAGGGTTATACCAACCATTACCCATACCTAAAAGGCTGTGGGATGTAGTGAGCATGGATTTCATATTAGGACTGTCGAGGAAAAAAATGGGATATGATTCAATCTTTGTGGTAGTCGACAGATTTTCAAACATGGCACATTTCATACCATGTTAGAAGACCAGCGACGCAACTCATATTGCGAACCTATTTTTCAAGGAAGTCGTCAGACTTCACAGCTTGCCAAAGAGTATCATTTCTGATTGAGATACCAAGTTTGTGGGATATTTCTAGAGGACCTTATGGAAGAAGCTAGGGAAAAACTTGTCTTTTAGATCAACATATCATCCTCAGACAAATGGACAGATAGAGGTCGTGAACAGGAACTTGGGAAATTTGCTAAGGAGCTTAGTGACTGAACACCACAATCAATGGGATCACATTCTGCCACAGGAGGAATTCACTTACAATGATTCACTCAATAGAAGCACAAGGCAAAGTCCATTCCAAATTATATATGGGATGCAACCAAGGGGAGTTTTTGAATTGAAAGATGCATAACAAGTTGAATTCAGGAGTGCTAGTGCAGAGGACTTTGCGGAAGGAATGAAGGAGCTTCACAGCCGAATCAAGGAGCGATTGTAGAGTTCAAGCCAAGTATACAAGCATAGAGAAAATCAACATAGGAGATAACTTCAATTTGAAGTTGGTGATTTGATTCTTGCGCATTTGAGGAAGGAGAGGTTCCCAAGGGGAACGCATAACAAGTTGAAGATGAAGAAGATTGGACCATGCAAGGTCATAAGGAAATTTGGGGAAAACACATATGAGATTGAATTACCCGATGGGGTTGGAATCTCACTGATATTCAATGTTGCGGATTTGTACCCTTACAGAGTTGAAGAAGCAGGAGAAGAGGATGAATAGAAAGAAATTAAATGGACAAAACAAATGCCTGTAGTTGAAAAGCCACAGATGGAAAGCATAATTGAAAACAGGATTAGCAGAAAGACTAGGAGAAAAGAGTATTTTGGATACTTGGTCAAATGGAAAGGACATCCAATTGAAGATTCTAGTTTGGAGGATGAAACAACAATGCCAGTTGGGACGAACACTGAAGGAACTCATGAACATGAGTTCCTGAAAATTTTCAAGCGAGGGAGTATGATGCAGGGGCATCATATAAAGCCAAAGACACGCGCCTAACCAAAGGAGACAGTTGGAAAAGAACCAACGCACATTTTGAAGTGTTTTGAAGATGAATCAATGGACATTAATGTAATAGCTAGGGAAGCATACTTACTTTTGTGCTTTGGATATTGTAAACAGATCTTGAGCGTTGCTCTCATCTGTCGAATGTAGAGGCATTTATGTGTAATGAATGCAAGTAGGTAGATTTAATTTAATAGATTAGACAGTTTTAGGAGCGTAGGAGGTAGAAGGGAAAATGGATGATAGGCACCCTCAACCCTTGTATCATTGTAACATAATTATGAATTCATAAGCTGTAGAGATGCAGAAGAGAACAAAGAATTTTGTGCATTTTAGCTGTTGATATTTACCATGTACAAGAACACTGGAATTAATAGAAGAAACCTTTGATTCCAATCTATGTGTTTGTTATGGTTGTTGGAAACACCTGTTGAATGGTATGTTGCAGGCTTGTTTGTATTCTATGTATGCATTTCTTTCAATGCTATGTATGTTTGTAGGTTCTGGAATTTTCAGTTAAATATTTCAATTCTGGGTAAGGGAAGGATGAGTTTCAATTGTTTCTCTTTCTGAGAACTCTTGCAAAGAGTGCAGTGGAGGGTCCACAAGGAGTGCATCGACTAGACTCTAAGTTTCATCTCAGAACTCTCAGAAGAGATTTAGATTGCATTTTTATAGACACAAGAGTCATGCAAGGTGTGCGCGGGCCGAGTGAAGTATTGTGTTTTACAAATCCAGGAGGAATATTAAGAGACTATTGTTGCAAATAGTGCACAGGGTCAAAGACTCAAATTTCAAGGGTTATTTGAAAGTTTTCCGCAAGGAGTGCGTGCAGGGATCCCTTTTGGAAGCTTGAGTTTACAAGCGAAATATCAGGAGGGATTTAACCTTTAAAGTGATCAAAGGGAGATGAAGTTTGAACTCATCTTGCGGAAGTCATCGAGAAGTGAATCGGGCGGTCGAAATTCTCCATGGAGAACTCGCGAAATCGCGAGGACCGTAGGATCCAAAGGAGCTGTAAGGTGGTTAGAAGTCGAATGAACCCACCACCCCGATATCAAGAATCAATGTGAACCATTGATTGTGGTTGGTTTGAGCTGTTAGATCATTTTGTGAATTCGACATTCGTAAGGTTGAAGTGCAGGCCAAATCTTTAGTCACTCTAAATTCTCGAATTGCAAAAGTGATTATCAAGTGCGAAATCGAATGGTGGGAACACTTCATGGAGAGGCGTCAAAGACCCATGAGCTGTTGGATCTTGAAAAGAAGTGAGGGGGTTAAGGTGAGTGCCTTTACAACACCCATAATCTAAGGAGAGATAGTGGTCGTTGGATCCAATCCAACGAAATTCGTTGAATCCGATGTGAATTCACAGATCGTAATTTTGGGGATTGAAGTGAAAAGTGATTTTGGAGTCGATAGTCATGAACTCCCGGTTCGTGAACCCTGAAAGGATTTGGACCGTCGGATCAGGGGAGGCTCACAGCCATCGATCTCGTCAAAAGTGAAATTTTAGAGTTGAGAAATTTTCGAGTTGAGAAATCATAGAGGGAGAGGAATGACCATTTGTTGTTCTCTCAAGTCACGAAACCTGAAATCCTTTGCGGGCTTAAACAAAGGGTTTCATTAACTCTTGGTGTGGTTTAGAGAAGATCCTGCATGGATACCCTTGATATAAAGAGAGTCAATTGTTAAAAATCTGGGAAGTGGAGGATGGCCAACTAGACAAGGGATATAAACCAGATAGTACCAAAGTCCAAATAGATTTAGCAAAGAGGTATCCCAAGAAAATATCCTATAGATTTTATACAACCTAGTTGCAAGAATAACATTTATAGGGGCCATTAAATCCTCTTTTTTGCAAATTTTCTCTTAGAAGAATTTTCTCATTCGTTAACATCCAGCTAAACATATTAACCTTGGGGAGACTGTTTGGAGCCCATATTTTGTTCGAAAAATTAAACTTAGGGGAAAGGTTTAATTGTAATAAAAGGGCTTGATATCTAGTGTGGATTGATTAGTAGTATGTTCCCCATCGTCTAGAGTCTATAAAAGAGAAATGATAGGGGGAACAACCTTGAAAGGGATCATAAAGGATCTCAAAGAGGGGAACAAGTTGGAGAGGAGGGTTCAATAGAAGTTAAACAACCCAAGAACTAGAAGGGTGCCATATTGAGAGATCAAATAATGTGTTTATTCCCTATTCAAAGAGCCAAAGAAAAATAGGCTATAGATCGTTGTTTTCTTGAAGGGGTGGGTTTCCCATTATACTATCCTCCCAAATGGATTTTTTTTACCATTGCCAAGATTCCATGTGGCTTTTCTCTGAGAAAAAAAGAGGGAGGCATTCAATAACTTACAAATTCAAGATACAGGTTGGGTAGTCGGGGTAGTGTCTAGACAACAAAGTCAATCCCATTCCAAGTATTTTTTCACCAAAAAAAATTTCCACTATTGATGCTTATGTGTAAATAGACTCCATAATATTTTATCCCATAAAGATATATTTGAAAGAGTTGGATCTAGGTATTCCTAAGCCTCCATGGTTTTTTTACGCTCTCACGATATTCTAGTTTACTAGATGAATTCTTACATTATTGGACTTCCCCCTCTGGCACAAGAATTTACTTATTTCTCGTGTTATAGAATATTTTACACTTGCAGGGACTAGAACAGAGGATAATTGGAAGATAGGGAGAACCAAGAGAATTTCCTTGATCAACACCAACCTTCCTTCCGTATTTAGACATCAAGAACCACAAAGGGTAAATTTGGGATTGATTTTGTCTATTAGAGGTGCCCAAGCCAAACAAGATAAATTTTTTAGATATATGGGGATGAGTAAATACTTAAAAGAGGACTACTTTTATTGCAATGGAAATTGAATGATTTTAGCAATGCTTTAAGCCACACTAGAGCTAGTGTTCCACACATAAATGTGAGTTTTTTGTCTATTTATATTTCTTCATAAAATCATCCAAGATGGTATTAATCTTCTTTCAATAATTGAGGATTCCCCCATCATAATAGATGTTGATGATTACAGCTTCACGAGACATCCTCCAGGACACACACTGATTGAGTCAACCTGAGAGAGATCCCGTGAGTTGGGTGTGTGGTTCCTATTTGAGACATAACTAGAACTAAGTGATGGCCTCCTCATTACAAATAGTTGGGAAGAACTCGAGATGATTATCCTATGTAACACAATGAGAAAGGAGATATGTTGAGTTCGACGTGCATGTGGCTGAGCACAAGGTGAACGTGTAAATTCCCATGAACTGGGTGCATCGTTGTGAGACATAGATGAAGACAATTTATTATCCTCCTCTGATAAGAGAGTTGAGATGATGAACTAGAGATGAATCTCTTATATAATGCAGTGGGAAGGAAGATATGTTGAGTTGGACGTCTCTGTGGACGAGCACAAGTGAACGTGATCCTAGTGGTTGAGCGCTAGTGAGGGTGGTTCTCTTGTGAGACGCAGTGAGATAGAGATATGGACGTCCATATGGATGTGCCCCTAGTGGTTGAGCACTAGTGGGTGTATGATATCCCTTTATATATTGTTCAAGATTCATACTTACCTATAACCCTAATTGTAATGTAAAGTGTAACATCCCCAAAAATAAATTATTTTTAAATCTGAAATTGCTTAGGAAATTATTTCTATTTTTAGTAAATTCAAAATTAGAAAATTATTGCCATTCATGGCATTTGCGAATTTCGAATTTAGTTAATTGTAATTGATGATTATGACTGTTGGGCAGAGATCTGATTTGACGCAACTAACTATTTTACTATGACACTTGTATGAAACAAAATATTTTATATTTATTGTTGATGGATAAATGGAAGAACCAGGTTAAAATCAACTGACCATGACTCCATGAGAGGTAAACATGTTGGAACTACCTCAGGGTTGAACGTGACAAGTGGTAAATCGAAAATTTGGCCATTGGCAGCCCCTGAAAATCAGGGATTTGGAAAGCTGTGAAAATTCCCAAGGGGAAAAAGACCTTGGCACAATTTATTTTTGATATATAACATATGGGAGGAGATAGGACATTGCCTAGTATGCTGGGGAAAGGAATGATCTATTGTTGTTATGAACACTTCTTTCTGAGTGTGAGGCAAGGAGAAGTTACTGAAATTGAAGGACATTTTCTAAGGAGGATCTCTGACTTCGCCCTCATGGATTCATGGTCATGCTAGGGGGTGAACGAGACAAGTGAAATGGTTTTTTTTTTCTAAGGTTGGGAGGAACTTGGTTGTTACATTTGTTGTTAGTAAATTGTTCAATATGTATATCTACTCCTTCTCTATTCAAATGTTATTTGGAATTATTCGTTGATAAGATTTCATTTGTTTAAATGTGAATGAGGTACACTGGCATATTTTTAGCACCTGTTGGATATGCATACACTGGCATTTAGAATGAATCATGAAGTTTTGTGTATATATATATATATATATATATATATATATA
>ML778745.1:1187161-1199826 GCA_009831015.1 Picea engelmannii
GTATTTATGACTAGTTAGACTGTTTGTCTTCCATTATATTTTTAGCACCTGTTGGATATGCATAAACTGGCATTTAGAATGAATCATGCAGTTTTGTGTATATATATATACAAAACTACATGATTCATTCTAAATGCCAGTTTATGCATATCCAACAGGTGCTAAAAATATAATGGAAGACAAACAGTGTAGCTAGTCATAAATACATTTTTGGAAATGAATGATAGAAAGTGAACAATCTAACCAATCATAAACACATTTCATGAAAATGAAATAATGAGAAGTGAATAGACTAACTAGTCATAGATGAATTTATAGAAATGAAATGATGGAAAGAAAATAGTTTGTCTAGTCACAAATAGAGACTTGGAAAGGAAAATAATATAAGGGAAAACAAATAGGCTAGCATATCTCATACGGAATTCTGAAATAAAACGATACAGTAGTAAATTAATTGAAGTGAATAGTATACACCCTAAAATCATATATTTTCGATATGCATAGGCCTACTACAGTAATAATCGAAAAAAGGAAAAGATACAGGATTAAACAAGAAATCATTTGAATTTCTCTATAGGATCCAAAGTAAAACCGAAAAGAGTCAAGACATAATTATTGATCATAGATACATGTTGCTATTCATTCCAGAAATATTTATATAACGGATCTTTTGTTATGAAAGAAGGGATTGTTCGTATTTCCATCTAAAAGTCGACTATACAACTTGAATAATGATACAGCCATGTTCAATAGATACCATTCATTTATTTTACACAGAAATAAGGTTTTGATCCTTATGCCCTTCCGTTAAAATTGGAGATACAGAGTTAAAGAATAGGCTATCATTATGAATGAACATTTTCATCCACGATGATAGCATTCTAGTTTTAGAATCATATCAATCCTTAGGAACCTAGGGAACTCCTTTAAGAGTGGCGAAATGAAACTCAGATACTTTTTGGGCATATGGAAGCGGCTTGCATCCAGAACTGTGCATGGTCAAAGTCCTTTCAAGGAAACACAAATCAATGTTAGTATTATTCAACAAAAGTAAGACGAGTGTAACTTTCAATAGAATGATTAATGATAGGAAATTTTATACAGAGTTGCACTTAACTTGTGACTTGGAGACCTGGTGTATTTTCCCAGTTGCACTTTGGTTGAGGAGACATCTCAGGCCAAAGGGGAGGATGGTCCAAGAACTTCTTGATGGGTACCCTCGCAACAAAAGGGTCCCATCATTAGAATTGGTTACCAAAACATATAAATCAAACTCTTCAGGATATGAAATAAACAAATAACATTGAAAATCCGAACTACATGGGTCGCGCAGTGCGAGCAGGCCGAATGCATTACTCAAACTTTACACTTAGAGTGAAATGCTATATGCTAATGATGTCATCAAAATCTGACATGAACCAACTTTCTATGCTGAAGAGGATGTGTTTAACTGAAGTTTAAGTACATAGTTAACATCCTTGCCGAATTTACCAAGCTTCCAATGGTGTTTACCACACACAGACAACGATAATAATAGTATGAAACACCTTAACCCAAGAATTTATCATAGACTCATATATTTGCATGCTGCAGGTTATTCCTTAACGAATTGTTCGAGACAAAGAATACCCACATTATATTATATACTAAATGGAAATACAAAAGGTCCTTTAAAAAAACATTATAGTCATAAGAGTCAGCTAATGGCCTGTTAGAATATACCGAATGGTGGACTCCCAAACAAAACATTATATAACATGTAATACACAGTGTGGGTTCTACCCCACTAGATTAACTTCTGGACTAGAACTCCCATGTGGTCTCAAAGAGGCTCAATACCAGGTAACAATACATAGAGGTAAGGGTAACCCATGAACGAGAATAGAGGGACAATGAAAATCCCATAAGTAAATGCAAGCATGTTAAACCCTATTAAAATTCTTGTGCGAGATTGTGGAAACTAGAAACAAAAAAAGAGGAGTACCGAGAAGGTTCTGAAAGGATTCAGAATAAAATGAAATTGAAGTCTACTTACCTAGGAGCAAGAATAGTACATGGAGTTATGAGGAGAGTAACGATAATGGGGAAAAACTTTCAATAAAAGTCATAATAATAATTACAATACGAAGGGTTTGTTCCACTGTAACAAAACAGTGAGGGTTCCATCCAACTATTAGAATACATGAGCATCGTGAACTTACCAGGGCGGTCGGGTAGAGACACCTTCCTCCACCAGGTAAAATCCTCCAAGTCATTGATCTCCCTCGCTGAAAAAAAAAACATAAAAAAAAAGTAGAGATCATTCTGAAAGCTTCACAAATGACAAAAGAAACTCATCTATCACTGAAGAACCATTACTACGCAGAGTAAATGCTAATGGTACGAAGGTTGGTTCTGGAAAAGTGATGGGGCAGAGATGGAGTAATCATATTGGATGAGGGGACAAGTGATAACCATCGAGTTTCGCATTCACAGGGTCTCCATTAATGGTCAGTTTAGAGGTTTAATTCACTTCTGACAAGAAACCTTCCTTTCACATTAATAGGTGCAAAGTAAAGGAAAATCCTTTCATGATACGACAAACTGGAGCATCGAACTCTAACTTATATAATTCAGTTAAGGAAAGGTTAAACGATTTGTTAGGGTTACACTTGAATAAAACCTTCATGTTAATACTAACCGAAAGATCAATACACAACTAGTAATCACAGGTGAATCATTCGATCTATTTGGCCATGTGAAGTAATGTCAAATACCTTATGTTAAGCCAAAACAATTTTCAGTAAGGGTGCATAGTCCTAACCCCTTTGTAAACTGAATACAATATATGGTATATGATTCATATTTTGAAAAGTCAAGTGAGGTTTCCCTTGAGCACAAGAATGGAAACCTTAGGGAAGAGTATAGAATTTTTGTTTTTCCTAAGTCTAATACAACATAGATATATAGGTATTAGAATAATAGTAGGATTGAAGGGTTAAAAAGGGATGGATGTTAAAATGTAGAGATTATTGGTATAGGAGTTATGTGTAGTAAGAGCTAAGTTGGAGTAGAAATGTTTGTTATGTGATTGTTCATCGTTCGATAGCCAAAACATAAGAATCTTGGATAAATTAACAATTAACAATGATGATAAATACCTACTTCTTATATCTACAAGTCTCCTAGAATAAATTGAAGATTAATGTTCATCAGAGTTTTTTATTTATCTTTTATTTTGGCAAATTTGGGGCACATTACATATGGTATCAGAGAAAAGGTTACAATACTTGGACCTTGAGCAGGGCCAAAATATTTACTTAGCATATATTTTCCTATTTATGTAAAACTAACAAAATAATTATTGTTACAAATAGAAAAACACTTTTGTTGTAATCATGGCAGCCTAGGATGAAGCATAAATCAGACTCAAGGAGAATCCTGAACAAAGTCCTCTTGAATGTCAGAGGGAGAACAGTGATAGAAGTTCACCTACCGAAGTTCTGGAAACTATGAGAAATATCATTGTTGAGCTGCAAGTTTTCAAAGCAGACAATGAGAAACTGAAAAAGGCACAATAGGAACAACATGAAATAAATGAAGTTCTTCTGCGAAGTATAGTGACAAAGAAAATCCCAAAGGACGATAACCCTAAATAAGAGGTCACTAAAAGGGCCTCCAAGAATTCTGGTCATGAAGTAGAAAAAGGGGACAATTCATCTGAAGGTACACCTTCAGCTGGAGATAAAACAAAAACAAGAAGAAAAAGGAAACCGGTAGATCACCTTGAGGGAGAGTTTAAGAAAATCAAACCATCTACCTTTGATGGGTAATCCAAAACAGGGGAGGAAGATGAAGCATGGTTATTAGACATCAAGAATTATGTCCAGATATACAACTATTCCAACAATATGAAGGTCAAAATGGCCATCTATAATCTAAAAGGAAAGGCTAGCATATGGTGGAAAGACCTGAAGTTGGCCAAGGGACTAAAGGAAAAACAGATGGAATGGTTAGATTTTAAGAAATACTTTAAGAAACAGTACCTATTTGAAAGTTACTATGAAAGAAAAACCAAAGAATTTTATGAGCTACGACTCGGTCAAATGGATATGGAAGATCTGATAAACAAATTTCTGGAATTACTATGGTTCGTACCTTATATCCGAGAGGACAAAGTGAAAATACAATAGTTCCTAAGTTGTCTACCACGATCCTATAAGGACAGAATAGAATATGATAATCCCAAGTCCTTGAGCGAAGTTTTCAGGAAAGCCCTAATGTGTTACGACTAATACAAACAACGGTCAAAATTTCCAAAGGCTTGGAAAGACAAGAAACAAGACCGACTGAACCAATGGAAGAAGGGATATCATCTAGCTCCTTATTGGAACACATCAAAGAGTTTTCCAAGGAACAATTTTCACTCCAACAATTAGAACATCCAAGGAGGCGGTAAACCAATAGATTTGAGAACAAATAAGTTTGGGGACAGCTCCCGTGAACTGTTAAAATGCTGGTAATGTGGAGAACCTCACCTAAGGAGGAACTGTCCACATTTGACTTCAACAACCCAAACTACGGTTCACAATCTACATGAAGCCTCTAAAGTAAGGGATGTGGGCAGAAGCTTAAATTGGATCAATGCAGTCATGGATGGTCATTAAGCTGACCACTAGTCCTCTGTGGTGGAAATTGAAGGTAAAATTAATAACACTCGTATTTTTGTTTTAATTGATCTTGGAGCTACATTGAGTTATATCACTCCTGGTATAGCGGATTAAAATAATCTTAAGAAAACAAGACATGCAAAATCTTGGCTGGTACAACTAGCAACAAGAACAAAAAGAAAATTAGTCAACTTTATTTCTGATTATATGTTCGGTTTAGGTGGTCAAAACATAAAGACAAATATGAACATTCTACGGTTAGGGTCTTATGACGTAATTATTCAAATGGATTGCTTAGAAAGGCATAAAGCAGTGTTAGATTGTTATGAAAAATAACTCAAGTATAAAGATGAAAATGACACTACTAGGATAGTTCAAGGTATACAAAAACCAATCTCAGTTAGACAAATTTCAGCAATGCAATTTAAGAAATGCATGAAAAAGGGTTGTTAGATTTATGCCATCCAAGTAACAAGCCTGTTAGAAAAATAAAATAAACCCAGCTTGGAGGATTTTTTCATCTTGAATTATTTCAAAGATGTGTTTGTTGATGAAATACATGAATTACCCCCAAGGAGGGAGATTGACTTTTCTATTGACCTACTACATAGTTCAACCCCTATATCTAAATCACCCTACCGAATGAGTTTACCGGAGTTAACATAATTAAAAATTCAATTACAAGAATTATTGGACAAAGAATATATTAGACTAAGTGTCTCACCATGGGGAGCACCAATCCTGTTTGTGAAAAAGAAAGACATAACTCTAAGATTATGCATCGATTACAGACAATTAAACAAAATGACTATTAATAACAAGTACCCCTTACCTAAGATAAATGATATGTTCGATCAAGTAGGTGGGGAATTTTTTTTTTCTAAATTGGATTTACGATCTAGTTATCACCAGGTTAGGATAAAAGATGAGGACATAAGTAAAATAGAATTTCGAACAATATATGGACATTACGAATTTGTTGTTATACCATTTGGGCTCACTAATGCACCAACTACATTCATTTGTTTAATGAACAATATTTTCAGTCAGTACTTGGACAAGTTTGTTTTGGTATTTATTGACGACATCCTAGTGTATTCTAAAACAAAAGAAGAACATGAAGAACACCTAACGATAGTTCTCCAAACTTTGAGAAAGCACAAAATGTATGCAAATTTGATAAATGCAACTTTTATCAAAAGAAAATACAGTACCTAGGGCATGTAATATCTAAGGAAGGTATTGCAGTCGATCCTGAGAAAATAAGATCCATCATGGAATGGCCAATTCTGAAGGATGTAGTGGAAATCCAGTCATTCATGGGAATCATCAAATATTACCACAGATTTATAGATGGTTTTTCCAAGATTCCATACCCTATCACATCATTACAAAAGAAGGGAACTAAATTTATCTGGTCACAGAAATGTCAGGAAATTTTTAATAACTTAAAGGAATTGTTAACGACCGCACCCATTTTAAAGGTAGCAGATCCAGAAAAAGACTTCACAGTCTGTGTGGATGCGAGTAAAGAAGGACTAGGTGGTGTCCTAACTCAAAAAGGGCACGTGATTTGTTATGAGTCCCAAAAAATAAAGGAAGATGAACAAAACTATGTCACTCATGACTTAGAGCTAGAAGTTGTAATACATGACTTAAAGATATGGAGGCACTACATAATGGATAGAAAAATTCTATTATTGATGGATAAAAGCAGTGTGAAATTTTTGTTTAGTCAACTAGACCTTAATGCAAGGCAAGCAAGATGGTTGGCCTTCTTGAGAGAATTTGAATTTGAGGTAAGACATATCAAGGGTAAGGAAAACAAAGTGGCTAATGCATTAAGTAGAAGAGTTCATGGGATGTTTGAAATAAACATTAGCAGGGAAGAAAGTGATCTTGAGCAAAGGATAAAGGTTGTAGGTAATAACGACGAAAATTACACCAGAACCATGGCAAAATTACGAGATAATGCAGAAAATTCAAACAAAACAGATCTGAGTTTGGACAGAGAAGGCCTACTACAATTCAAAAATAGAATATACATACCAGATTCGATGAAAATAAAGTTAATGATTTTGGACGAGGTACACAAGAAACCATATTCTGGTCACCCAGGATACTAGAATATGGTAACAAAACTAAGGAAATTATTTTACTGGCCTAATATGAAGGGAGAAACAACGAAATACTTAGCTAAGTGTCAAGATGGTCAATAGGTAAAATTCGAACACCAACATCCAGCTGGCCTATTGCATCCCTTACCTGTGTCGGAATGGAAATGGGAGACTATATCACTAGACTTTATTGCAGGTGTTCCTATATCTCAAAAACAAAATGATTCAATTATGGTGGTAATCGATAAGCTTAGTAAGTTTGGACACTTTATTCTTGTAAATTCTACTTTTATAGATATTAACATCATTGAAATATTCATGAAAGAAATTTTTAGACTGCATGGTGTTCCTAAAATGGTAATTTCGGATAGAGATGTAAAATTTACATCTTTTTGGAAACAATTGTTTGCAAGGTTAAATACTAACTTGAATTTCAACACAAGTTATCATCCATAAATGGATGGTCAGACTGAACAAACAAACCAAATTGTAGAATATATGCTACGCATGTACGTAAGAAAAAAACCAAGAAAGTGGGAAGACTAGCTACACTTGGTGGAATTTGCATACAACAATGGTTACCAAACTTCAGCTAGGATGAGCCCTTTTGAAGTATTGTATGGTAGAAAATGTATGACTCTGATTAGCTGGGATAACCCAGTTGACAAATTCATGGTGGAACCAGAGATGCTCCAGGAAATGGATATCATGATAAGAAAAGTACAACAAAACTTAAAAGAGGTGTAGGACAGACAAAAAGTTATGCAGATTAGAAAAGAAGACACCTGGAATTTCAAGTGGGAGACCACGTACGTCTATTTAAAAGTCAAAGCCTGAAAAAGTTCACTAAATCTAGGGAACTCTACCAAGTTGGCACCTAGGTTTTGCGGCCCTTTCAAGATATTAGCTCTAATTGGACCTGTAGCATACCAACTTGCACTTCCTTCCAATCTAAAAATCCATAATGTATTTCATGTTTCCTTGTTAAAGAATTATGTTCATGACCCTACTCATATGATCGATTGGAACCTGGTGCAGGTGGAACTAGAAGGTGATTTCCAAGCGGAATCTCAGTGCATTTTAGACAAGAGAGAAATAACACTTCGGAACAGAGTCGTCGCCTAGGTAAAAGTGAAATGGAAGCACTTTAGCCCTGAGGAGGCCACTTGGGAGTTGGAGGGGGATTCACAGAAATCTCATCCAATCATGTTCCAAGAAAGGAATGAACACTGAGCACAGTGTTTTTTGGAAGGGGGAAAGGATGTAACATCCCCCAAGATAAATTATTTTTAAATCAGAAATTTCTTAGGAAATTATTTCCGTTTTTAATAAATTCGAAATTGGAAAATTATTTCCATTTATGGCAATTTTGAATTTTCAATTTAGTTAATTGTAATTGATGATTATGATTGTTGGGCAGAGATCTGATTTGACCCAACTAACTATTTGACTATGACACTTGAATGAAACAAAATATTTTATATTTATTGTTGATGGACAAATGGAACAACCAGGTTAAAATCAGCTGACCATGACTCGATGAGAGGGGAACATGTTGGAAATACCTCAGGGATAAATGTGACAAGTGGCAAATCGGGAATTTGGCCATTGGAAGCCCTTGAAAATCAGGGATTTGGAAAGCTCCGAAAATTCCCAAGGGGAAAAAGACCTAGGGACAATTTCTTTTGGATATATAACATATGGGAGGAGGAAGAACATTGCCTAGTACGCTAGGGAAAGGAATGATCTCTTGTTGTTATGAACACTTCTTTATGAGTGTGAGGCAAGAAGAAGTTACTGAAATTGAAGGAATTTTGCTGAGGAGGAGTTCTAAATTCACCCTCAGGGGTTCACGGTCAAGCTAGGGGGTGAACGGGACAAGTGAATTGGTTGTTTTGTTCTAGGGTTGCGAGGAACTAGGTTGTTCTATTTGTTGTTTGGAAATTGTTCAGATATGTCTATCTACTCCTTCTCTGTTCAAATGTTATTTGGAATTATTGGATTATAGGATTTCATCTGTTTAAATGTTAATGAGGTACTCTGTTTTATTAAATTCTAAAGGAATGAAGTGAAATGTAGGATAATCCATTTCAGTTTAACTGTAACTGTTGAACAAACCTTTCTAAGCATCTTGACTAGAATCAAATCGAGTTTTGGAAATGTATTAGGAATTATAGCAGTGTTAAATAGAATACTATTTCATTATACTATGCTAGAAATCACTACCAGATCGGTGAACCATATACATCTGGTTATTTTTGTTTGAAAGTAAACTTTAGACTATGCGAATACTATTGTGGAAGTAAATCTTAGATCAAAAACGTCTACAGGGTCATCCCTTAATTCTAGATGAATTGCCCTACCAATTTAATCACTGTTGGAATTGATTACATGCAATAGGAAGTAACTTTGTATATATATATATATATATATATATATATATACATATATATATATACATATATATAGATATATATATGTGTGTGTGTGTGTGTGTGTGTGTGTGTGTGTGTGTGTGTGTGTAAATAACTATACAAAACTACATTATTCATTCTAAATGCTTGTGTATGCATATCCAACAGGTGCTAAAAATATAATTGAAGACAAACAATCTAACTAGTCATAAATACATTTCTGGAAATGAATTATAGAAAGTGAATAGTCTAACCAGTCATAAACGCATTTCTGGAAAATGAAATAATGAGAAGAGAACAACCTAACTAGTCATAGATGAATTTTTGGAAATGAAATGATGGAAAGCAAATAGTTTGTCTAGTCACAAATGAAGACTTGGAAAGGAAAATAATATAAGGGAAAACGGATAAGCTTGCAGATCGCATACGAAATTCTGAAATAAAAAGATACAGTAGTCAATTAATTGAAGTGAAGATAATACACCCTGGAATCTTATATTTTTGATATGCATAGACCTACTGCAGTAATAATCGAAAAAGGAAAAGCTACAGGTTTAAACAAGAAATCGTTTGAATTTCTCTATAAGATCCAATGTAAAACTGGAAAGAGTCAAGACAGAATTACTTATCACATATACATGTTGCTATTCATTCCAGAAATATTTATATAACAGATCTATTTTTCTGAAAGAAGGGACTGTTCATATTTCCATCTAAAAACTAACTATACAACTTGAATAATGATACAACCATGTTCAATATATACCATTCATTTATTTTACACAATAATAAGGTTTTGATCCTTATGCCCTTCTGTTAAAATTGGAGATACAGAGTTAAAGAATAAGCTATCGTTATGAATGAACATTATCACCCATGATGATAGCATTCTAGTTTTAGAATCATATCAATCCTTAGAAACTTAGGCCACTTGTTTAAGAGCGAAGAAATGAAACCCGAATACTTTTTGTGTGTATGGCAGGGGCTTGCATCTGGGACTGTGCATGGTGGAAGTCCCTGTAAGGAAACACACACCAATATTAGTATTATTCAACAGAAGTAAGACAAGTGTAACTTTCAATAGAATGATTAATGACAGGAAAAGTTTCTATAGATTTGCACTTAACTTGCGACTTGGAGACCTAGTGTATTTTCCCTGTCGCGCTTTGGTTGAGCAGACTTCCCAGGCCAAAGGGGAGGGTGGTCCAAGAACTTCTTGATGGGTACCCTCACAACAATAGGGTCCCATAATTAGAATTGGTTACCAAAACGTATAAATCAAACTCTTTAGGAAATGAAATAAACAAATAACATTAACATTGAAAATCCGAACTGCATGGGTCGCGCAGTGCGAGCAGGCCGAATGCATTACTCAAATTTTACACATAGAGTTAAATTGTATATGCTAATGATGACATCAAAATATAACATGAACCGACTGTCTATGCTAAAGAGGATGATTTTAATCGATGTTTATGTACAAAGTTAACATCCTTGCCTAATTTCCCAGGCTTCGAATGGTGTTTACCACATATAGACAATGACAATAACAATATGAAACACCTTAACCCAAGAATTTATCATAGACTGATATATTTGAATGCTGCAGGCTATTCCTTAATGAATTTTTCAGGACACAGAATACCCACATTATATTATATACTGAATGGAAATAAAGAAGATCATTTAAAAAAACATTATAGTCATAAGAGCCAGCTAGTGGCCTGTTAGAATCTACCGAATGGTGGACTCCCAAAGAAAACGCTATATAACATGTAATACATAGTCTGGGTTCTACCCTACCAGGTTAAAGTTTGGACTAGAACTCCCGCATGGTCTCACAGAGGCTCAATACCAGGTAACAACACATAAAGGTAAGGGTAACACATAAAAGAGATTAGAGGGACAATGAAAACCCCCATAAGTAAATGCAATCATGTTAACCCCTACTAAAATGCCTGTGCGAGATTGTGGAAACCGAAAACAAAAACAGAGGAGTATTGAGAAGGTTCTGAAAGGATTTGGAATAAAACAACAGTGAAGTTTACTTACCCAGGAGTGAGAATAGTATAGGGAGTTATGAGGAGAATAACGATAATGGGGAAAAACTTTCAGTAAAAGTCATAATAAGAATTACAGTACAAAGGGTTTCTTCCATTGTAACGAAACCCCAAGGGTTCCATCCAACTATTATAATATACGAGAATCGTGAACTTACCAGGGCGGTCGGGTAGAGACGCCTGCTTCCATTGGGTAAAATCCTCCAAGTCACTGATCTCCCTCGCTGAAAAAAAATAAAAAATAAAAAAAAACGCAGAGCTAATTCGGAAAACTTCACAAATGACAAAAGAAACTCACTTATCCCTGAAGAACCCTTACTACACAGATTAAATTATGATGGTATGAAGTTTGGCTCTGGCCATGTGATGAGGCAGAGATGGTGCAATCATATTGGACGAGGCAACAAGTGATAACCATCGAGTTTCCTACTCACATGGTCTCCATTAATGGTCGGTTCAGAGGTTTAATTCACGTCTAACAAGAAACCTTCCTTTCACATTAAGAGGTGTGAAGTAAAGGACAACCCCTTCATGATACGAAAGACTGGACCATCGAACTCTAACTCCTATCATTCAGTTAAGGCAGGGTTAAATGATTTGTTAGGGTTACACTGGTATCAAACCTTCATGTTAATACTAACCGGAAGATCAATACACATCCAGTAATCACAGGTGAATCTTTTGATCTATTTGTCCATGTGAAGTAATGTCAAATACCTTAAGCCAAAAAATTTATCACTAAGGGTGCACACTCCCGACCCCTTTGTAAAGTGAATACAATCTATGGTATATGATTCGTATTTCGAAAATTCAAGTGAGGTTTCCCTTGCGCGCAAGCATGGAAACCTTAGGGAAGAGTATAGCATTTGTATTGTTCCTAAGTCTAATACAACATAGATATATAGGTATTATAATAATAGTAGGATTGAAGGGTTAAAAAGGGATGGATGTTAAAATGTAGAGTTTATTTGTATAGGAGTTCTGTGAAGTAAGAGTTACATTGGAGTAGAAATGTTCGTGATGTGATTGTTCATCATTTGATAGCCAAAACATAACAATCTCATAGAAATTAAAAATTAACAATGATGATAAATACCTACTTCTCGTATCTACAAGTCTCCTAGAACAAAATGAAGATTAATTTTCCTCATAATTTTTTTTATTTTTTTTGGGCAAATTTGGGGTACATTACATAAAGGGTACACGTCAGCCCCACCTTAATGTAATAGATAATTAATGTAAAATATAATTAATCTGGTTATTATTAGTTATATTGTGAGTTAGATATGTCGACCTTGTTGTTCCAGTAGACACTTTTGTTGATAGGTTCAGTCTAATATAATTAAAAGTAAATTTCCCATTGAGGAATCATATCTTTTGTGTGAGTTTGGAAATTTCAGCAAGTACATCTTCTTGGGAAAACTA